>ML798445.1:78223-95863 GCA_009831015.1 Picea engelmannii | reverse complement strand
AGTTGAAGAAAGAAGACGTCCTAGGCCTAATTGAGTTTACACCTAGGGTTTTGACTTTTTAGGGTTTGAAGGGCCTTGCTCTTGCAACACCTTTCACCCTTAGATTTATGTTTTGAAGCTAGCCGTTTTGCCAAGGATTTTTAGGGAAAGAGGGAGGAGCATGAAGCCTTACTTAAGCAACACCAGAATGAGCCTCCTCCCCTTAGGGTTTTGACTCTATGGCCCTGCCATTGCAGCACCATAAAGACTAACTCTCTTGTCCTTAGATTTAGATTCTCTCGAGACCTAGCCTTGCTTCTTGACTCCATTATACCCTAAGGCACTAGTCTAATTATCCAACGTTGAGCTTCTTGTGCCAAAATAACTCTTTCAAACTTCTTAAATTTGAAACCCTACTAACCCTAACGTCTCACTAACCCTAATTTGATGATGACATCATGCCTCTTTTGAGCTCTTGATTAATGTAAAACATTGTGGCTTAGTCATCTAAGTGATAGACATTGAAGAGTTGATAACTTCCATTAGCCTATTTGCAAAACGTCCACCTCATTGTCTACCAAACTAACCCTAAACAAGGTTGACGTCACCTCTAGTAGGGTTGACGCAACACTCTTGTATTGAATGAGCAAGTGATGATATTTTATGATAATTTAAAGATTGATTATATACTTTGAATGTTATATCATCTCCAATGTTTATTGACAAGTAATATTACAAGTCATAGTTATTTTTGCAATCATTGACTTCGTCAATAATTACTGCTATTTATGCTCATTAATTGTTGATAGTCATTAATTTATGAAGTACTAACCACTGTTGCATATTTTAGTTTTATTGTTGCCTTGTCTCGCAAACAGGTGCCTATTCTGTGGAATACCTTCATCTTGACTATCTTCTTGGCGGTAATCTGTGAAAGGGAAAAATTACCTTGATCCTTTAAACCTTAGCCTTTTAAAACCCCAGATTTCCAGGGATGTCTCCCTTGGGATTAGCTACCCTAAATAGAAAGAGCCCCCCATCGAGGTGACAGTGGGTGAGGAAGCTTCTGTTACGCCAGTTTGACCCTTACTTTTAAGCTACCTGACCTAGACTACAAACTGAGTGATAACATTTTGGCGCCGTTGCCGGGGAACACTGAGTCAATCTTCCTCAACGACAAACCTTTGGTAAGCCTTGCCTCATAAGTCTTTTCTTACAAGCTTACCTGGCGACTCCACTACAACTTTTTCCCCTATTCTTTGGTAGTTTCAGGAAAACTATTTGGCGACTCCATTGATGACGAAGCCAACAATGACTTCACAATGGGATCCTGGGAGCTATAAACCTTTAGACATGAGAAAAATACCAGGATACCCAAGACAAATGCCCCCTATTTCCAAGAGATGGTTCCCTAAATTCACTGGTGGCGATGGGGAAAGAGCTGACTTTCATATGAGTGAATTTTTTTCTTACTTTATGCTCCACCCTGTCGATGATGATGCTAAAGATGTAGTAATGAAACTTTTTTCAAACACTCTTCATGGAGATTCTAAGAAGTGGTATGATAACCTTCCTAATGCTGGCATCACCTCTATGGACCAGTTTGAAGAAGTCTTTCTTGAAGAATGGGGCATTCAGTCAGAAGACATCTCAGTACTTCTAAAAAATTTTGAGCATATAAAACAGACTGAGAATGAAACCCTTTTTAACTTTCAGAATAGATTTGAGGACACTCTACATCAGATTCCTGCAAGCCATCGTCCTAAAGAAGAGTATGTTGTCCATCTCTATACCCATGCGATCTTGGCTCACTTAGGTTTGCCCCTCCGTAAAAGGGCCCCAAAGACGCTCAATGAATCTTATTGCATGGCTAAGGGAATCAAACAAAACATCTTCTCATTCGGGATAAAGGACCTCTTCACCTCAGGTACTCTTACTATGGAAAGTTTGTATTCCCATGAAAACCCCGCTGATGATTTCCAAGAAGAAGGGAAGCAGACCATCATCCAACATGGGATGATTGAAGACATGGTTGAGGAGATGGAACCTGAGAAAAATGATGAAGTATCAATGTGTGCCCCTCCCTCTGATGAAGCAATCTCAGAGCTCTTTTCTCCTGCACAACAAAAAGAAGAGGAGGTTATTTGCGTTCCTTTTCAAGATGCCAATAACACATTGTTCCTTGATTCAGAAAATGAAGGAGAAAAGAAAGCTTCGAGTGAAGTCGATGGTCCTTGTTGTGCAATCAAAGATAAAGGAGCAGTCCATGACGATGGAACAATGACACATGCTGAAAACATTGAAGTCCTCGAAGTTCCTGCGGAACAAGAAACAATAAGTTACCCTCCTATCCTGGTTTTTGATAATGCTTTGCCTTGTGATAAAGAAGACGAGGAGGATGAATTTTCAAAGGTTTCAAACCCGACATTCTATGACACCGATAGTGACATTATTGATAACATTGATGAGTTCATACATGTTGGGAGACATAGGTGGGATATAGTTGGTTATGACCTGGATCCCATCTATGACACTGAGAGTCATTTCCAGTTGTTTCCCTTGCAATTGTCACAACAGATTACTTCCGACCAATGGCAACAAGGAGATGAGGTTTTTACTTGTACCTTTCAAAAAACCAAGGATGACCTAGTACCTCATTCGTTTGATGACTTTCAGTCTTACCTTGAGAGTTTTGATGAGTACCCTTCTGAGCATTTGGACTCTTTTCATGAAGATGATTGCCAACCGCCATTGTATACAAGTAAGGACATCGTTTGCCTAAAGAAGGTTTCTCATGACTTTTCACGCCAACCACCTGTGACTACTTTTCCATGCTTTTCCATTAAAGGTGTGGTTGGGAAATACCTTTTTTATGTTGAGTTTCCTCCTAGGCAAACCCTAGACTCCAAAGGGTCGTTGGGTAATGCTAGTTCCAATCAATTTTTCAACCTTCCCTTGATAGTTTGCCAGTAGTCTGCTAAATCTTTGTCGATTCCTTCCTTGAATTTAGAGCGTGAGGATGTCCTAGGTAACCAGTTTACAGGCCCTTTGGGTCGGTTTTCTGAACCTTGTATTTTTCATGACCCTTTCTTAGATAGGATTGAGTACTTTTCTCAAAGATGGGCTTGGTAGGATTTTCTCCTCTCACCCGCCTCCATGAGTTAGATTCTGATTTTCCCGATGATGTGATATGTATTCTAACTCATGACATTTTTGTACTTGATTTATCACTGTTTTGGTTTATGATGAAGCACAAGGGTAGGTATCGAGGAATGTTGTTGGATTGGCTTCATTGGTTGTTTGACTACACCAACATGCAGCCGACAGGTAAGTACAGGTAAGTGTTTTTCTTTCTAGTTGCATTCATGATTACTTTATATACATGTATTATTTTGTGGGGTGGCAATACCACCCCACCTTTGGTTGCTGATGCTTTCTTTTCAAGTGTGAGCAGGTCTGCAGGTTTATGCCAGAGATGTTGAGGTTCTCATGCACTCTACGATTAGCACATGTCCCTGAGTTGGAGCCAGATGTTATCCTTGATATCTAGGGATAACTAGGAGATCATGTCTCAAGGCCCGCAGGTCCTAGACATGAAGTGATGAGAGTAGGATTGACCTGAGCATGGCCCTGGAGGGCCTATCCTTCTTCTTCTTTGCCAGATTTGTCCTGTCAGCAGCAACGGTTTCCATCACCATTGACTTGGACTTGCATTGGAGAGGACTCTTGATCCATGAGGTAATTGGTCCAAGGTATCATGGTATTTGTCATGTTTGATCGTTATAACCTTCTTATATATGCATTAGGTTCCTTTCATTTCTGATGACTGCTTGGATCTTACACTAATCCACTTGACCATTGTCGGGGTGATTGATGGGGTGACTTAGCAAGCTTGTATTCATGGGTTTTGGTTAGCCACCAAAGGGGATTTGCAGAGCCATCGTCCGCTCCCACCATTCTATCATTTTTCATCTTATATCCCGCACATCTATCCCATTCCCCTAGTCCGGCCATTAGGATGACCTTTTGAGGGTTTCACTTTGTCTTGTGGGAAGAAGGGGCTAAAGGCCCAGGGGGTAAAAGTAACTAGTAAAAGATAAAATCCATAGGAAATGAAACCTAGAGATGCTTCGCTCAGGGGATCCCCGAGAAAGCAATAAAAGGCCTCTCGATAAGAAAATAAAGGGACCCTAAGAAAAATAACATAATAAAACAAGACCTAACCAAGAGGATGGGAGGTCTCATTACGAGTCGACCCATTATGTTCATAGGTATCTAGCAGTATGACATTGCCGTTATCTGGTCACCACGCTAGCGCAATGACCTTTGGTTGCATGGCCAAGGGAAAGGGGGTCTCATCACGATCCAGCCTTATCATCTCTGCGAAGATACCAGTGGGTAACACTGTCAGCTCTGGTCACCACGCCAAGGCAATGTCCTCTGGTCAGACCTTGAAGTAAAAAAGAAAGAAAAGAAATAAAAGAAAAATAAAGGCAATAAAGGGCTTGGAAAAAATGCATCCATGACGGGTACAACTCGCCTCCTACAAAGGCACCCACAGAAAACACCTGCCCCTGGTCTTACTGTGACTGGACATCCCTAGACCACATCACCTCATAAAACATGGATTGAATGATCTTCTGAGGAAACTTTCCATCTCTTGTGGGTATTAGCCCAATAGGTTATTCTGTTGGTCTTCTTTAGCTTTGTATAGTAGATCTGTGTAATGTCTTTGAGCTCTTAGATGATATACTAGGGATTTCATGCATGTATTTGATAAATTTAATGATGAAATATGACTGACATTGCTATGATCCCTAGGACTGATGAGCCCATGGAGGGCGTAGTCTTTGATGTGCAGGACCATACCCGACGGAAAGGTACCAGTGGACTGGTACACATGGGGATATGATTAGTTCGGACCTCCATGGGGCTGAAGAGCCCGTCAGATGGTTGCTGGGATGGCAGAGGCAGGACAACATTGTGATTAGCCATTGCACGAGAAAGAAGAAGGACGTCCTTACCAAGGACACTTTGGTAGAGCCCGACCTAGGGGGGATCACCCACTGCAGATGGGATGATTGCTTTTGATGGACAGGACGTCACCTGAGACAACTGGACATTTTCTGGAGCATGTGGCAGTGTGTTGGGGTCATTTGGCACGTGTGGCAGCTTGGAGAAGCCCTAGAAGGGCCAACGTTTTGCTTTCTGGATGCTGATCTTGCCCAAAAAGTGCCAATGTCTCCCTCAGAGGGGCCTGATGTCTCCCTTTTGAGCTCATATTGTGGCATTTTTAGCATTTAATGTGACAAACAATGTAATATTGTTAGCCTTGTCGACTGTTTTAATGACCTATTTTTCTAATTAAAGGTCATTTGGATGATATAAAGAGAGGACGTTGCCTCTCATTTTTTCATAACACAACTCACTCTCTTGTGAGAGAATCATTTTTAGTCTTTTGTCTTGATATTTTTCTCTTGGAAGTGAGGCGCTACTCTTGTGGAGGATCATTCTTGGCATGTTTATGGTGTTTTCTATCATTGGAAGGTTTACAACTAGGGTTTGATAAGCTCTTCATTGATTTGTAAGTGTATTTCTCATGCAAAACTTCTTAAATGAATGGTTGTAGGTTAAATCTCTTACATTTATAGTTACATTATTATTATTTTGCTTAATCATTGAAACCCTAGGTAGAAAGCACACAAGTAGGTCCTTGCTTTATGTCCCCATGATAGAAAACTTGTTTAGCCATTTGATTAAGGAGAATATAGCCTAGCCGTTGCTACACTAGTTCCCCTTTTTCCGAGTTAGCCTTTTAACATAAGTTGAAGAAAGAAGACGTCTTAGGCCTAATTGATTTTACACCTAGGGTTTTGACTTTTTAGGGTTTGAAGGGCCTTGCTCTTGCAACACCTTTCACCCTTAGATTTATGTTTTGAAGCTAGCCGTTTTGCCAAGGATTTTTAGGGAAAGAGGGAGGAGCATGAGGCCTTGCTTAAGCAACACCAGAATGAGCCTCCTCCCCTTAGGGTTTTGACTCTATGGCCCTATCATTGCAGTACCATAAAGCTTAACTCTCTTGTCCTTAGATTTAGATTCTCCTGAGACCTAGCCTTGCTTCTTGACTCCATAATACCCTAAGGCACTAGTCTAATTATCCAACATTGAGCTTCTTGTGCCAAAATAACTCTTTCAAACCTCTTAAATTTGAAACCCTACTAACCCTAACGTCTCACTAACCCTAATTTGATGATGACGTCATGCCTCTTTTGAGCTCTTGATTAATGTAAAATGTCGTGGCTTAGTCATCTAAGTGATAGACATTGAAGAGTTGATAACTTCCATTAGCCTATTTGCAAAACGTCCACCTCATTGTCTACCAAACTAACCCTAAACAAGGTTGACGTCACCTCTAGTAGGGTTGACACAACACTCTTGTATTGAATGAGCAAGTGATGATATTTTATGATAATTTAAATATTGATTATATACTTTGAATGTTATATCATCTCCAGTGTTTATTGACAAGTAATATTACAAGTCATAGTTATTTTTGCAATCATTGACTTCGTCAATAATTACTGCTATTTATGCTCATTAATTGTTGATAGTCATTAATTTATGAAGTACTAACCACTGTTGCACATTTTAGTTTTATTGTTGCCTTGTCTCACAAACAAGTGCCTAGTCTGTGGAATACCTTCATCTTGACTATCTTCTTGGCGGTAATCTGTGAAAGGGAAAAATTACCTTGATCCTTTAAACCTTAGCCTTTCAAAACCCCAGATTTCCAGGGACGTCTCCCTTGGGATTAGCCACCCTAAATAGAAAGAGCCCCCCATTGAGGTGACAGTGGTCGGGGAAGCTCCTGTTACGCCAGTTTGACCCTTACTTTTAAGCTACCTGACCTAGACTACAAACTGAGCGATAACAAGTCTCTCAAAAATTTCAAAGTAAACTTTGTTTCTTTGTGTGAGACAATTGCCTTTGGTATCCCATCCAACCTAGCAATTTCCTTCATGTAAATTTCTGCAATATTAGCTGCTGTATGAGTCATTTTTACAAGTACAAAATGAGCAGCCTTTGTCAATTTATCAACCACTACCATTATTGAATCATGTTGCCTTGTTGTTATTGACAACTTAGTGATAAAATCAATGGTTACCACTTCCTATTTCTTCTCTGGAATTGGTAATGGTTGTAGCAAATTTTCTAGGTGTCTATGCTCATCCTTCACTCCCTGACATTCCATACATCTAGAAATGTAATCAATAACATCCTTCTTCATTCTAGGACAAAATAATTGGCTTTTTACTGCTGTAGTTATTTTCTGGTAACCGAGATATCCGACATATGGAACATTATGTATTTCCTTTAATACCAAATTCCTAAGATTTCTGGAACTAGGAACATACATTCTATTCATATGCATAAGTAATACATCTTCATTAATATCATATTATCTAATTTTCCACTATACATTTTCCTGTTGTAAAATTTCTTTTACTTGTAATTAATGTTGGTGTGTAACAACAACATCTAAATTTTTTTTCTTCAAATATGATTGATGCATACTAATGGTTGTAGCATGCATGAGATGTATCCTTCTACTGAGTGCATGAACAACTTTGTTTTCTTTTCCTTTGATATGCTTGATGTCAAATTCATACTCACTCAAAAATTCCAGACATCTTGTTTGCCTGACATTCAAAGTTGGCTATTCAAAAAGATATTTCAGACCACTATGGTCTTTTCTTAATGCCTCCACATCTTCAATGCATGAACTATGGCAGAAAGCTCCAAATCATGTGTGGCATAATTCCTCTCATGTTCTTTAAGCTTTTTGGACTCATAACTAATTACATGTCCATTTTGAGTGAGGATTCCACCAAGTCCTTCCTTGCATGCATATGTACATACCAAAAAATTCTCATTTGGGTCAACAATCTTTAAAATGGGTGCACTAGTAAGTAATTCTTTTAACAAATCAAAGTTTTCTTCACACTCTACTATCCATTCAAATTTAATTCCCTTATTTTGCAAAGAAGTGATGGGATGAACGATCTTAGAGAATCTTGTTACAAATCTCCTGTAGTATCCGGCTAGTCCCATAAAATATATGACTTCTGAAACATTTCTTGGTGTTGGCCATCCTCTAATGGCTTCAATCTTCTCTAGATCCACTGCTATGCCTCCTTCTGAAATGATGCACCCTAAATAATGGATATGTTCTTGGTAAAAAGAACACTTGCTTAACTTGGCATACAATTGATGATCCCTTAGCACTTGCAACATCCACCTCAAATGATGTGCATGCTCTTCCTCTGACTTATAATAGATAAATATGCCATCCATGAACACAATGAAAAACTTATCCAGATAATTTTTGAATATGCCATTCATTAAGCACATAAAGAAAATTGATGCATTGGTCAGTTCCAATGGCACAACTACAAATTCATAATGTCCATACCTGGTTCTAAAGGTTGTTTTGCTAATGTCTTCTTCCTTGATTCTTACCCAATGGTATCCTGATCTCAAGTCTATCTTTTAAAATATATTTTCCATTCTTAGCTGATCAAAGAGGCCATCAATTCTGGGTAGGGGGTATTTGTTCTTCATAGTGGCTTTATTTAGCTGTCTAAAGTCAATAAACAGTATCAACGTTCCATCCTTATTTTTGACAAAGAGTATTGGCGCTCCCCAAGGTGAGACACTTGGGCATATGTACCCTTTCTTAAAAAATTCTTCTAGTTGCATATGCCATTATTTTAATTTTATTGTACTCATTATGTGAAGAGTTTTTGATACTGGGACAACTCCTAGCACTAAATCAATAGAGAAATTTATCTCCCTCTTAGGTGGCAATCCTGGTATTTCTTGGAATACACATTTAAACTCTTGCAATACTAAATAATCTTCAAGGCTTGGAACTTTGGTATTTTCTGTCTCCTCCACATGAGTTGCATACAATTGACATCCTTTCCTAAAACAACTCTTCACCTGTAAGGCTGAAATCTCCCTTATAAAAATAGGTCTTGGATTTCCTTTCACATTGCTCTGTTTTCCTTCTTCATCAAGACATGTAAATGTCTTGTTATGAAAATCTAGGACAACATGATGTTTGTCCAACCAATCCATTCCAATTAGGATATCATAAAATATCATAATGGAATGATATTCATATCATTGTTAGTACTCAATCCATTCAGATTTATTGGACAACCTTTAACAATCTCATTGATCCTTCTTTTGGTTCTATTGGCTAGTTGAACCAAACTTGATTTTTCAAGCTTAGTTTTCTCCAAATGTAATCTATCCACTATTTTAGGATCAATGTAAAATGGATTTCTCCCCAATCAATTAAAATAGAAACAAGATGATTAATTGTCTTACCTTCCACTTATATCATATTGGATTGGTATTTTGCTTGTTGATCTTCCAAGGCTGCATATATTCTTCCCATGTCTTCTACTGTTGTAGCCTCTTAGATGTTGTGAATGGTCTCCGTTTTATCTCCTTTGTGAGGGAAATCATTGTACAAGTGGTCTTCTTTGCATCCTTAACATTGGATTGTTGTTCTTCCCCCTTTTCCAAAGGAATCTTCTGTCTTGGACTCATCTTTAGCAGATTGATCTTGTTGATTTTTATTAGGACCATTTCTGTTGAAAGGAGGTTTGAATCCATTCCTTCTCTGATCATATTTATCTCTCTTCTTATCCTTCCAAGATTTCTATAAGGACTCTCTACCCTTTCCTTGTTCATATGGGTACTTAGCCTTCCTGATGGTCTCTGTCAAAGTTATGGGGTCATCATATTGAATCTTCTCTTTATAAAATGATGACAGTCCACTCAAGAACCTATGTATCTTCACCTTCTCATCCTTTATAAAAACTAAATTCTTCATTAATCCCAAGAACTTATTTTCATATTATGCCATGGTCATGCTTCCTAACACGAGTTCAAATAATTCTTGCATTTTCTTGTCATATAAATTCTCTAAAATATACTCCTTCTTAATATACCTCTTGAGATACTTCCAGGTGATCCCAATCTCATTAATGTGTTCAACTTTCTTCAACTGATCCCACCACATAACATTTTTTCCATGCAAATGATATGTGGAAATTCTGACTTCTAGGTTAGATTAGTAGTTGTGCAAATAAAAATTCTTCATGACTCCCATCAACCATGCTTCAACATCATCTTCCCTTTCTCTTTCACCATCAAAGGACGATGGGTTAAGCTTCCTTACTCTCCTTCCAAACTATCCAATTCATTCCTTCTTCTTTGGTGCCTAGTAGGAGACACTTCTAGACTACTTATGGAGTCTTCATATGCATAAAATTTCCTTGTTGAATAAGGATGTGAGTGATGTCTATGAATTCTACTAACACTTCTTGAACGACAAACTCTTTTGTAGTTATCTCTTCTTTCATGCTGTCTTCCTTCTTCCTCATGTCTTGAGTCTGATCTATACTTTTGCTTCCTATTAAACTGATTTAGGCTTTACATCACTTGAGAATTTATTTGATTTTGTTCTCTCATCAAATTCTCATCGTCTTCTTTGTAACTCTTCACTTCTATTCTCAAGCTTCTTGTAGTCTCTACCAATGTTTCTTGTTCCCCTTTGTTCTCATGCCCATTTGATTGATAAGTGGTGACCTCTTGGTTCGTCCGATTGAGTCTCCATACTTAGTCATTTTCCATATCTCACTGTGGGCGGCAGGTCTATGACACTTTCCTGAATCTTATATCCGTGACACCATTCGTCCTACTGATTCTTGATACTTAGCCATTTTTTAGATCTCACTGTGCCCTGCAACATCTCCATTCTTATCTTATTCATGAGCTCGTCCATCTGACTGAATCTCCATACTTATCCAATTTTTGAAGTCTCACGACACTCTGCGGGACATCTTCATCTGACTGATCCCTTCTCAATACTTATTCATTTTCAAGACTTCATTGCATGTCTCCTACACTTAGTCGATTTTCGAGAATTCACTGCGGGTCTGCGGGTTCACGCCCATTTCTTCACCAATTCTCTGCCGTGCTCCCATGTCTGTGATGTCTTGATACTTAGTCATTTTTTGATTTTTTGATATCTCTTGTGTTGATGTTACATATGAGGTTTCCTCCGCATGGGCATCTTCTTCACTTTCTATATGACATGACATCGATACATGTATTGACATGTGGCACTGGACGTGGCATTTGCAGAGATGCTTATTATATCATTGACGTGGACTCCCTTTGATGTGGCACTCACATGGCACTGATGAGGTTTCTATCATGGTGCTGACGTGGTCGAGATGGCCCACCGGGCATCGGTCCCCAATATTTTGATCTTAATCATTGATCTCTAGAGATTAACGATTGGAATTTAACTATCTCTAGATCCACAATTCTTCACAACAAAAGTTAATTCCTTGTGTGGGGTTCCATACTCGCCCATTCTCATTTAACCATGCAACTCCTCCTTTTCTTTATAAACCATTTGTATTCATTTTCCTTTATGACACATATATATATATATATATATATCAATTTTCGCCATTCACATCAGTCCAAGCAGTCAGGACCTTGCTTCCAATATTGACACTGCTCATATCTGTAGTGAGATCTGTTCGACTTTCCAATCTTGTGCAACCTCGAATCTATTTCATGCACAAACATCTTCATTCTTAAATCATGGTAAATACACAGATCTCTTTTAGAGATTCAACAATGCACAGTTGTTTTTTCATTCAAAGACTCCTCAATGTACATGGGTATTCTCTACTCCCTCTTTCTTGATCGATTCATATACTATTTCCAACTAAGATCCTCATGCAACAAATTTTGTTGTCCCATGGTGAAGTAATCGATTTCCAAAAGAAGTATTGATCCCGTAGCAGGACTTTAAGGCCCGATGCTGTAACCTACAACTCTGATACCACTCTGTGACGTGCCCAACCACCAGGTTGGGACACACTACTCCAAAACACTCTAATTTCACTCTATAATGTGCCCAACCATCGACATGCTAGGTCGCGCTATTGCAAGATCTCATCTCAAGAATGGATTTCAAGCTCCTGATCCAAGATCGTACTTCTTGACCCAAGAATGAATTTTCGATGACCATTACTTAATAAAGAAGCATGAAAGAAACACAATAAATGTTGAATTGGTGTTCAACACCTCCTTCGGGACTCGCGAGATGGTCTAACAGCCTCCCGTGGATCCATTAACTCTGGCGGTGATGAGTTTACCAATCACCCACGGGTTTTGGTCTAACGACAACCGTACTGCCTCTAAATTGGTATTAGAGCCAAAGGTTACGGGTTCGAGTCCACTCGATTGGTGTCGAGTATCTCAGTTGGTGCTGAGGGGGAGATTGTTGAATTGGTGTTCAACACCTCCTTCAGGACTCGCGACACGGTCTAATAGCCTCCCGTGGATCCATTAACTCTGGCGGTGAGAGTTTACCAATCACTTGTGGGTTTTGGTCTAACGGTAGCCGTACTGCCTCTAAATCAATTGTTGGACAACTAAGAGGGGGGGGTGAATCAGTTGTCCCGTGCTTAAACAATTATGATTCTTTTAAAATCTTTACAAGGCACTCAATGATGATCACAATAATGCAGGGAAATAAACAATGGCACATTCAACATCAATCACACATATATGAGAAACACAGAGACAAATATTTCCCAAGGAAACCCATACAGGGTAAAAACCTCTTCTTCTTTATATGATAAGTATTATTTACATTCTTTACATTATCATACATATGAGCACCAACTCATTGTGAGGATACAACCTCTGGTTTTTGCAAGCTGCAACTTGCTAAGAGCACCAACTCTCTGTTTTTCTCTAGCACCCACTAGAAGGAAGCACCGACTCTCTGGTTTCTCTAGCACCAACTAGAAGGAAGCACCTACTCCCTGGTTTCTCTAGAACCAACTAGAAGGAAGCACAAACTCCCTGGTTTCTCTAGCACCAACTAGAAGGAAGCTTCAACTCCCTGTGTTGAAGCACCCACTTGAACCTCTGAGGACAACAGTCCTCCCTAACACCTCCCTTCCACCCTAGATTATGAATATGAAATACTGAAACCTATTACAGTGATATAGTGTTCAATAATAGCTTACCAGTCTCATCACTGTTCTGCAAGTTTTTTCTTCTTAGACTTCCTCATTGTCTTCCAGCATGCATTCGCTGCCCATTCTATTCTTCTGCCTTTTGTGCTCTGTGTGCAATGCCCAATCAATGCACCTTTTTTTTCCTATCCATTTCAGCTGCTACACCACCCCTTTGCTTCCTCACACATGCATTACTTCACCTCAGCAACAACAACCTCATCACTTCTCTATGCCGTGTACTTATAGCTGCTGTGCACCTTGTGCATGCAATGTATGCAATGCCTCTTCCTGCTCACACCACGTTCATCACCTCCACATCTCGAGTGCCCTGTCTAATCATCATGGTAACCCTTCAACTTCTCTGGCGGTTTTCCCACGCATTCAACATCACTGGATGTCATGCTGAGATTCCTCAGCCTCTTTGGCAGTCAAGACTCTTCATCTTCTTTGTCTTAGACGAGCTTATCCTTTCTATTTTTAGCTACAGACTTCAATCCCCTTCCATCTGTCAATCGCCTGTATCAATAATCCTCAATCCACTGGAAGATGCCTTGAGACTCTTCATCTTCTTTGGCGATCACACTTAGTCCTCTTTGAGTCCTCTGGCAGAGATCATCATTTAGCTGTTACACTGAGAAGCGCAAAAATAGCCCTGCGATCTTGTTCAACTTCACTTGCACTGTTGGATTGAATTCATAGAAACTTGTGTTTACTTCGCCATTTCGCACTTCGGCATTTCAGGATCCCCGTGGTAAATATTTCATTACACTCCATGTCCTGATCCCTGAAACTCTGAAATGGAGCTTATATGAACTGACTCCTTCCCTTCTCGTGACCACCGGCGGTGACCACAGGTTGTGCCAAAAGGCGCTTCATATTTAGCAAGTTTATAAACTTCATCGAGTCTGATCGACGATTGAAATATCCATAGATCCGACGGTCTAGATCTTATCGCGATCTCGCATCTCACGAGTTTCCACACCATGCTCCGTTGACTCCAAGTCAGTGAAATTCCAATCGCTTGCCACTTGTCCTATGATTTGATGGTCCAGATCTGATCTTGATTCAATGGCTCAGATCATATCGCGATTTTGGGGTTCGTGACTTCAGGACTCCTATGGTAAGAGTTCTTGACATCTCCATCTCCCGATTTTCGAAACTCCAAAAGGGAGTCAGATCAACGGTCCACATAACCCCCCGAGATGGACGATTGATGGGATTTCAGCGTTTCACATTTTGCGATTTGGGGAATCCTGTGGTAGGAGTTCTTAACATCTCCATCTCCCGATTTCCGAAACTCCGAAATAGAGTTTACTTTGGGGTTTCGCATTTCGCAAATTTGGTAGGTTAGGGAACCCCATTCCTTTGACTTCCTAGTCAGCGAAACATTGATCTATGTCCACGTGTCCTACCCGTAAATGGACGGTCCTCCTTCTTTAGGTATTTTGTACGCCCTCTTCTCCTTGTACTTTAAAGAACGTGTAGGTTCTCCTTGATCCAACGATGGTCGGATCTTGGGCTTGGATTTAACGCCTAAGATCTGTCCTCCTCTTCAACGTGCTCTTCTTGTCTACATTCAGATCTGATGGCCATCGGGAATTCAGGATGGGATCCAACGATCACTGATGCTTCTCCTCCTGAGCTTACGCATCCTCCTTACTTGGGAGAATTTTTAAGTGTCAAAGGCCTCGACCTTTGATCCGCCTGAGATCCTGAGTACGCTATCTCTCTTGAGCTTTGGCAGTGAGTTAACCTCATCCCTGGTGCACACCTACGCACTGCATTCGACTTTGCACTAATTCCTCCTGAGCTTACCTTGTCCTTGTTTTTCCTTTGTTGCATACTCTGATCTTTCCATCAATGACAAGCACATACTGCCTGTAAAGCATGCCAACCATCCTTTGCACTATCTCTTCTGATCTTATCGAGCTTGCTCTGCAGCGTCTTCCCAAAATACTTCTGGTGCCCGTCTGTTACATTCTTCCTGTACTCAATCCATCATCGATGCTGTACTTTCCATCAATGACAATCATACGTTGTCTATAAAACATGCCGACAATAAAAATACATGCAATAATAAATATTCATGCTAAACTTAAAAAGAATGCTTAAACATTCCATGAACAACCATAACCAACAAGCAGACACATTAAAGATACATCTCTTAGAGATAATAATCAATACACAACATAAATAAATATGCAAGCAAAGGAAACCCTCACAGAGAGCACTTATCTTAGATAAAACCAATCATTAACTAGTTGTAGGCTAAGGACATTCCACCCAACCTTAGACGCAGCTGTTCCAATTCGCAAAAGTAGGTCACCCCCGAGCCATGGATACGAATCCACAAGGAGGATTCTAGGTCGACACTCAACTTCCCAAATCAGTCAACACTCAATATCCCACAAGTTTCTCAACACACAACAATCCAAAGTACACCAACTATTTTCTCTCCAGCCTGTACAACCCAAAGACAATGAACCCCCTTCACTGCCACACAGTCCCTCGGGTTGTCCACTTATTTCTAGGGATCTAGTGAATATGGTCGAGAATCTCCATACTGGGACTCTTAGGAATTGTAGCTGCATACCAAGATTAGCACATGCCAATGCACCTCAGACATACATGCACCATTTCATGACTGGAATACACCATCAACTAATACAACCAACAAAACAATGGCTTCTTTCTTCAACAATTTGTTCCCATGTTCCCACCAAGAACCATAACAATTGAATCAAATGATAGATTGAAAGATCGAATGGGGAAGAGAAAAAGAAGAGGAGGAACCTGAACAACCCACAAGAGGTGTTTATATAATTATATGCAATCAAGAACCACATGACATCCCCCCAAGAAGCTCAGGTAACCACTTTTTTCAATTAAAACCAAGATGGTGAATAAAATTATAGTAAAATACTTATCTCCTTTATCCCCCTCTCTTGTGGATTAATATCCCCCTATAACTCTTGTCCTTGTTCGTATTGCAACCAACGATGCATTTTATTACTTGAAATGTTCAAAGTAATATATTTCATTAACACTCCAACCTATTTTAATCGTTTGGGCATTCTGACCTCTCATCAAATAAACAAAACATTATTTAATCCGGGGATTCAAAACCGGGGTATTACATTCCTACCCATACATGGCCTGACAAAAAATCCCTATAAAGGCTATGATCATGGATGGGTTGGAGACCTTGGTCATATGTTCCTATTTGTTAACTAGGCAAGATGGTTATAAGTTTGCTTACTTAAGGATCAATTCGTGAGGAAGTGTCACATTTTGTAGCAAGAGGACACACTCAAAATTGTTGAAATCCATCTCTTGATTGAGCATTGAATGCTCCCTTGACTAAGAGTTGAAGTCAACACATTTCTTTGTTGAAAGTTAAATTTAACCATTGATAAATAGTGTTAATAGAATTAATTAATTTCTTCATGATAAATTAAATCTAATACTTGAATTGAAATTAAATCAAACACTTGAATTGAAGTTGCACTTTTGGTTGAGAGTGAAATTATATATTTAGTCACTCTTCATCCACATCTAATTTTTCCACTATTTTCATTGAGTACTGATCTTTGTATTGAGAACCCATGGGAGATAGATTACCTTGCGACCCGATTACCTTGCGATTTGGTTGGAAATCTCAATGGGAGTCAATTTCTATGGATTTTATGTTAGCACAATTTTCAATTAAGAAGGTCTAAGTTTGTATATTTATGGTTGTTTATTAGTTTTTTTAAGATGACAATTTTGGCAACCAACAAGAATATTATTTCTGCAAAATACTTGTTTACAATCTTCTTTATGTTTAGGTTCATTTTGGGTTTCGAAAGATAAATATTTTTGATATGGACAACATGTTCCTCGATATATTTTGGTTCATAATGAACATCAAGATGAACAACTAAGCTACCTTTTATACTAGAGTAATGTACACACCAACAAATTCAACATATGACTATACATATCCTTAAAATGTACAACTCCAAGCATCCGTGTATATGGATGAAAACGTTCCTTATTTTCAACACAACTACAACAAAACTCTTCACAATTTTATTAGCCATAGCCCTTTTTAGGTGTGTGGGGTTATACCATTGGCCCAAATTTATATATCATTTCCGATTGAATTAACATATGAAAATTCCTCCAATGCTTAGTGATGCAGGATCATCTTTGGTTGCAGGGATTTGCTACTGCGTTAAATGGTATCAGATCAAGTTCGGTTCCTGAGTTGTGAGAGACCATTGCCTGAAGGTAAGACCTGTGAATGTTGGTCTAAGTGAGGGATGCAAGACAACTCATAAGGATTCCATTGCGAAGAGAAAGAGCAACAAAAGGAGGTGCAAGAAATAGAGAAATTAAAGAATTAAGAAGAAGAGTAGAAGAGTTAGAGAATAGAAGAAATGGAGAAGTTGAGTTAGATTCAAAATCCAAAGAAGAGATTGAAGTTGAACAAAATGTCGAGGAAGGAGACCCAACAATTCATTTGATATCCTTCTTGAGTAACAGAGGTAGC
>ML798445.1:28569-55309 GCA_009831015.1 Picea engelmannii | reverse complement strand
AAAAATCATTTGGACTCAAGGTCAGTATTTGATTTTCTAACTGTTGTGCTCGAATAATATTGAGTTTACCAAACACAGATTCAATCGTGTTCCAAGCTTCTTTGGGGTCATCAATATCTTGAAGGTGGTACCTTAAATCAAGAAAGATGGAAATTCCGATTAGTCCACGTGCTTTTTCATTCGTATTATCCCACTTGGATTTCTTATCAGCATCAGTGGGTGCTTTTTCCTTTCCCAAGGTAATCCGGTACAAGCCTTTACTTCTTAATAAATCTTCCATATGAGATTTCCATTGGAAGTAGTTGTTGCTGGTAAGCAAGACAATACTTGTAGAAGCCATATTAAATATACAGATAATATGGATTTAAAAACTGAAACTGATGATCTGGATGGAAATGTCTCGAAAAGTTATGTGGTTTTAAAAAAAACGGCACTGAAAACGGACTTCCGATGTTAGAGTTATGCCCTTTTAAAAAAAGGCACAATCGGTAACCAAATGACCACGTGATTGTGTAAGTTGCTTTATAAAGTGGCCCACTTTTATAAAGAGAAGTGGGGATCACTTTTACAATGAAGTTACTTTATAACAGAAAAGTTGCATGCAAAATAAATAACTCTAAAATAAAATATTAAAGCTACTTATAGTGATTCACTTTTATACTTGAAGTGAGATACACTTTACAATTTTAGCATGAACTTTTTCAAAAATGGTAACAAAAGAGAGACTTGAACTCAAGACCTCTTACTTAATAAGGCAAATTTTAACCAAATGATCTAGCAAAACATATTGTAATGTTCAGAAGGAGGATTGAGGGTGTTGTTGAAAAAAACTCTTTTCACACAAGAAAAAAATTTCGCTTCTCGATGACAACAAGGGTTAGATCTCGGTTAGCTTACCCGGAAGATGCACCTTTTCCTATCTGTTTCTGATTTGCCGAGATCGCACATGGCATAGGGAAAAGAGCATACGCAGATCTAAAAGAGTAGAAACCCAAAAATAAATAAAACAAAACCGAAATAAAACCAAAATACTACTCTGCAAAAATTTAAAAAAATGTGTATTCAAGCTTTATACCTTCGGATCTGACTGTAATGGCCGTATCTTGGGCAAACGTAAATCTTTTTGAGTGAAAAAAAAAGTGTTCCTGATTGAAACAAGTGCTCCAGACGCAATGGAACAGTCCTCTCATCCCATAAATGTATGTAAATGACAAAAAGTGGAGATGAGGCAACTCGGCTTCATGATCTCGATCTACAACAAAAGTGGGTCTTCAAACATGCTCCGATACCATGTTCGACAACATAGGTATTCCAACAGAGGATGAACACCTTCAGTAACCACTCACATAACCATATCAAAGATCAACACACCGATGTTTTCACATGGTAAAACCCCTACAGGGAAACATCCACGACCCCAGCCAACGCGACCACTTGGAACAGTTTATTAATGCAAAGAAAAATATTACAGAGATATTTTACAAGAGAGTTTCTCACAACCGATCATAGGAAAATGAACCTCCATGCTCTTTAAATGGAGATCATGGACCAATCGGGTGTTAATTCACAGATCAATGGTCGTTAAGATCAATGAGAGTATGAACCGTCAGATCACTCTATGTCGGGAACATATCGTGACCGTCGGATTTCCTAACTACAAATGCATACTAAAGAAACACACTAGAAAACACACTTTTACCTAACGACACAATAGACCAAGTAGATCTACTAACTCCTAAGTGTCTAAATATCCTAACATATATCAACAAGAGAAATATCTAGTCACTGCAGAATTAACCATCAAAAGTGTGAAATAATTATTGGAAAATGAAACACTAAACCAATAGATAACTTTCCCATATTCAAGCACAAACTTTGACTGTAAAAGAGGGATGCTAGATAGTGTTTTCAGAGAATTATTGTAGCAGCCTTATGGTTGTAGCAAACAATTTCTATAGCAGCAATATTCAACCACCAAAAATCACAACTAAACCACAATGATTAGTAAATTATTACGACAACTTCTTAGCAATTTTTGACAGATGAATAGTGAGTAAGAGAAAGAAGTTAAATGATTTTGTTGCACCCCTAATGGATGTAGCATAAATTTTATAACAACAATAAGATATCCTTGACCAATAAAAACTCCCTTGTGGCCTTAGCAAGCTTAGAACACACATAATAGATTTCAATTTAGACAATATCAAAATCTCATGTTTTCACGTATACTAATGCAATGATTTTATTTCTCCAATGCAAAGAATATTAGTGCCTTTAACTATTGGGTTGTGGAGTCTCAAAATTAAATAGCTAGGTGATCTACTTCCTTGGGGGTGTAATCCTTTTTACTCCCCAAGGCAAGTTAAGCTAGCTAGGAAAAACCTAGAAGGGTGTAAACCCTTTTACTCCTCCTAGTATTTCCTTATGCAATAAAGTATTTCAAGACAATTAAAATGGACTTAGTGGGGTTGTATTCACTTATACTCCCCAAAATCTTAAGAAAATTAACCTTGAAACCAAGAAAAGAAGCAATATCAACAAAGATTCCTTACCTAGTCCAAGCATTAACAAGATAAACCTCTTTTTAACCAAGCAAATCCACCATAAAGAAAGAAATAGTCCTCCACTAGAGATAGCACATCATCCATCCATCCAATAGCCAAATTAAAACCATTACAAGAGAGTAGCAACCAAGAGACAATGAGAAATTCCCAAATAGGGTGCAAATTTCAGCCAAGTATCCTTCTCTACAAGGGAGAGCTATATTAAAATGAAATAGAGTTCATATCTATTTATACAAAATATCCTCATATATGTTTGTCCACATAATTTTAGGGTAAACCACAATATAGGGGTGAACATCCCTAATATTTCTCCTTTACACAATTAATATTAAATAATTCATTTAAATTTCACTTTTGCACAATAGAAACCCTAAAAATAAGATGATGTCACCCCTTTAGGGGACATTTTGACACTCTTCCAAGTCATTGGAGAAGGAGAAGGAGGTAATTGGGGCTCATTGAGACTCCTCATTATGTACCAAAGTCTCTCCATGCCTCCTCTATTCAAATCATGCCAAGTGTCAATGAACAACATCACCACCAAAACCCTAGCCCCTCTATGACATTAAGCCTAAAAAAGGTGATGTTTTTCCCATCCTGGGAAAGTCATTTGGAATGTGAGGGTATGGTGAGGTCATACAAAGTGTATTATAGACCTCCAAAGGCATGTCTCTATGATCCGGTGTGAGGGCCCTAAGAATCCAACCTGTGAGATTCTTTCCCCATGGAAGCCTAAGCTAGGCTTGTTCTCCCAAAACTAGTGAACAAGGAAGGTCCTGCAAAACAAAAAGGTACGCCCTCCAAAGATATCAAGTCAAAGATATCATGAAACGTGTAAACCGCATCTAATAAACAAGGCACCTAATCATGTTCATCAAAACTACATCATCAAATCAAACAAATGCTCAAAGATCCTATACAATTGACCAAGTTTAAGTCTGGGAGGGGTGTCATAAAAGTCCTATTGAGTATACCAAAGCCCTCAAGTAGGGGATGCTCCCAAGGATGGAATTTCAAGGTTATGTAGTGGATGATGAGGTGGAAGGGGTTTAGACTTCATAGTTCGATGAGTTTCATGACATACAAGGGCTCATATTATCTCATTTATGGGTGCCTTTTTAGAGGGTGCGTGGCACCTCCGTTTGTGATGCACTTTTTTCATGCTCATATTCTTTCCATTCTTTACTTCTTTCATGTTTTAAGGAAAAAGTTGAAGGCCACTGTCCTATCTTGGTGTCTAGATAACAACAAGGTGATTCACAAATACCTCGCGGAAATGATAAGGTTGGCTCGTGATGAGATCCCCTTTCTCTCAGTTGTGGAACTGAGAGCCACTACCCTGGCTTAGTGACCAGATGATGTTAATTTCATACTGCTAAATACCTATTCTCATGATAGGTCGGCTCGTGATGCGATCTCCCATCCTCGAACTAACCCCTTAAGCATTCACTACCATTTATTTTTTTATGGGTCCCCCATTTCTTATAGAGAAGCGTTTCATTGCTTTCCCGGGGATCGTTGGGTGAAGCATCTGAAAGGTCTATATTTAGGATTTTATCTTTTTATCCAACAAAAATTCCTCTGGGCCTTCAACCCATTCTTCCCATGAAATGAGGTACATGCCCTTCTTGGGTCACTAAAGTCAAAGGTCCTAGAAGAAGACAATACGATGGAAGTCTAATGAGTGGAAGGTGGTATGGTCGATAATGGTACGATAATCCCTTAAGGGATCCCTAGTTACAAACCTTCCCCAAAGGCTGGCCACTTATTAGGAAATCTATGACACTCACCAAGGTGAAATAGGGTCAAAATAATAATTTCCAAGCAAGCGTTCTATAATCAAAAGCAACTTAAATACAACATGTTTAAATGCTTCAAATATTAGGGTGATTACCTGCCATAATGCCTGACTTGTACCGCATGGAGAAAGACCCATATGCCTTTCGGGAGTTGGTTGGTGTGGTGGATGCACTGGAAATGGATAAGAATGTGGTGATAGAGTGGGTTTCCATATGTGCAAGTGGACACTTCTAGTCATTTTGTCTCTCGACACTCCATATTTGCAACTTGAGGGCCTCGAGACATCATCTCCTTAGTTATCCCACAAAATGGGCATAACATTTGGCTCTTACATGGGGACATGTGTTCGTCGTAGAGTGCATGAGAACCGCAACATCTCCTGGTGTTCATTTTCCTACATTGAAACAAGAAACCATAAAATCTAGTGTAGTTCTATCACCCTTCATACATATACATCAAAATCCAAAAATGAAAACTAATCTAGAAAAGAAAATTTTAGTATTTTTTCAAAAACTTCTAAACTAAGCATGAAATCAATATGCAAGTAGAACAAAATGAAATATGAAATGCATCTAAACTAAAATGAAACATGCAAATGCAAGGAAAGAAAGATGCCCTACCTACTTACCTGGGGCCTTGGGGCCTTGAAGATCAAATGATAGGATATGTCAGGTGAAGTCATACAACCAGTGCAACTAGTAGATCATCTTGTCAAAGTATCTCCCCATGTGCTCAATTATGTAAAACAAGAAAGATAAGTCAAGAACATAATGGTAATGAGCATAAATAGTTGTATAATCAATCGTAAAATGAAACTCATGGAGATGGGTGGGAGGGAGGAAATCCTGCTGGAAATAGAAGCCATCAGTCTAATCATCCTGCATAAAAGTGTAAACACAATCCTGAATAATCCATCTATGAATAGGGCTATTGTATGTAGACGATGGCTCATCTTCATCCTCATGAAAATGATCATTGCTTCCTGAATACCGAGAAGATATGAGAGATCCCAAGAAGACCTCATTATCTCCTTGAGAGGAAGGGATGAGGTAAGGGACAGACTCAGGTGTAGAGAAAGAAAAATGAGGCCTCTTAATATGTGAATCCCTGTATAAATAATCAATATGAAATCACTTCCTATTTGTAGAGTGAGTCTCTGATTTCTCTGAGATGGCCACGTCATAGTATTCTTCCAAAATTGAGGACGAAGGTGGTTGAGAGTCCTCGAGCAAATATGTAATCATGTCATCATTAGGCTCCCAAACATATGAGTCATATACACATGAAAATAAGTCCTCTGAAGATGAAAACTCAAATCCCTTTTCTTGAGGGATACCCTCAATGCTAAAAATGGGGTCTCTATAAAAAATGATACGATCGAAATCCCACCTGTGTCTTCCAGTTTGTATGAAAGTGTCTATATGCTTATCAACCATATGTAAATGTTCTTTCACAAGACCATCAACAAAAATTACCATCTCTTTTTCTTTGTGTGCAGGAGGAGTAAAGACATGGATGTCTTCACCAAGTGGAAGGGCAGATGCAAGTGCTTCCTCTTCATCAAATGTATCATCTATATATTCAACATGAGAAAATTCATTGGGAGATGTCTATCCCTCAAGCACTTCTTCATTTTCAAGGGCTAGTTCTTTGGTGGGAAATAACTCTTTTATACGACTCATCATCTCCTCAACAACTTTATTAGTGGCCTTTTCCTTTTCCATCTGTAAAAGTTCCCTCTTCGAGGCATAACAAGTTCTGGATGAGGGTTCATCCCATGGTGCCATATTTCCATTGATTGAAAAGACACCTCAATGGAGTCGCCAAATGAGATCAAGGCTCATCAAAGGATGGAAAGGGGGAGACATGGAAAGGTAGGTTTTGGGAAGGAAGTCGCCATATGAGTCTCAAAGAGAGCTCATCAAGGGTGGAAATGGAATGTTCTTCAATGGAGTTCTCAGGCAAGCTAAGGGTAAAGGATTTGAGGTCAAATCTTGCCAAAGTGTTGTTAGGGTTCGGAAGAGGATTCAAAATCATCCCCGACAATGGTTCAAAAATGTTATCGCACAAGTTGTAGGTTGGGAAAATCCCAACCCAACCACCAAAATGGAGAAAATTTTGAGAACACCTACCCACTGTCACCTTAGGGAGGTATTCCCGTCACTTTAGAGATGTTAGAATCACCTCAAGGGGGAATCCCAGTGATCACAGGGGGAAATGAGATGGAAATTGAGATGTATGAATGGAATCCCCTATAGGTCAAGTTACTATATGGAATACATATTGAGAATGATTATTGGGAGAGGTTTAAGGTTGCCAAGACCTTGGGTATCTGCTAAGAGTGTTTGTACTTGCCCGAGACACAAGAAAAACCAACTGTACGCAGCATATGTTAGGGGGGACAAAAATTTAATGTTAAGTGGACCAGAAAGTTAAGCTTGCTATCCTCAATTGCAGTAGTAAACATAAATATATATCAGCAAGAGTAATAGATAGTTACTGCGGATTAACGATCAAAATTGTTAAACAATTATTGGACAATGAAGCACTAAACCAATAGATAACTTTATAATATTCAAGCACAAACTTTGACGCTAAAAGAGGGCTGCTAGATAGTGTTTTCAGAGAATTATTGTAGCATCCTTATGGCTGTAGCAAACAATTTCTATAGTAGCAAGATTCAACCACCAAAAATCACAAGTAAACCACCCAAAAGATGCACAATGATTAGTAGATTATTATGGCTGCTTCTTAGAAATTTTTGACGGATGAATAGTGAGTAAGAGAAAGAAGTTAAATGAGTTTGCTGCAGACCTAATGGATGTAGCATAAAGTTTATAAAAATAATGAGATATCCTTGACCAATCAAAACTCCCCTGTGGCCTTAGCAAGCTTAGAGCACATAGAATAGATTCCAATTTAGACAATATTAAAATCTCGTGTTTTCACGTATATCGATGCAATGATTTTATTTCTCCAATGAAAATAATATTAGTGAATTTAAATATTGGGTTGTGGAGTCTCAAAATTAAATATCTAGGTGAGCTACTTCCTTTGGGTTGTAATCCTTTTCACTGCCCAAGGCAAGCTAAGCTAGCTAGGAAAAACCCTAAGAGGGTGTAAACCCTTTTACTCATCCTAGTATTTCCTTATGCAATAAAGTATTTCAAGAAAATTACAATGGAATTAGTGGGGTTGTATGCAATTATAATCCCCAAAATCTTAACCAAATTAACCTTAAAACCAAGAAAAGAAGCAATAACAACAAGATTCCTTACCTATTCCAAGCATTAACAAGATAAACCTCTTTTTAACCAAGCAAATCCACCATAAAGAAAAAAATAGTCCTCCACTAGAGATAGCGCATCATCCATCCATCCAATAGCCAAAGTATAATCATTACAAGAGAGTAGCAACCAAGAGACAATGAGAAATTCCTAAATAGGGCGTAAATTTCAGCCGAGTATCCTTCTCCATAAGGGAGAGCTATATTAAAATGAAATAGAGTTCATATCTATTTATACAAAATGTCCTCAAGTATGTTTGTGCACATAATTTTAGGGTAAACCACAAGATAGGGGTCAAAAATCATAATCTTTCCCCTTTACAAAAATAATATTAAATAATTCATTTAAATTTCACTTTTGCACAATAGAAACCCTAAAAATAAGATGACGTCACCCCTTTAGGGGACGTTTTGACACTCTTCCAAGTTGTTGGAGAAGGAGAAGGAGGTCGTTGGGGCTCCTTGATCCTCCTCATAATGCACCAAAGTATCTCCATTCCTCCTCCGGTCAAATCATTCCAAGTGTCAATGAGCAACTCCATCACCACCAAAACCCTAGCCCCTCTATGACGTAAAGCCTAAAAAAAGTGACATTTTTCCCCTCCTGAGAAAGTAGTTTGGCATGTGAAGGCATGGTGTGGTCATCCAAGGCATCTTCTAGGTCTCCAAAGGCATGTCACTATGATCCGACGTGCAGTCCCTAGGCATCCAATCCATGGGAATCTTTCCCCATGGAAGCCCAAGCTAGGCTTGCTCTCCCAAAACTGGCCACCAATGAGGGTCCTGCAAAACAAAAAGGTACGCCCTCCAAAGATATAAAGTAAAAGACATCATGACAAGTGTAAACCACATCTAATAAACAAGGCACCTAATAATGTGCATCAAAACTACCTCATAAAATTAAACAAGTGCTCAAAGACCCTATACAATTGGCCAAGTTTAAGTATGGTAGGGGTGTCATAAAAGTCCTATTGGCTAGACCAAAGCCCTGAAGTAGGGGATGCTATCGAGGATGGAATTTCAAGGTTATGTAGTGGATGATGAGGTGGAAGGGGCTTATAATTCATAGGTCAAAGAGTTTCATGACATACAATGGATCGTATTATCTCATTCATGGGTTTCTTCGTAGAGGGTGTGTGGCACCTTCGTTTGCGATGAACTTTTTCCAAGCCCATATTCTTTCCATTCTTTACTTCTTTCATGTTTTAAGGAACAAATTGAAGGCCACTATCTTGCCTTGGTGTCTAGATAACAAAAATGTCATTCACAAATACCTCGTGGAAATGAGAAGGTTGGCTCGTGATGATACCCTCTTTCTCTCAGTTGTGTAACTGAGAGCCACTACCCTAGCTTGGTGACTAGATGATGATAATTTCATACTGCTAAATACCTATGATCATGATAGGCCAGATCGTGATGAGATCTCCCATCCTCCAACTAACCCCTTAAGCATTCACTATCATTTAATTTTGTGTGGGTCCCCCATTTCTTATAGAGAAGTGTTTCATTTATTTCTTGGGGATCCCTGGGAGAAGCATCTGGAAGGTCTATATTTATGCTTTTATCTTTTTAGCCAACAAAAATCCCTCCGGGCCTTCAGTCCCTTCTTCCCATGAAATGAGGTACATGCCCTTCTTGGGTCACTAAAGTCAAAGGGCCTAGAATAAGACAATATGATGGGAGTGTAATGAGTGGAAGGTGGTAAATATGGTCAGGAATGGTACGATAACCCCTTAAGGGAACCCTAGTCACAAACCTTCCCCAAAGGTTGGCTACTTACTAGGAAATCTATGACACTCACCAAGGTGAAAGAGGGTCAAAAGAATAATGTCCAAGCATGCGTTCTATAATCAAAAGAATCTTAAATACAACATGTTTAAATGCCTAAAGTATTAGGGTGATTACCTGCCACAATACCTGATGTTTTCCGCATGGAGCAAGACCCATTTACCTTCCATAAGTTGGCTGGTGTGGTGTATGCGCTAGAAATGGATTAGAATGTGGTGATAGAGTGAGCTTTCGTAAGTGCAAGTGAACACTACTAGTCATATGGTCTCTCGACACTCAATATCTGCAACCTGAGGGCCTCGAGACATAATCGCCTTAGTTATCCCACAAATTTTTGATAACATAATGCACTTGGACATATTTCCTCTTAAGTTGAAAAAATATAATCCTCGTGATTTGGATCGGATTGGATTTTTGATGGCCTGTTGTTTACTTCAGTCTTAAATAAAAACTCAAAACTCTAAGAAGTACAACTAAAAGTAAGAATTTAAAGTTGATAACTAGAAGAAAAATTCCATATCTTTTATGAAGGGAACATGATATTTTTTCTCTTGTAAAAGAGATAATTGTTCATCAACGTAGTGTGCTTATTTCTTAAAGGTAACGATCATTATGAAATGACAAAAAATTCTAATAATCTTTAGTTTCTTGTAAATATTTGTGTTGATTGTTGTAAATGGAAGTTGTCACAGAAATAACTATTTTACATGGATGTATGAAAAATAATTACTCACATGTATATAGTTTTGTTTAAGAAATAGAATATGGGAACTTCAGTAAGTGCATAAATGCTAATGAAAATATCACGTATACATGGAAGAATGCATTAGTCATTTTGTGTAGCATGGAAATACTATTGATAGCAAATTTTCTCCCTCAAATTCATAAATTCAAAGGATACAAATTAGCTTCTTGCTTTTGATTTGAAAGGTTTAGATGTCAAATCTCATACAGTTATGTCATTATATTTAACCTTGCAACATTATAGATATAATGTTCTTTGTAAGCTCAAACTTTGGTGAGCTTCTTCCTTCCAATGTTGATAGTGTGAATTTTCCTTTGCAAGGATGGATCATTGAATCCTTGAAATCCATTATGTATATTGATTGTGTAAAATTATGATTTTCAAAAATTTATGGATGATTTAAAAAAATCATAAATAATGATATCGTAAAATTTATATCAATATTTATTTAAAGCTGCTTATGATTGGGTAAGATCTTGTCTTCTATGAGAATAAGGAAACGTGTTAATACTCAATATCCATAGGTGATGTAGGTGGATATTGGTGGCCACCCACTTGTTCCATTAATATAGAATGGTTCCACATCTTGGCAGTTTTTCTATGGTTTTTTGGGCCCCAAAATTTTGGGGTTGTATTGAGGCCCTAAATGACTTTTTTTTTAATGTGAAAACGCCTTCTAGTAGACAAAGGAAGGGAGTGTTTACTTCTCGACTATACCTTTCCAATAGGGTACCGAGCGCCCCAAACAAAGATCGTATGCAAAAATTGTGCCCCTGGGAAGTTGACATATCAACTAACCACATCGGGGCCCACATACCTTTTGGCATTTCATCTTTTGGGGTTATGGTTTTGGATGTTTTTGGTTTACTCATTGATGCTTTATGTTAAAAGGAATTTTTGGCCTCTTTTTAATCAACTTCTTGTGAATGAGTGTAGCTGACACATCTCTCTCTTCAGGGATAAACTACCACCATTCTAGATAACTTGTGTGCTTTGCATTTTGCAGTCTTTTGTATTCCAAACAATGATTAATAGAATTTGAGTTTATTTGTATTATTGTGTTTCTTGCAATATCTTTGTGTTTCCTTATTATATCTATACCTTCATGTCATTCTCAATATAATCAGATTAGTAGTATCAGAGAAATCTTCTCTTTGTTGTTTCTTTGTGCATGTCCCTAACGAGGTCAGGCTATCGAGAGTTGGGTATTGAGGTGGTTGAGCTTGGGGAAGGACACTCCCACTGGCCCAAGCAACCTCCCATGATAGAAGAAAAGAGAGACAATAGAGCATGAGATCCTATCAAACTATTGCTCGAGGAATCTCTCACACAACAGAGGAACAAGATGATGGATACTTTCACCTAGATCATTCGACGGTTTCCAACAACAACATAGGAACCTTCAACCAACATTCACTTTGAAGGTGAGATGCCCTTTAAGGTACATGTTAACTTTGATATTCCTTTATTTGAAGTCCAGATAGATGTCGATGCTTTGGAAAAATGGTTAAGTCTGATAAAGGGTTATTTCTTTGTCCAAAATTTTTCCAATAGTGAAAAAATCACCTTTGTGCTTGTTAAAGCCCTTTCCCATGTTAGAGATTGGTGGGATACTTATTGTGAGCAACATGTCAGAGATGAGTATGAAATTTTTAGACTAGGACCCACTTGGGAGGTTTTGTTGATGGCCTCAAGGAGTAATACTACCATGTTGGAAACTATGATGACTAGTACACGAGATGGACAACTCTGCATCAAGAGAGAGACCAGATGGTGCCATAGTACACCAACATCTTCCATACCTTGCGCACAAAGCTGGGTATTAAATACTGTGAATGACACCTGGTTCTGAAGTACCATAGTGGCCTACATATGTACATCCAAACAAATATGGATTTCTTGGAAATATTCTCACTGGGAGTTGCTTATAGATATGCTATTAAGATCAAGCAAAAGTTCAAGCAAACGAATAAGAGAGATTTCAGTTCTGCAAACCCATCGCAACAAAAACATGGTAAAGGTGATAACTTCTAGAGAGAAGTATAGAGAAAGGATGGCCAGCCCCAAGACAACCAGTCAAAGCCAACAACAAAGAAAGGTAACAGGAAGTCGAAGAAGGACATTGAAAAGTGGTGTGAGTTCCACAAAATCCCTTGGAATAATACTGAAAAGTGTCGCTCCAGAAAATCATTTTTTGGTTGAGACGAAAGCCTCAAAATTGGATGTTGATTCAAACTTTGATTCAGAACTAGATAAGGGAATACAGATACAGATGCAAAACCCAATGTCACCATCGCTACCACAAAAGGCCATCCAAAGGAACCAAAGGAGGTTGAAGAAGGGGAGTGCCTCTTCCATTCATAGATGTGGGTGAAGAGGAACCCACTCCATTTCATTGTCTACAATGATAGCCAAAAGATCCTAATATAAATAGAGGTCATCAAGAGGTTGAACCTAAAAATGACGTTGCACCCTCAACCATACACCATTGGTTGGCTCAACCAGGGACAAGACGTCTATGCCAACCATCAATGCCACCTGCACTATGACATAAAAGCATTCAAATATGAGGTATTGTGTGATGTTTCCCCACTTGAGGTCTCTCTATACAACGAAAATAGGTAGGAAAGATAGTAGAAGGGAATAAAGACATCTTCGCCATGCCTACTTGGTTTCCTTTGCATCGTTAGATAAAACACTCAATTGATTTGACACCCAATGCTCCTTTGCCTTACGACCCTATATACATGCATTCTTTTAATGGATAATAAAGAAATCAAATGCTAGATCCAAGAGCTAATTCTGAAGGGCCACATTAGAACAAGACCCTCACCTTGTGGGAGCTCAATTGTTCTGGTACAAAAGAAAGATGGGACATGGTGACTTTGTATTTATTACATATCCCTGAACAAGATCAAAGTCAAGAACCAATAGCTAATCCCCTGAACTGATGATCTTCTAGATTATCTCAATGGCACAAAAATTTTCAATAAGATTGATCTGAAGTCAGGCTACCACCAGGTGTCGATTGAGAAAACTGATGTATGGAAGACAACCTTAAAGTATAAATAAGGTCTCTTCGAGTTGCTGGTCATGCCTTTAGACTTGACTAATTCCCAGACCACATTCATGCAGATGATGGATAATATATTGTGGCCATTCAAAAACTCCTTTGTGGTCATATATCTAGATGAAATCCTCTTTTTTAGCAAAACCTAGGAGGAACATTTGAAGCACATTCAACAATTCTTGGATACTCTGCGACAACACAAGTTATATTCCAATTTGGAGAAGTATTCCTTCAACATGTAGAGAATCCAATATTTGGGATACATTGTGGATGAGAAGGATGTGGATGTGGATCCAACCAATATCCAGGTCATTAATGATTGGATGGCCCTAAATATATTTACCGAGCTTTGCATCTTCTTGGGCCTTTCCAACTTCTAGCGCAAGTTTGTGTTGGGGTTATCTCAAATCGCTTGGGCCCTAATCCAGGTGACCATGGGTGGACCTTGCTATCCCCATTTTATGGATAAATAAGGATATTATGTCTCGAGGAGCTCAGGTTGCAGATATGGAATGTTGAGAGACTAAATGACCAACAATACCCTTTTGCACAGATGGAAACCCCTCTCACCACCATAGATGGTCACAAATTTCTAGATGACATCCATCATATCAACTGGCTTCCAGAAGGCAGTGGGCCTTGCTCCATGAGGTACAAGTCAATATTATGGTGAGCATAATTTCAATATTTAATCCAATTGAGTATGTTGTATCTTAGATTTCTCTAGATTTCATGATATATGCTTGGACATTATTCCTTTTTCCATGCTTCACCTTGGTGGTTGACATTGTTCCCTAGTAAGTGGTTTTACTTAGGTATGGATTTGCTACTAGGAACTTCCTTAAAGAGCCATCGTGTCGTTCTAGACCATACTTACCACTTTCCATCATTATAGCCCTCCATTACTTTATCTCTTGGGATTTTAGGGTGTATTGACCCAGGAAGGGGTTGTCCCTCATTGTATGGGAAGAAGGGGCTGAAGGCCCAAAGGAATTGATTTTGGGTAAAAGACAAAATACTTATATGAACGTTCCAGATGCTTTGCCCAAGGATGACCTAAGAAAGTAGTGAAACACTTATCTTTGAGTAAAGGGGACCCACAATATAATAAATAATGCTTAAAAGGTTAGTTGAAGGATATGAGGTCTCATCACAAGTCAACCTATCATGTCCATGGATAACTAGTGGTATGACATTGCCATCATTTGGTCACCAAAATAGGGTAATGGATCTCAGTTGCATGGCTGAGAGAAAGGGGGTCTCATCACGAGCCAACCTTCCCATTTCCACTAGGTGTTTGTGGGTGACATTTCCATTATATGGTCACCATGCCAAGGCAATGACCTTCAACCTCTTCTTAAAATTATGAAAGAATAAAAGAATGGAAATTAATGGGCTTGGAAAAAGTGCATTGCGGACAAAGGTACCACACACACTCTACAAAGTCACCCATGAATGAGACACTATGACCCCTTGTATGTCATGATCCCTATGCCCATTAGGTCTTGACCCCAACCACTTCATCAAATTTACATGGATTAGAGAGGGATCTCTTGGAAACTCCCCTTGACCTAGGGCAAGACCTACCTAAGAGAACACCTCATCAACCCTCCCATATTCAAGCTTGACAAGTCACATAGTGTCTTTGAGAAATTAATTGTTTGATATTTGATGCACATGATTAGGTGGCTAATTTATTGATTAGATTCACTTGTCATGATGTTATGCCTTGAGATCCTTGGATGACATGCTCATTTATTTTTGTAGGACCTATTTGGTGGACAATTTTGGGAGAACAAGCCTAGCTTGGGCTTCCATGGGGCTGCAAGCCCACAGGTTGGATGCAAAGGACCCACATGTCAGACAAAGAAGATCAAACTTGAAAAGCCTTGAAGATGACGTGGACGATGTATCCTAGCCCCCACATGCCAAACATTTTTCCTAGGAGAGGTAAAAAAATCTCCTTTTTAAGCATGACATCATCTAGGGGGTTAGGGCTTGGTGGTGATGTAGCCACTCATTGACACATGGAATTTTTGAGGAGGAGGAGGTCTTCACCATGATGAGATTGACTTGATGCTTGACATGTGGCCTTTGGAGTCCTACCCATGCTTCTCCAATATCAACGACTTCTTCTAAGTGGAAAAACGTCCCCTAAAGGGGAGACATCCATGTAAAATTAGGGTTTACTTGTGCAAAAGTGAAATTTTAAATGAATTTTTTAATATTACTTTGTTAAAGGGGGAAAGATTAGGGTTGTTGACCCCTATTCTTGTGGTTTACCCCTTAATTTATGGACAAGTCATCTTAGTGACATTTTGTATAAATAAGAGATCATAAGATTTCATTTGAACATAACTCTCCCTCTTGTGAGAAGCATTGGTCTGAAATTTTCGCTACACTTGGAGTATTTTTCCTCTTATTCTATGGAATAATTCTTTTTGGTTATGGTGTGATGATGATGATGGTGCACTATCTCTAGGAGGTCATTCTCTTGCTTTCATGGAGGTTTACTTTGGCATATTAATGCTTTTTCTTGAATGGTATGGTCTCTTTACTTTGTTATTATCATTTATAATTCAATATAAGGTTGTTTTTGCCAAGGATAGATAGGTATTATAAGGATATACACCCCTATCTTAGTTTCCACCATAATTTCTAAGCTTTTAAATTTATTTTGCAAGGGTTTAGTTGAGGAAGTAAGAGGATTTACACCCCTCATCTTCAAACCCTAGCTAGGATACTTTCCTTGGTAAGTAAGATGATTTACACCCCCAAGGATTTATTAACCCTATATATTTCTCCTCGACCCCATTAACCCATAACTAAAGGCACTAATCTTGCATTGGATAAATAAAATATTGCATTGGGAAACATGATTTTTGGTCATTTTTACTTCTTGGAAAGTGAATTGTATTCCTTGTGCCTTGGGCACCTCACAACCACTAGGGAATCCCCATCAAGGGGATACTTCTTTCTTGTCTTATAAAATTATATCTTCAGCCATTAGGTCTGCATAAACCCTAACTCATTTTCTTGAATAACTCTCTTATCAACCATTGGATTTTGCTCAAACTTTGCACACTTATTCTTCTTGGTCTACTGCACTTTTTTGGCAAAGTTTGAGGGGTTTTAAGTGGATGATTTTATTGCTGTAATAAATTTAATGTTACAGCCATAAGTCTGATATAATTTTCTATAGACAAGTGTTTACAACGACCTTATCTTTTTATGCTAGAATATTGGTTTTTCATCTTGAGTTTAGCTAGTCATTAACTAGTCTTTCTCTTGTATCTTCTACTTGATCTCTAGCATTTATTGAGCATATTATAGTACCATATTATTTCTGATATATATTTTTATATACTGTTTCAAATTAGGGACAATAAGATTAAATTTCTGATCCAACTAACATACATCATTGCAAAGTGGTTTTTCTTGTGTCTCGGGCAGGTATTTCACCATCTACATGTTACTCAACATACTTGGAAACCCTTGGACCTTCCCAAGACTTCGTTCCAAACATTTCAATCCACTTAGAATTGACCTCTAGGGGATCCATTTCCATATCTACCCATCTCCATCTCATTCCCCCTAGGGTCATCGAGATCGCCTCCCTAGAGTGACCTAGTCACCCTTGAAGTGCGGGACCTACATCGAGGTGACATTGGGTGTAGGATTCCCAAGTTGTAGAATTTGATATTGTGGTTGGGTTGAGATTTTACCAACCTACAACTTGTGCTATAACATTTTGGCACTGTTGTCGGGGAATATTTTGAATCTTCTTCATACCCTAAATGACACTTTGGTAAGCCATCCCAAATCCTTTCCCTTAGCTTTCCCGGAGACTCCACCTAAGGGACGTTTCCTTTCCCTTTTTCTTTATGAGCTCCTGAAGCTCATCTGGTGACTCCACCTTCTTAGAATCCTTCTTTCCCCAAACCTTTTCCCCCTGAGAGGTTCAAGCCTTCTAAGGTTTACCAAAGAAGGCCAACTCTCAAGTCTCTCGTTGCTAAAACCCTTTTCCATAATACCCTTCCTCTTGTTCCAATGTCTCACCTTTGGGAAAGAGACCTCTAAAAACCACTTAACATGGCAAATATCTAGGTTTACCTAAATAAAATGCCAACAGAAGTCAACAAGTGGTTGCCAAAGTTCCCAAGAAACAATGTGATAACTACTGTGGACCACATTTATGTCATGTGCCGAGACATGGAAAATGCAGGTATTGATCATGAAGATGTGGCCATGAGGTTATTTTCTTCATCATTGATTGAAGAAGCCCTTGATTGGTTCAGAGCACTCCCTGATAATCATATCATGTCCTATGATGATTTTTCTAACTTATTCAATAGTAGATGGTCGAAAAAGGAAGATGTTGGGACACTTGGGACTCATTTAAATCAAATAAAGAAAAAGGAAAATGAAATAGTAAAGGAATTCATTTCTAGATTTGACAGGTTGTACAATCAAACTCCAATAGATTACCATCCTACAACATCATTAGTTCGTCTCCTTTACATGAATTCTTTTGAAGGGAAGTTCCGATACATTCTCAAAGATAAAAATCCCACATCATTGGCAAAGGCTAAAGAGTTTAGTATAGACATTGAAGAGAATATCCTTGATTAAAATATAGAACCTTTTCAGTACCCTCGTACCAAGACAGAAGCAAGGAAAAAGGTTTCCAACAACAATGTTCCTGATCCAATTGCTCTCCTGACTCAGAAGATAGACCAAATGAATACTTAGTTTGTTCAGGTGCAGAATCAACTTATGAACCGTATGAATACAATGGAAACAAATCAATCTTCTCCCAGACCTCAATTTACCAAACAACAAAGAGATTCCACCAGTTGGAAACTAAGACCTCAACAAGAGAAAAATGCCCTAGATACTTTGAAGCCTAATGGGACAGTTGATATAGAAGCTTGGTGTCTCCCATGATAAGAACCCCACAGGGAAGATGAGTGCCCCCGACAAGACAAATATTATCCTGAAGATATAAACTTCATGATTTGCAATTTCAACGATGAGCAGGTTACCCAAGAAAGAATCAATGAAGCCAGAAGAATAGGAGAAAGAGAGGGGAGACTCTAGCCCTTAAATAAATTGATAGATGATCAAAAGAAGGAATTAAGGAGGAGGTAAATTATAACCTACATAAGAAAAAATGCTTCAACCCCTCCGTCATATCCTGATACTCCTCTTTCATAAGCAGAAAAGGTGGTTCCACCACCTCCACCGTTGGTATGTGATTTTCTTCCTAAACCACTTGCTAATCCAACTCCTACAGTTGACATTCCATTGAATATAGATGTTGCAAGAATGTTTGGAAAACTAAAAATGACAATCCAGTGACAAAGATGTGTAATATCCCTTTTGTGAAAAGGGAAATTTTGAAAATCTTACAGGTGCTAGCTGAGAAGGAGGATCCTCCCATCATTCTAAAAACTACGTACCTCGATTGACCAAAGTACAAGAACCCTCCTTTCTATCTTTCATTAGGCACGAATGTCCTCCACTTGAACAACTGCATGCTTCATTCAGAGGCCTCAAGAAATGTCATTTCCTTGAAGGTGATGAAAAAAATTGGTTTGAAAACAACCCGACCTTATGGAAATGTTTGTGGTATTGATTCAAGAAGAGTCAAGGTATTGGGGGTGTGTGAAGACGTTGAGGTATTTTTGATAGATTTTCCACATATCAACGTCCTCATAGACATATTAGTGATCGATGTTTTGGATGCCTGGGGGATGATCTTGTCGAGGACTTGGTCCTCATCCCTTGGAGGTTTCCTTAGAATGAACCTTACACATGCATATATTCCCATGGGTGATGGCATGTATGAGATCTTACATAACAGGGAAAAGAAAGATACACATGTGATGGATCTGAGGGGCCCTAACTATGTCAGTGAACACTACTATGATATGCCTCCATGATTTATTGAGTATGATCCATCTGAGTTACCCTTCATGCAGGAAGATTCCATAGAGATGTTTCTCCCATGGACAGATAATAAGAAGACTACAAAATACCATGGGAAGGAGCGAGGGTATATTCATATTATGCAAGAAGAAGATGAGAAACATGAAGAAATAATCAAAGAGATAGTCCACATAGATCTTCCATACGATGAGAATACACCTTGCATCAATTTCAATGAAGGAAGTCTTATGCTCATGTGGGACAAAAGAAAGGGCAACCCCATATATGACTATAAAGATAACAATTCATGGCTTGGTCCTTACATAATCAGGAAGAAGTTTGACAAAGAAAGGTACTATCTAACAGCTTTAGACGGGAGGAAGATGCCACTACTGATAGATGTATCTCTTCTCCAACCTCACATCCATGTCACATGACTTATTCAGGGCCCATGCCCTAGGTAAGTAGGTAAGTCATTTCGATTCCCTACATTTGCATCTTGATTGATCATATTAGTTTAGATGCATTTCATTTTCATTTTTTCTCTAATTTCATATTGATTTCATGCTTAGTTTAGAATTTTTTTTTAAATGTTAAAATTTTCTTTATCTAGCTTAGTTGGTTTTGATTATGATCATATGAGAACAAGGATGAGTAGGCCATCCTGCACTTGACAGTTTGATGTTTCCTTGTAGGCACATGTCTACTAGGAGATGATGCAGTACTCATGTAGTCTACGACGAGCAAATGTCCCCAAGTAGGAGCCATATGTTATCCCCATTTTGTGGATAAATAAGAATATTATGTATCGAGGCCCTTAGGTTGTATATATGGAGTGTCGAGAGACTACATGACCAACAATATCCTTTTACACAAATGAAAACCCCTCTCACCACCACAGATGGTCACAGATTTCCATATGGCATCCACCACATCAACTGGTTTCTGGAAGGCAGTGAGCCTTGATCCATGAGGTACAAGTCAGTATTATGGTGAGAATCATTTCAATATTTAATCCAGTTGAGTATGTTGTATCTTATATTGCTCTAGATTTTGTGATATATGTTTTTTTCCCTACTTCACCTTGGTGGTTGACAATGTGCCCTAATAAGTGGTTTTACTTGGGGATGGGTTTGCTACTAGGAACTCCCTTAAAGATCCATCGTACCATTCCCGACCATACTTACCACTTTCCATCATCATTCCCCTCCATTTCCTTATCTCTTGGGATTTTTGGGTGTATTGACCAAAGAAGGGGTTGTCCCTCATTCTATGGGAAGAAGGGGCTGAAGGCCTAGAGGGATTGATGTTGGGTAAAATATAAAAGCCTTATATGAACCTTCCATATGCTTCACCCAAGGATCACCCAAGAAAGCAATGAAACACTTATCTTTGAGAAAAGGGGTCCCACAATATAATAAAGAATGATTAAAAGGTTAGTTGAAGGATAGGAGGTCTCATCATGGGCCGACCTATCACGTCCATGAATATCTAGTGGTATGGCATTGCCATCATTTGGTCACCAAACCAGGGTAATGGCTCTCACTTGCATGGATGAGAGAAAGGGGGTCTCATCATGAGCCAACCTTCTCATTTCCACTAGGTGTTTGTGGGTGACATTGCGATTATCTGGTCACCACGCCAGGGCAATGACCTTCAAGCTCTCCTTACAATTATGAAAGAATAAAAGAATGGCAATTAATGGGCTTGGAAAAAATGCATTACGGACAAAGGTACCACACACCCTCTTCAAAGGCACCCATGAATGAGACACTACAACCCCTTGTATGTCATGATCCCTATTCCCATTGCGTCTTCACCCCAACCACTTCATCCACTTTACATGGCTTAGAGAGGGATCTCTTGGAAACTCCCCTTGACCTAGGGCAAGACCTACCCAATAGGACACCTCATCAACCCTCCCATATTCAAGCTTGACAAGTCGCATAGTGTCTTTGAGAAATTAATTGTTTGATATAGTGATCTTTGATGCACATGCTTAGGTGGCTCATTTATTGATTGGATTCACTTATCGTGATGTTATGACTTGAGATCCTTGGAGGGCATGCCCATTTATCTTTGCAGAACATAGTTGGTGGATAGTTTTGGGAGAAAAAACCTAGCTTGGGCTTCGATGGGGCTACAGGCCCACAGGTTGGATGCCAAGGGCTCACATTCTGGATAAAGAAGATCAAACTCAAAATTCCTTGAAGATGATGTGGACGATGTATCCTAGCCCCCACATGCCAAACTCTTTTCCTAGGAGAGGTAAAATGTCTCCTTTTTGAGCATGACATCATCTAGGGGGTTAGGGATTGGTGGTTATGTAGCCACTCATTGACACATGGACGTTTTGAGGAGGAGGAGGTCTTCACCATGAGGAGATTTCCTAGATGCTTGACATGTGGCCTTTGGAGGCCTACCCATGCTTCTCCAACACCAACGATTTTTTCTAAGTGGAAAAACGTCCCCTAAAAGGGAGAAGTCCATGTAAAATTAGGGTCTACTTGTGCAAAAGTGAAATTTTAAATGAATTGTTTAATATTACTTTCTTAAAGGTGGAAAGATTAGGGTTGTTGATCCCTAGTCTTGTGATTTACCCCTTAATTTATGGACAAGTCACCTTAGTGACATTTTGTATAAATAAGAGATTATAAGATCTCATTTGAACATAACTCTCCCTATTGTGAGAAGTATTGGTCTGAAATTTTCACTACAGTTGGAGTCTTTCGCCTCTTGTGCTATAGATTAATGCTTTTTGGTTATGGTGTGATGATGATGATGATGGCGCACTATCTCTAGGAGGTCATTCTCTTGCTTTTGTGGAGGTTTACTTTGGCATGTTAATGTTTTTTCTTGAATGGTATGGTATCTTTGCTTTTTTATTATCATTTATAATTCAAGATAAGGTTGTTTTTTTCAAGTCTATATAGGGAGTATAAGGATATACACCCCTATCCTAGTTTCCACCATAATTGCTAAACTTTTAAAGTTATTTTGCAAGGGTTTATTTGAGGAAGTAAGAGGATTTACACCCCTCATATTCAAACCCTAGCTAGGATAATTGCCTTGGGAAGTAAGAGGATTTACACCCCCAAGGATTTAGTAACCCTAGATCTTTATCCTGGACCCCATTAACCCATAACTTAAGGCACTAATATTGCATTGGAGAAATAAAATATTGCATCGGGAAACATGATTTTTGGTCATTTTTACTTCTTGCAAAGTGGATTGTATTCCTTGTGCCTTGGGCACCTCACAACTACTAGGGCGTCCCCATCAATGAGATAATTCTCGCTGCTGTTATAAAATTACATCTTCAGCCATTAGGGATGCAAAAACCATAACTCATTTTCTTGAATAACTCTCTTATCAACCATTGGATTTTGCTCAAACTTTGCACACTTATTCTTCTTGGTCTAGCACACTTTTTTGGAAAAGTTTGAGGGGTTTTCAATGGTTTATTTTATTGCTTTAATACATTGAATGTTACATCCATAAGGATGATATAATTGGTTACAGACAAGTGTTTACAACAACATTACCTTTTTGTGCTAGAATATTGGTTTTTCATCTTGAGTTTAGCTAGTCATTAACTAATCTTTCTCTTGTATCTTCTACTTGATCTCTAACATTTGTTGAGAAACTTATAGTACCATATTATTGATGATATATATTGTTATATACTTCTTAAAATTAGGGACAAAAATCATAACTTGCTGATCTAACTAACATACATCATTTCAAAGTGGTTTTTCTTGTGTCTCTGGTAGATATTTCACCATCTATAGTTTACTCAACATACTTGGAAACCCTTGGACCTTCCCAAGACTTCATTACACACATTTCACTCCACTTATAATTGACCTCTAGGGGCTCCACTTCCATCTCTATACATATCCATCTCATTCCCCCTAGGGTCACCGGGATCACCTCCCTAGAGTGACCTAGTCACCCTTGAAGTGAGGGACCTACATCGATGTGACATTGGGTGTAGGATTCCCAAGTTGTAGCACTTTCTTTTGTGGTTGGGTCAGGATTTTCCCAACCTACAACTTGTGCTATACCATAACCAAGGCCAATTTGTTTGGGTTACGTCACAAAATAAAGCATTCGAGGATTTGAAATTTCACCTATGCTGAACACCAATTCTTATTCTGCTAAACTTGCAAAAACCATTTGAGATTGAAACAAATTCTTTAGATTATGCTATTGGTGTAGTCCTCACTCAACATGGGAATCTGGTGGACTGTCACAGTGAAACACTATTTCATGTTGTTCGAATATACCCCACATAGGACAAATAGATGTAATCAATTGTGAAAGCATGTCGATAGTGGAAGCATTACATTTTGGGGAATGAAACGATCATCCACATTGATCACAAGCCTTTGCAATTCATGTAGACACAAGGAAAGTTACATAATGATTTCCATTAGAAGTGGTCCACGTACCTATAACAATTCCACTTGAACATCAAGTATAAGAAGGGTAGCACCAACCATGTCGTAGAATGCCTCAGTCGACCCTCAATTGTGGCGCTAACCACAATTATTAACTCATGTGGGAATGAAACCTCTCGGTGGCCACAATTGTACAACAATGAATTTGAATTTGTTGCTACCTATCATAAATTGAGCGCAAACAAAATAGTTTTAGACTTTCATCTCCAGGATTTATTGTTATGCCATATGATCCATCTTTGTGTTCCTTCAAGAGAGTGTGCAAATATGATTTGGGTAGCTCATTACAGTCAAGTGGCAAGACACTTTGGCATGGAGAAAAAAATGGTAGTGTTGAAAAAGCATTTTTATTGCCCGAAGCTTCAACAAGATGTCCACAAGTATATTAGATCATGCATTGCTTGTGACATTGCCAAATATTCCATCAAGAAACAAGGGCTATAGACCCCTCTTCCTACTCTTGATAGGCCTTAGGAGTCCATCTCCATGGATTATATGTTCGGTCTAACTTCAATGAAGCATGGTGATGACTATGTCTTTGTGGTCGTCGATCAAATCTTTAAGATGGCAGTTTTGGCACCCTGTAAGAAGAGTATCACAACCAAGGCCCCCTCTAAGCTCTTCTTTGAACGTGTTTGGGTTCATTTTTGGCTCCCATGGACCATTGTTTCAGATCGAGACAGTAGGTTCCTGATTAATTTCTATTCCAACCTATGGTCAATGATGGACACCAAGCTAACCAAATCGACTGCCATCCACCCACAAACGGATGGAAAAACATAAGTAGTCAACTTGATGATTATTCATATCTTGAGGATGTACAATTCCAAACATCCATGAACATGGGATGAGAACCTTCCTTATGTTCAACATAGCTATAACATATCCCTCCACATCTCTAGTGGCCACAACCATTTTCTGGCATGCTTGGGGTTCCAACCATTGATCCCCATTGACATAGATATACCCATTGCAGCTGCATAGGAAGAGTCCTCCCATGCTCAAAATGAGGTTGGTTGAGAAACTAAATTTATTGAGTGAATCCAACACATCCAAAAACAATTTCATGATATTTTGTAGAAAACCAACGCCAAGTACAAGCAACGTCACGATCAACATTGGGTGCCACACAAGTTTTAGGTGGGAGATCATGTATGGTTGCATTTGCAGAAAGAGTGCCTCACAGGACCCCACCAGAAGCTCCTCCCAATTTGATATGAGACTTACACCATCACCAAGGCTGTGAGTGAGAATTATTTTGAATTAAGGATTCCCCCTTTCCTTGGCTTGTACCTAGTATTTAATGTGGAACTGATTCAACCATATTTTCCACCTCACATGGACACTTCAGACGCGATCGAGCACTTGGACCCTATATAGTTAAATCATGAATTCATTGAACATGCGACCGTTGATTGGATCATGGACACCAAGACAAAGGGCACATGCCACCAGAACATCGAACTATATCCAGTCATCAAAGCAAAGTAGCTTCTTCACTAGGGAAAGTGGCTCACCAAGAGTCAGATTCAGTAGAAGTTTCCCCATATGATGAAGGAACTTGATTCAATGGGGAACATTACTTCCTAATGGAGGAGGAATGATCCAGGTGGATACTGGTGGCCACTTACCTATTCCACTAATTCAGAATGGTTCCACATCTTGGCATTTTTTCTATGGTTTTTCGGGTCCCAAATTTCCAGGGTCATTTTGAGGCCCTAAATGACATTTGTTTGGTGCAACAATGCCTATCACTTTTTGAAAAGAAGAATATGGGCTGAATAGAATGTTTTCTTCTCGGCTAGACCTTTTTGACGGGGTATCGAGCGCCCCAAACAAATATCGTATACAAAATTTGCACCCTAGGAAGTTGACGTATCAACTAACCACATTGGGGCCCACAAACATTTTGTCATTTCATCTTCTGGGGTTAGGGTTTTGGATGTTTATGGTTTCCTCATTGATGATTTCAAATGTTAAAAGGCATTTTCAGCCTCTTTGTAATCAACTTCTTTCAAATGAGTGTAGATGACACATCTCTCTCTTCAGGGATAAGGTACCACCATTCTAGATAACTTGTGTGCTTTGCATTTTACAATCTTTTGTATTTCAGACAATAATTAATAGAATATGATATTAATTGTATTACTGTGTTTCTTGAAATATCTATGTGTGTTCCCTTGTTATATCCATGCCTTCACGCCGTTCTCAATATAATCCGTATCAAGAGGGCATCTAGCACGAGTATAAGTCTGCCCCTTATGAACCACCATCAGGTTATTTTAGGTGGCTAGGTTTTGTTTGCATGAGATGATGTAATTGATCATTGGGGTCTTGATATTATATCAAAAAAATCTAGTCCAATAACCCTCAATATTGTAGGATTGTTCCTTCTTTAGAAAAAAAAATATTAGAAATACTTAATTTTTTCCACTTGGAACACATAATTTATTAAAACTCACTTTGCCAAAAAAATGTAATCTTTAGCTTCACAAGCATTCACATTAAGAAGATGTATTATACAAATTTTATGGCATGGCACTTCACCACCATGATATCGAGACACAAGTTATAGAGGCTCTCAATAACATCAGAGTGGAACTCCATCAACACCTCAATCATCTCAGTTATTTTTCCACAATCATATCCTAACATCTCGATGTCCCCTTTGAAGAACAACTTAGGATATGATGAAGGATTTACAAACTGAAAGTGGAAGGAAGGAGGAATTGCACCTATTGCCTTTTAATGAGAACTTCTTGCACTCCTAGCATACCCCTAAGATGAAGAAAATTGGCTTTTATTAATGTTTTGTGAAGATGTTTGCAACTTGATCTCTATGCAGAAAAAATGTCAAGTCAACAACTTGGTCATGGACGAGCTGCCAAATGTTGCAATTGCCACTACCTTAGAAGGCAAGAAGGGGTATTGTGGTTCACTTACTTAATGGAAGGAGTTGGTCTATTTCTCCCACCCAATAAGTTTAATTATTGACCAACCAAAGATTATGATTTGGAAAAGAAGAGATCCCAAGATGAAGTTTATATTTTTGGTTATTTGGCCATTTTGATATCATCACATTGACTCATTCTC
>ML798445.1:0-28139 GCA_009831015.1 Picea engelmannii | reverse complement strand
ACTGAGTAATTTATAGAATATTATAACATTGTATGAAGATTTATAGTAATTCATATAATGCTATAACATTTTTTTACTTAATGAATAGTATAAACAATTATTTAAATTTTATTCAATATATATATTTTTTTATAAGTAAGATTGTATAAAAGTCTGTCAAAATGAAGGACTACAGAGAATTTCATGGTTTCAATCTGTAAATACTGAGCTGCCTTGAGGGGAAACTAGCTCAGCCAATCAAACCGCTTCATAACTGAAGTGTAGACTGTTACTGATGAAAAAAGAGTTCAAACTTCTGGCCCCTAACGGTGGCCGTTACAATTGTGGAAAGTGTAGACATCATAACTATAATGACCATGGACAAATGCATGAAAGGTCTCCATGCACACGACAAAACAATAGACAAAAACAACAAACAGATCACCGGTATGGGTTGTAGTGCGGCGACGCGACTATGCAGAAGGCACCAAATGTCGTGTCCCCAAGAGGAGGCAACTCCTCCTCGACTGGTGTCCAGTCTAGTTGCATGGCGTCCTCCATTTGTGATGGCATGTGCTCTTCCTTCTGGACATCCCCCGACTGTGATGGAAGCCTCTGCTCCTTGTGGTCTTCCTCTGCGTGGACCAAAGTTTCCAGTGCTAACACTGGTGTCGAGGTTGCCGCTGGTTGGGCTGCCTCTGCTGGGAGGTGATGAGCACCTTGTAATGCAGAGAGAAACTGTAGGAGTTGAGAGGCTTTGTCGTTCAACGTCTCTAGGTGGAACCAGAGGTCGTCCATGTCTCGACACAGGTCAAATACTAGGCTCTGCCCCAGTGCAAGGCCTGTTTTCCACTCGCATTCTGGGTTAGCGTTGGAACTGGCTTGAGATTGGGGTTGTCGTCATGAATTTTGATTGGCTTCCAGACCATCGATCTGAAATTGGGCATCATGAGGTTGGTCCTGAAGAGACTAGGTGGTCGGAGAGTTGGGAGGAGCCAAAGGGCCTGGGTGTGAAACAAAGGTTGCAATGCATAAAGGTCTTGGGTTGTAGTCCAGTGAGGCCCCTGAGAAGTTGAGCCCCTCCATTCTGTTGGCAAGGGATGCGGAAAGGGGAAAGAGAGAAGCAAGAATGTGAGTTGACTGCGTTAGGGAGAAGGACGAGGTGGCAGAAGAGGAGGAGGATAACAGGGAGGGAGAAGGTGGGGGATGGAGGACCAGGCGGGGTCGGTTTGGCTGCCAGGATGACCCGTGTTTTGACTTCCCTCGTAGCTGGGGCATCTCTGGGATAGTGGGAGAGAGAAAATGCGCCAGGAACATAGCAGGAGAGGACAAAACCAGAGTAGGGAAAGGCTGGGCAGGAAGCTGAGCTCTGAGAATAAAAAACAGGAAAGAATGAGCCATCTGGAGCCACTGGAGCAATTGAAATAGGTTGGGTAGCTGGTGCGGTTCCATAAATGGACGCACATGTAGAGTAAAGGCCGAGTGAGGGTGTTGGTCCGTCGAAAGGATGTGAAGGCAGAGCAGGGCGCACTGAGAGTAATGGCGGCTTGCCTCGAGCGAGTTGAACTTAAAGTCATGAGGCAGGTGGGAGGGACTAGCACGCGGTCATCATGTGGTCGACGCCACAAAGGATCTCTCCCGGCTGCTCCGCTCGACGTGTGTGCTCTACTAGCACTCCATCCGCGGGAAAGGGAATAAATGTGATGGAGTATAGACACGTGGGCATGAAGTTGAAGTACATGGGTTTGTGGGCAAAAAGTGGAAAAAATAGTGGTAATGTCTGTTACGTAGGTTTGTTGACAAAAAACACAAAAAAATTAGCATTCCTGACTTAGTTTTCTTTAAAAGAAGGGATCGTGGACACAATAGAAATTGAAATTTATGAGATGAAAGGTTCTTGGATAGCATAATTTATGCATACAAAATATGTAATTTTACAAAGCAGAGCCCTCATTCCATACTTAGCCAGTTTTTGGATGGCGGGTTCTCGAGATGTCGGGCTGAAACTTGGGCTTATGTTCTTCCGTGCCCTACAAAAACCACCAATAGTTCCACGATATACAAAATGACAATTGGACTTCCAGACTATTAGAATTTTAAGGGCATCGTGTCAAATAAATTTAGCATTCCCGAAATAGTATTCCTTACATATGTTTTACATACGCTCGTGGACAAAAAACACAAAAAAATAGTAGTAACGTCTGTTACACAGGTTCGTGGAGAAGAGCACAAAAAAAACTAGCATTCCCGAAATAGCTTTTATTAAAACAAGGGTTCCTAGACACAAAAAAATGAAATTTATGAAATTAAGGGTTCCTGGACAACATAAATTATACATACCAAAGATGCAATTTTATAAAGAAGATATTTACTTTTATACATACGAAATATGTAATTTTATAGAGTATGGGGATGACATTTTATAGAGCATGCACGGAGCCCTGAATCCATACTTAGCCATTTTTTGCATCACAGGTTCTCGGGCTGAAAAATGGGCCTCTGTTGTTCCGTGGCCTACAAAGCATACCCAGAGTTTCGCGATATACAAATTGACAAGTGGAGTTCGGACTATTTGAATTGTAAGGGTCTCTATGGAAAGCAGTAAGAAGGACATGTGGTAAAGATAAAGTAGTGAACACATTTTTATGACATTTATATAGAAAAAATAATAAAACGTCTTACATATTCCTGTAAATTTAAAGAAACATATATAGTTTTTGCATCCAGGGTTGTCGGGCTGAAAAATGGGCCGCTGTTGTTCCGTGGTCTACAAAGAATACCCAGAGTCCCGCGATATACAAATTGGCAAGCAGAGTTCAGGCTATTTGAATTGAAAGGGCCTCAGTGGCAAGCAGTAAGGACATGTGGTAAAGATAAAGTAAACACAATTTTATGACATTTATATAGAAAAAATAATAAAACGTCTTACATATTCTTGTAAATTTAAAGAAACATATATATATATATATATATATATGTGTGTGTGTGTGTGTGTGTGTGTGTGAAATATGATATGTGAAATTTGAGTGAGTGATTTACCGCATATGTAATTTTCAAAATGACCAGGCAGGGAAAAATATGCATAATTTATACATACAAAATATGTAATTTTACAAAGTAGATATTTATTTTTATACATACGGAATATGTAGTTTTATACAGTATGGGGATGAGATTTTAAAGAGCATGCATAGAGCTCTCATATCATACTTTGCCAGTTTTTGGATGGCGGGTTCTCGGGATGTGGGGCTGAAAATTGGGATTTTGTTGTTCTGTGGCCTACAAAAAATCACTTATAGTTCCACGATATGCAAATTGACAATCGGACTTGGGCACTATTTTAATTTTAAGGGCCTCGTGTCCAAAAAATTTAGCATTCCCGTAGTTTTTCTTACATATGGTCGCGGACAAGAAAACACAAAAAAATAGTAGTAACGCCTGTTACATATTTTCGTGGAGAAAAGCACAAAAAAACCAACATTCCCGAATTAGCTTTCCTTAAAACAAGGGCTCTTGGAGAGAAGAAATTGAAATTTATGAAATTAAAGGTCCCTGGACAACATAAATTATACATACCAAAGATGTAATTTTAAAAAGCAGATATTTACTTTTATACATACGAAATATGTTCTTTTATAAACTATGGGGATGAGATTTCATTCAGCATGGACGGAGCCCTAAATCCATAGTTAGTCAGTTGTTTCATCGCGGATTTTGGGGCTGGCGGGCAGAAAAATGGGCCTCTATTATTCCGTTGCCTACAAAGAACACCGAGAGTTCCACGATATACAAATTCACAAGAAGACTTCAGACTATTTGAATTGTAACGGCCTTTGTGGAAAAAAGTATGAAGGACAGGTGGCAAACATAAAGTTGTGAAGACAAATTTATGACACACACACACACACACACACACACACACACACACACACATATATATATATACACACGTGTGTTTGTGTGTGTGTGTGTGTGTGAAATATGATATGTGAAATTTGAGTGTGATTTACCGCATATGTAATTTTGAAAATGACCAGACAGGGAAAAACATGCATCAAAAAGGAAGAGAATTGAAATAAAATAAACAGAATGTCTTCACATTCAGCAAAGTTGAAGATAAAAATGTAGGAACACATAAATATATGATGAGACAAAAGAATAGTTTTATTTCAAATATATGAAAAAAAGAATACTTTGTTACATATTCCTGGGAATTTAAATGCATTAGTCATATAGACTGGGATTGAGACTCCCGCGGACCATAAGAGAAATATGTATAAGAAATAGGACTGGAAAGAAGAAGTGGGACACGATAGAGTGTAATACTTGAAAAGTAGAAATGGGAAGATATCAGTCATTGGTTATAGATTTATATTTAGAAAAGGTGGAATAACTGGATTGATAAAGAAAGGACTATGACTATACACTTACAGGCATGGTACATATAAGTAATTTTTGTATTGGATTGCTGATGTGTATTCCTGTTGAATTTTGTGGCTGACCCACTTGAATAACTAGACTGATAAACAAAAGATGTATAGGAATGTTCCAAGAAGGAATTTTGCTATTTGCTTGCTGATGCATTTTGTTGTTGGATTTCGTCAGGGACCCAGTTCAAGTTCTCTTCAATACAACTTCTCAAGGGGGTGACGTTGATGTCATTTCGGATTTTAATGCTGAAAAGTTCATTTTCTAATTTGGTTAGATCAATAGAAAAATTACACAGAAACTGATGAATGTCTCCATTCTGCACCGAATAGCGGACTAGCCAGTTGTCCACGTCTTCCTTGTGATAATCAAGAATCCTATAAAAAATTTCTAGAGACAAGGCCTTAAAATTATCAAGTTGTTTATCGAAAGCTTGCTTGGTTAACGCCAATGAGTTGACAATTAAGATGGGGTCCTGGAAGTCGTTTATCCTTCCGACTAAGTCTATTTTGGCCAGCTTTGTGACTAATGTTTCTTTCTTTGATATTTTTTTCTCACATGACTGGACGATGCAATACATGTTCTTCACCTTTTCTTTCCAGCATGCTTCTAATTAAATGAGTCACTTTTTGGACGGGAGACCATGTTGTCTTCTTGTCATTTCTGTCATGTTGTTGACATGAAAGGAAAAACGGATGACCGTGTGCAAATAGAAAGTTTCTTCATTTTTTAAATCTGTCTGCAGAAGTTGGAGCAAGTTATGTGCCCTGCTTCCCACCGAATCCATATTTTGTGATGTTTCCCAGGCCTTAGTAATCAGTTCCTTAGTAATCAGTTCCATTCTTCCGTTGATATTTTTCTCCACATATCCTCTACAGGAGGTGAGAAAGCTGGAGGAGCCTTTTATATTTGCTGAAGGGGTGTAGGGAGTTGAAAGTATGGCTATTTCCAAAGGACTCCCAAGCAATGGCATAGGAAACAAAGCTTCCTCTAATTCTTTAATCCGGTCCTTTAGTTTGGCATTCTCAGCCTCAATGACTCCAATGCAGTCATGAAGAGAATATTTGGTAGCCATGTGAAGTTGAGAGATTTTGGACGCCTGCATATTGGCAAGGTCAAGTTCTGAACGATGTTTTCTTTTCTTATTTTTGACATCTATTTTTTCAATAATTAATTTTTTTGATTCGCTTTCAAAAACAACACTCTCGAATACGAAGGATTCATCTTCGTAAAAAAAATTGGTATCAACTATGTCCATTGGGTAGCCATGTTGAATTGGGTCTCCAGGCTGATCAAGGTTGCAGAATATGCTATTCAGATCAGCGTCGAGATCCATGTTTTCACCCTAAATTTTGGGCTGATCCACCTCCCATGCAATTCTTTTTCCTTTTTTCTGCACCGGAAGCTCTCCAGAACTATCAAATTTATGATGGAATATTAATTTATGGACCACAGGCACGAAGATTTTCAGTGTATCTGTACAAAATTGTTGTGGAACTTCCACCAGTAGTTTATGAAAATGTCAGTTTGCTCCAAAGGTTGCCTGAAATGAAGAAATGGAGGGCGCAATATAACCTGCCGAAAACGTTGGTTCAATGCGTGCGAATGTATTATCTCCCCGAGGTCTTCCTTCATTGATGAAAATTTCTATGTGTGTTGTATGGTGAGTTGGTACAAGTAAAGCTTAATTATTGCATACTTAGAAGAGTGAAGGTGGTGGTTACGACGAAGAACATTTAAGGATTGGAGGTTTTGTGAAGGAACAAAGCTGACGGCGTGCGAATGACATTCCATGGTATTTGAAATTAAAAGTGGGAAGCAATAGCAAAAGTGTATGCAAATATTGCATTAATGGAAGAACTTCTTGAGCCTTGCGCCCATCAATGACAATTTAGACGGTGCCTGCATGATGACTAGTTAGCATTAAAGATTTAGAAACATATATATATTACTTCTTAATATGGACACATGTGAAGGTGACAGAGACGGGGAAGAGCAAGCAAGGAAGCAATGGGCAAGTCTAAAAAGCGGTCGGACGACCTTCAAAATAAGTTTACAGGCGATAGCGAGGACAGGCAAGTTGCAAAACACGTATAACGTAAGAGGGCATGATGGTGCAGTTCAGTGGAGGGTTTGTATATTTGCGGAATTGCGGGAAACTGGGTAAGTATGGAAACTCTGATTTTCTTTAGGCTTCCAGGGAGCATAGCGAAGGGAAGCATGTATAGTCTTTGGATCGCGGGTTCTCAGGCTGGCAGGATGAAAAGTGGGCCTGTATTGTTCTGTATCTTGTAAATAGTACCCAGAGTTTCCCGATTACAGTTCCGCGATATACAAACTGGCAAACGAACTGCAAGGCTGGGGGGGGGCCAGGATGGCAATTTTCAAGTATTAAAATATGAATAATTTAATTAAACAAAATTATGAAATGAGCCGTAAGGTTCGATTCCGGTTGGAATTGTAGATTACCAAAGTTTCGGGTGCCCGCGATATACAAAATGACAAGTGAATTTGCGTGCTGGCCGGCTCAACATTCTACTTTTAGTGATTTCCGCGATATACAAATTGACACATAGACTCCAGGGTTGGTGGGTTCCTAGAAATCAGAAATACATACCAAATATGTAGATATTCCTTATTCCATACTTAGCCAGTTAGTCGGATCGCGGACTTGCGGGTTGGCAGGTTGTAAGTTGGGCCTTTAATGTTCTGTGTCCTACAAATAACATCCATAGTTGGGCGATATAGAAATTGACAAGTGGAGTTGTGGGTTGAGTGGCTCATATTATAGCTAACATTAGTTTCAAGTACTAAATTATTAATAATGAATATTGATAGTGTACAATTTAATTAAAGAAAATTAGCAAAGGAGTCGCAAGCTTCCAGCCTGGGTTTAATTGCAGATCACTGAAGTCTTGGGTGCAAGATTAGATGGACATGCAATTTTCCACTCCGGCGTCTGGGAACCTGTGAGCATAGACATGAATTACCAAGTTTTGGATGCAAGATGTACACTCAGAACACGGGGAATGAGAGTTTGATAACGCGTAGAGGGGAGCCCGCGGCCATAAAATTGGCTAAGGAAACCAAAGGGCTCTGTTGGACTCGTAGTGAATATTTCATAATTCATGTGGAACACGAATTGTGTGGTGACCAGATCAGTATGTGTAGAAACCAGGGAAAACTAAATATGTACCTTTATAAAGTATGGACATGAGATTTTACAGAATATGTACGGATATCACATTCCATACTTTCCCACTTTCTGGATCACGGGTTCTCATGCCGGCGGTGTAAAAAAATATGTCTCTATTGTTTTGTGTCCTACAAATAACACACAGACTTATGCAAAATACAAATTGACAAGCGGCTTTTCGGGGTGGATGAGATTTTATAGAGTATGTACACTTTTTTGGATCGCGGGTTCTCGGTCTGCCGGGGTAAAAAACGGGCCTCTATTGTTCCATGCCCTAAAAATAAAATCTACAACTCGGGGATATACAAATTGACAAGCAGATTTGCGGACCAATACATACAAAATATGCACATATCCCTTATTCCATACTTAGCTAGTTAGTTCGATCGCAGACTTGCAGGCTGGCGGGTTGTAAATTGGGCCTCTAATGTTCCATGTGATGCAAACAACATCCATAGTTGGGTGATATAGAAACTGACAAGTAGAATTGCGGGTGTTTTGGATCAACATAGTATTTATGTTCGATGGTGGACCTGGGGGTTGGCGCGCTCTAAGTGCAAAACAAGAAAATAAAAAAAACACAACTGAAAACAAGTTCGACAAAAATAGATAGAGTAAACGGAAAATTGTTTAGTATGGAACATGGGCAGAGTTTGATAACGCATAGAGGGGAACCCGCGGCCATAAAATTGGATAAGGAAACCAAAGGGCTCTATGCGACTCAGAGTGCATATTTCATAATTCATGTGGAACACGAACTGTCTGGTGACCAGATCAATATGTCTAGAAACCAGGAAAAACTAAATGTGTACCTTTATAAAGTATGGACATGAGATTTTATAGAGCATGTATGGATATCGCATTCCATACTTGGCCACTTTTTGGATCACAGGTTCTTGGGCTTGCAGGCTCAAAAAATAGGTCTCTATTGTTCGGTGTCCTACAAATAGCACACAGACTTCCGCGAAATACAAATTGACAAGCGGACTTGCGGGGTGGCTGAGGTTTTATAGAGTATGTACACATTTTTTCATTATGGGTTCTCCGTCTGCCAAGGTAAAAAATGGGTCTCTATTCTTTCATGCCCTAAGAATAACATCCACAACTCAGCGATATACAAATTGACAAGCGGATTTGCGGACCAATACATACAAAATATGCATAGATACCTCATTTCATACTTAGCCAGTTAGTTGGAGCACGCACTTGCGAGATGGCGGGTTGTAAATTGGGCCTCTAATGTTTCGTGTCCTGCAAACAACATCCATAGTTGGGCAATATAGAAACTGACAAGCGGAGTTGCGGGCTCGCTGGTTCAACATAGTATTTATGTTGGATGGCGGACCTGCGGGTTGGCGGTCTCTAGGCGCAAAACGAGAAAATAAAAAAACACATCTGAAAACAAGTTCGACAAATACAGACAGAGTAAACAGAAAATTGTTTAATATGGAACATGGATAGGAAAAAATTGCACCTTTGCATGGATTCGTCTACATCTCTAGTTAGGAGTTCTTTGTGGCGTGCAATTATCTTGTTTGTTTCTATGAACAAAAGCACAAATCAAAACGGATATGAACATAAACTAACATGTAAAGGAAAAAGGCAAGTACTATGTACAAATACTAAAAAAAGTAGAATAAGTTGAATAGAGAAACACACAATTTTAGAAAGATGTACCTTTTTTCTTTTTTGCATAATGTATATTGAATAGTATGTGTAGAATTCAGCGAAAACCAAGAAGCTGGATAATTGTTTTGTTTTTTAATTTTTATTTATTTATTGTTTTTTTTTGCAACAAACTATACAAATATGCTTTGAAACATAGAAATATCACTTTGTAATATGTTTGATGTATATCTCATAATTCAAGTGCAATACCAATTGTATCATGATCAGACCAATATGTGTCTAAGATAAATATATTGTATTAAGGAATGGGCACATTCGACCAAACATGGTCAATAAGTGCATTCTGCACATGGCTTGTGTTGTTCAAAAGAAATCAGAGACTGTATTTGCACATGTAGTTTTCCAATTCTTTTGTTCTGTCATTATTTTGTAGCATGTCACTATTGAAGTCAACTACAAGTACAATGGGCTCGTTCAGATGGAAATGGGCCAATGAATTAGAAATAACTTCTACTATGTTGGAGAATGTTGCATGGGGAGAAACATACTGATTCAAAATTGTAACTTCTGTTCCATGGAAGAAAATTTTTGCAAGCACAACTTCAACATTCTTTTCTTCGATATGCATATGGTCCAAAATTGGTACATGTTTTTTCACTAGTATCATCACCCCATGTCTAATGTAACTTGGTATGCAATTGTAATTTGGGAATTGTTTGTTCTGCATGCATAATGCCATGTGTGTTTCCTGCAAGCACAAAATATAAGATTGCATTGTATCATATTCATTCAATATATCATCCATATGTGCATTTAAGTTGCATGTGTTAAGTGATAGAATCGATACAGATGAATTTGTTTGTATGAATTGGTGATCATAGTGCAATTTCCATTTTGCGATGGTCCTCAGTCGTTCCATTTCAATATAAACTTTTTGTTTCATTTTGAAGTTATCTTTTGTGAGAGGACTTAGTAAATACAAGGAGTCTATGCTTCTGACACGGGACAATGTTGTGTATACAAGTCCATGTATCTGAATTCCAGTAGGCTGGAATGCAACATGATCAAGTGTTAGTCCTTATGATCTATGGATTGTACGTGCACATGCAAGTTTAATCGGAAACTATTTTTGAATCTTTAGTCGACCTGTCTTTGTTGATGTCGATACTAGTTTTTCTATACACAAAACATGGGTCCAATCGCTTCCAGTGTTTGAAGTATATAGAAAAGACAACTTGTTTTCTTGTCGCTTGCCTATATGCGGTTCATGGAACTTAATCCAAAGGACATCAAGTTTTTTTTTGTTTTCGTATAGCCTTTGAGTATTCCATCTGCACCATTGACCAAGCCATCCTGTGAATCATATTTACAAACATATATTTCAACCAACATTTCTAATTTGAGGACAAGCTGAGAAGGTAAAGTGATTGTATGCTCATGACGTGGCACATTTCCATGGCTGTATTCTTACAGGTCAATTGAGTTGATGATGATATCATTGCCAAGCATGGCCGATGGCATGTGGTTGTTATGCATTGAAACATCCTTATTTCTATAAAACAGGTAAGGGAACATAGGGTCTGTTGGTGCAGGCCGCAAGCACCTATAATTGATATATGTTAAGTCATCATATGATTGATTGTTTGTGTGAATTCTATTCAGAATTGCAATGAATGTTTCATTTGTCTGCCACATTGTAGTATGCAACTCAAAGAATTTAATATTGTCTTTCCAGAACTCATGGGTCATTGTTTCCATGTTAACGGTAGGTTGTTCAAATATCAAAGAATCTTGGATGGGTTGTGCCTGGTAAAGATCCCCACAGAAAATCATGTCAATGTTTCCAAAGTATTTAATGTGCTCATGTTTTATGCTTCTTAGTTGATTGTCAATGGAATACAAGAATTGACTGCCAATCAAAGATGTTTCATCTATAAAGACAAGCTGGAGTTCCTCATAAATCTTAGACAATGTATCCAACATTTCCTTGCTAAGTGGAAGAAACTGTGACTTGTTAAAAGGCATCAAAAATGCAGAGTGGACCATTGTTCCACCTGCATTATATGCAACTTTTCCTGTGTATGCAACTACTAGGCTCTTTGGTTTCATGGGATCAGACGAATTGTTTGAATCATAGATTCGTATAAGCATTTGGAACAATGCTTTCACTGTGAATGTCTTCCCTGTTCCTACTCCGCCTATAAGGAACAAGTGCACATGATTGTCCATGTTCAAGCGTTTTTTAAGAGCAACATCCTTTAGAATTGTTTGTTGTTCGTGATTCAACAGACGTATTATTCTATGGTATTCATTATTTTCAATTAGGAAAGGATGTTTTGTGACTTGAAAACCAAGATTTCTACGTTTTTCACTTCCACCTGCTGGAGGACGAGGTAAATCCGCTTGCAATTCATAGGACTCAGAAGGAGTTTTGGTTGTTTTTCGGTTTGTGAATGTCTGATCATTGTCATCAAGGTTTTCTAGGTCATTAACTGCAACTTCTAGATCACCCCGTGTTGGATTAACATTGTAGGTAAATCTAGCTTCATTGATGTGCACTATAGTCTCAGACACAACATACACAGCCTCCCATGTAGGGAAGTTATGTTTTAATGTCTCTTCATTTTCATGGAATGGAACGTACAACAACAATTTTTCTCTACAATAGTTTTCATAGTCACAATGTTTATTGTATTTGACAAACCGTATGACAAAGGGTTTTTTTATTTTTGATATGGGTGCACCATTTTTTTTGTAATGCGATACGAATTATGTTAAGCATATATGACTAATAGGAGATGGACGCTGGAAGTAATAATCAACAATAGAGTGACATAGCACGTCTTCTGAATTGTCAGGCTCTTGTTGTAGCAAAACCGGTGGTTTAAGGACAAATGTGCATTTTTCAAGTGGATATGTGTTTATGAAGACACATTTTCTTGAACTACAAGTGAGGGGCAGGGAAAGTGAAATGTGAACTTCTTGTTGAGTATACATTTGTTGAAGATTAAACAATGTATTGCCAAGTGCACGTATCTTTTGTATCGCATCAATGTGACTTCTTTCATGTTCTTTGTGTATTCTTCTGAACACACTTGTCATAGATTTGTCAACCTTTGTCATATAAGAAGTACAGTAATATGTTGCAGCATATGCATTGAGCACGTACTGCGCATCTGTATTTTCTTTCCACACAATTGTCATGTCCTTGGAGAAATTGTTGTTCCAAATATGGGAAAACTTTCGTTTGAGGAAAACTGTTGGTTTCCTAAGCGTACATTGTATGGCTTAGATGTACTCATCTTCTGATAGATTTACCTCTATCAATAAGGCATTGAAGCTCATCAGCTCATCAAATTGTCCTTCTTCTAGAAATGCAAACAACGATTTAGATTTCTCAACAAAAAAAATTTCATCTAAACTAAGTGGCTCTATGATTATTGTAGCTCTCATTGGCGACACAGGAAACTTGTATCTACAATGCAAGTTTTTTCGTTTTCTACAACTTCTTGTATGGTAATGTCTATGGACTTTGGCGAGTTCTGGATCCAAATGATTTGTGTTGCATGTTATGTATTTATCCACAAATTGTTCAATTTTTGAATTGTTATCATCTCCATAAAATGGTGCACCCTCTATCCATAACAGTGCATGGTCATGCTCATTTCCCCTATTCTGAAACTCAGTTACAAAAAAGTAGTCCAATATTTTTTCGAAAAATGTTTCATCATGGCATATCAATTGTCTCAAAGCATTTATTATATGTCTATAGTAGCGAGTACATGTTACTGGGTCTTTTCTTATGAGGTAATCAATGTCATTATTTTCCAAGGCACTGGTCTCTTTTTCACATTTCCTCTTCCTATGCAGGCCAGATACGACAACTACCAACGGATCCCAACAATGCTCTGCACTTGTAAATGTGACAAAAAAATGTTGGCGGGCCCAATTGCTGGATCATTGCAAAAATATTTTTTTTGTTTTGTTGGAAATAGTCAGGGGAGGTGCGAATGTTTTTGAAATCTATGTACCCAATATCAGACTTTAGAATTTTTTCCAGGTTTACTTTGTACTTCATGTCCTTGGCCAACAACTTTCTTTCTTGTAACTGGTCTTTTTCTTATTCGAACCCACATGCAGGAGAGAACTTGCTCTATTACTATGCACATTGTTTTGAAAAAAGAAATTGTTATGTGATAGGAGAAGCAACCGCTTGAATGTAGCATCTCCCATCGGACTATTTTATGATAATTGAATCATTCTGTGATATCAGTGCCACATGCATCTCCATAGAAGAGTGTTGGAAAGTTCATTTCCTCAACGAATTTGTCCTTGAATATTCCAAGTGGACGCTACCCCTTAGTAGGTGCAATCTCAACAATCTTGTCTTGCAAATCATGAATGCACTGTGAATCAGTGAATCCATGCACCAATGTCTCAATAGGCGTCACATTATCTGATTCATCACTTGTATCAAATTCACTAGGATTTTTGAAAGTGTCTGCAGAGTTGCCATCCTCTTCTAGAAGAACATTGTTCTAGTTGTCATTTATACAAATGTTTTGTGCTTTGTACAGGGCCCTCGAACATAATTCATTTAATGCTTTCATAACATCATGCACACGCACTTTGCCTATCTGATAGGCATTTTTGTATCACATGCGTCTTTTTAGAGCCATGACAATTGTCATTGTATTGTTAATGAATTGTGGCAAGGATCTTTTCACAACATCTAGTTGAACATGCGCATTAATAATTGATCCTGTTAAGCCCATTTGGGGTCGTTTATAGCTCCAATGCCTGATTTGAGAAAATGGAATATAGAGAGAGACAAGTATCTCCTCAAGTTCCATAAGCGCACTTACATCTGGTAGTGGTGCATTACATCTTATTTGGTCAGGGGTTGCAAACTGTGGCAGTTTTCCATTTTCAAGCGACCATTTGCATGGAAGACAAATTTTGCTACTAGAAAATGCTTTATCATGCACTGTCAATTTGAGGTATTTTGCTTGCAAAGTATCTGTGAAAGACTTGCTGTTTTTTGAGAAATTCAGTTGTTCACAAATTGCACATGCAATGGAAGGAGTATCTTTAATTTGTTTCATGTACGTTTGTCTTGCATTTTTCTTTCGCAGGGAAGTATGGGTAGAAACTGTTTTCTGGTTTTCATTGCGAGTATTCCATGGTGTTTTTGCTAGCCCACAAAATGTGACGGTTGCATGACCATTCTGGGATATGTGACTGCACATGTTTCTTTTGTTTTGTGCACGGACAAGTTTCTTTAGATTGTGATATGTGGCTTTCTCTCTGATAGGAAGTGTGACAATGTATTTATTTCTCTCGCGCATGACCTTTTTCAAGTTGTGGTAACTTACTCTACATTTCTTACCCAAGGGCATGATGAGCTGATGGAAATTGGGATGAATTTCACTCTGACCCAGGTGCTGATAACCTAGTCTATGTTTTTTGTTCAAGGCATGTGTGGCCTCATCACAACTGGGACGAATTTGACGCATAGTTTTTTTCAAGTTGTGATAACTTACTCTACGTTTTTTGTTTAAGCCCTATATGGGCTCATCACAACTGTGATGAATTTCACGCATCATTTTTTTTTCAATCCCTCTATGGCCATATCGCACCCGACAAGAGTTTCATTCTCACTAAAAAACATGTCGTGCATATGCAGATTTGATGTGGTTTGGGTGGCATGGACATCCAACCCTGAACCATTGATATGTCGAAGCAAAGGTTCATAATGGATATGTATTGTATCTATTTTCAACGAGAGGATATCAAATTTTTGATCGTAATTTGAAACAGTAAACCAGGAATGGATAGTGCCATCTGGAAATGTCGACCAGACCTGGATATTTACTCTGAATATCATAGACAACCATTGGAAACAGAATCTGCAACCCTCCACATTCCCTTTTTCATATGGAAGTGCTATGTTTAGAAGGTATTCCTGCCAAGTTCCAATTGCCGGCATATTTTCCAGGAGATATGGAAAAAGGTGCTGATGCAAGCACCTAAAAGCCTGTTGGTTGCCGCCTAAAATTGCATTGCAAAAGGACTGCATGGTGTAAAGACACAATGACTGCACATCAAACTCCACTGCTACCAAACAGAAAATTGCATTAAACAGACTATCTCCATAGTTAGACACAACATTTGTTTCCAGCTGTAAACCATGGCAATCTATGCGATGCATAATCCATTCCCACTACGATTCAAGGTCTTTGAAAAAGAGGGACAAGTAAATATGAGGTACTTCAACATTGCATATGGACATTTTTCTATACAAGAGTGGTTCATAATGACCACTGACAACATTGGCATCATGGAACAAGATGCAATATGGATTGTCAGAGGCAGATTTGTTGAATAGTAGATATCTTCTTTTTCTTGTCAATGGCCATATTTCAACCGATATATTGAGCCAGTTAGACAACCACCGTATACAAAATGTGTCTCCCCAAATTCCCCTCTCATGTGCAGGAAGATCTAGAGATGCAGACAACCGCATCTTTGAAAAATATGTAGCGACATCATGTATTTCGTGCAACTGCCGAAGAAAATCAAATTCTAGTTTGTATTCATAGGAGTTCAATGCCTCAACGTCGCCATTTTTTAAACAGGCCAAGAAATAATCTATCAATCCATTGCATAGCTCGGTCGACGAATACCGAAAATGCAGCAGAACCTGGAATGTATCGAAAAGGCAATCTCCTGTAGTATACGAGAATGCATCCAATCTAAAGAGGCCATTGCTATGCAAAGCCACGTCAATGCTGTAATGTATAATGGATTGTGTATCTATTTCATACGACTCAACATCTATTACTTCTTCCATATTCTCAACTATGTTTTTGAACCTGTTTGTTAGATACTTTCACTTTGTCTGAAAACATAGAAAAGGGGGGAAAAAATAATAGCACCCCGCCAAAAAAGGAAAGCAAAATAGGAAAACTACACACTCGAAACTGGGTACCAAACAGAAGAAACAATGCAAATAAATAACACCATAAATTTACTCGACAGAAAGACAACAGGTGGGCATAGTTTTCCGACCCACAGAATAAAAGCATTCTCTACGTCTGCACCCCGCCTGATGGTTCCCTCTTCTAATAGCTTCAAACTACTTTTTGAGAACCCCTTCGCATTGCAATTTTCCAAATAGCTATGAACGTCGCAGTTGGAATATGAAGACGCATGGTTTCTAGGAACAAAAATTAAGAGCACAGACAAAGATGGTCTGCAACAGAATTTGGAGGCAGGGACCCCCACCATTGGAAAACAACAATAGGGAAACTTACCCGTCAACGAGAGATGACAAGAGGTAAGCCTCGAAAACTGGAAATCGCAATAATAGGTCCAACAACTTGCAAAGTTGAAGAACAACAAACCAGTGAACAACCACAAAGATGTTCAACTGCAACTGCAGGACCTCAACTTTGCCTAAGGGCCTAGCCCTGTACAAACATTTAAGAAAAAAATGTAGCTTGGCAGACCTATTCTCTCGAAGCGCGCAACAATAAAACAAAAATCACACATACTAATATAGTAGACAATGCATTTTAGCTAGCAGAAATTGCTAAAGGAAACATTCGAACTAATGCTAGCATTAATCCACCTTCGACCATTACATAAGAAAATATATGATTTTAAAAGACCATATACGATGAAATACTTTGGATATGCCAACATATATAACATCGGGAATAACGAAGCCAGAAAAAGACCTCCAATCCGTTGTCCAATCACATCTTGACAAACATGGTACTTTTTACTATATAAAAATTGACCGAAGATGTCCGACTACCATCAAAAAAATGGAACGAAACTGTATTCCAACACACTTGTACAATAAACATTTAAGACTGCCAAACCTGTTAGGTAAACACTTAAGACTGTCAGGACCGTCTAAGGGCCCAACCATGTACAAACATTTAAGAAAAAATGTAGGGTGGCAAGCCTCTTCTCTCGAAGCACACAACAATAAAGAAAAAATCATACATACTAATATGGTAGACAATGTATTCAAGCTAGCAGCAAATGCTTAAGGAAACATTCGAACTAATGCTAGCATTAATCCACCTTCGACCAATGCATAAGAAAATAAATGATTCGGAAATACCATATACGGTTCAAATACTTTGGATATGCCAACAAATATAACATTGGGAATAGCGAAGATGGAAATAAGACCTCCAATCCGTTGTCCAATAAGATCTTGACAAACATGGTACTTTCTATTATATAAAAATCGATGTTCTCACTTCCCCTGTTCCAACAATAGATAATATGCAAATATTTGTGGTCAATGCACAATTTAATAGCAGGTCAACGATTTATCGATCGCTATAGTCCCTCTTTGCCTACAACAGGGACTAATAAGGTTGTTTTTTCCAAGGCTATATAGGGATTATAAGGATATACACCCCTATCCTAGTTTCCACCATAATTGCTAAACTTTTAAAGTTTTTTGCAAGGGTTTATTTGAGGAAGTAAGAGGATTTACACCCCTCATATTCAAACCCTAGCTAGGATAATTGCCTTGGGATGTAAGAGGATTTACACCCCCAAGGATTTAGTAACCCTAGATCTTTATCCTGGACCCCATTAACCCATAACTTAAGGCACTAATATTGCATTGGAGAAATAAAATATTGCATGGGGAAACATGATTTTTGGTCATTTTTACTTCTTGCAAAGTGGATTGTATTCCTTGTGCCTTGGGTACCTCACAACAAATAGGGCATTCCCATCAAGGAGATAATTCTTGCTTCTGTTATAAAATTACATCTTCAGCCATTAGGGATGCAAAAACCCTAACTCATTTGCTTGAGTAACTCTCTTATCAACCATTGGATTTTGCTCAAACTTTGCACACTTATTCTTCTTGGTCTAACACACTTTTTTGGAAACGTTTGAGGGGTTTTTAGTGGCTGATTTTCTTGCTGTAATACATTGAATGTTACATCCATAAGGATGATATAATTTTTTACAGACAAGTGTTTACAACAACATTATGTTTTTATGCTAGAATATTGGTTTTTCATCTTGAGTTTAACTAGTCATTAACTAATCTTTCTCTTGTATCTTCTACTTGATCTCTAGCATTTGTTGAGAAACTTATACTACCTTATTATTGATGATATATATTGTTATATACTTCTTAAAATTAGGGACAACAATCTTTACTTTTTTATCTAACTAACATACATCATTTCAAAGTGGATTTTCTTATGTCTCTGGCAGGTATTTCACCATCTATAGTTTACTCAACATATTTGCAAACCCTTGGACCTTCCCAAGACTTCATTACACACATTTCACTCCACTTAGAATTGACCTCTAGGGGCTCCACTTCCATCTCTATCCATATCCATCTCATTCCCCCTAGGGTCACTGGGATCGCCTCCCTAGAGTGACCTAGTCACCCTTGAAGTGAGGGACCTACATCGATGTGACATTGGGTGTAGGATTCCCAAGTTGTAGCACTTGCTTTTGTGGTTGGGTCGAGATTTTCCCAACCTACAACTTGCGCTATAACATAACCAAGGCCAATTTGTTTGGGTTACGTCACAGAAGAAAGCATTCGAGGATTTGAAATTTCACCTATGCTCAACACCAATTCTTATTCTGCCAAACTTGCAACAACCATTTGAGATTGAGACAAATTCTTCAGATTATGCTATTGGTGCAGTCATCACTCAACATGGGAATATGGTGGACTATCACAGTGGAACACTATTTGATGTTGTTCGAAGATACCCCACATATGAAAAATAGATGTACTCCATTGTGCAAGCATGTCGATAGTTGAAGCATTACATTTTGGGGAAGGAAACGATCATCCACATTGATCACAAGCCTTTGCAATTCATGTAGACACAAGGAAAGTTACATAATGATTTCCATTAGAAGTGGTCCATGTACCTGTAGAAATTCCACTTGAACATCAAGTATAAGAAGGATAGCACCAACCATGTCATAGAATGCCTCAGTCGACCCCCGATTGTGGCGCTAACCACAATTATTAACGCATGTGGGAATGAGACCTCTTGGTGGCCACAATTTACAACAGAATTTGAATTTGTTTTTACCTATCAGAAATTGAGTGCAAACAAAACGGTTTTAGACTTTCATCTGCAAGATAGACTGTTATGCCATATGATCCATCTTTGTGTTCCTTCAAGCGAGTGTGAAAATATGATTTGGGTAGCTCATTATAGTCAAGTGGCAAGACACTTTGGCATGGAAAAAACAATGGCAGTATTGAAAAAACATTTTTATTGGCCGAAGCTTCGACAAGATGTCCGCAAGTATATTAGATCCTGCATTACTTGTGTCATTGCCAAATATTCCATCAAGAAAAAAGGTCTATAGACCCCTCTGCCTACTCTTGATAGGCCTTAGGAGTCCATCTCCATGGATTATATGTCTGGTCTGACTTCAACGAAGCATGGTGATGACTATGTCTTCGTGGTCGTCAATCAAATCTCTAAGATGGCAGTTTTGGCACCTTGCAAGAAGAGTATCACAACCAAGGCCACCTCTAAGATATTCTTTGAACGTGTTTGAGTTCATTTTGGGCTCCCATGGACCATTATTTCAGATCAAGACAGTAGGTTCCTTAGTACTTTCTAGTCCAACCTATGGTCAATGATGGACACCAAGCTAACCAAATCGGTTGCCATCCACCCACAAACTGATGGAAAAACATAAGTATTCAACTTGATGATTATTAATATCTTGAGGATGTACAATTCCAAACATCCATGAACATGGGATGAGAGCCTTCCTTATGTTCAACATAGCTATAACAGAGCCCTCCATATCTCTATTGGCCACAACCCTTTTCTTCCATGCTTGGGGTTCCAACCATTGATCCCCATTGACATAGATATACCCATTGCAGTTGCATAGGAAGAGTCCTCCCATGCTCAAAATGAGGTTGGTCAAGAAACTAAATTTATTGAGTGAATCCAACACATCCAAAAACAAGTTCATAATATTTTGTAGAAAACCAATGCCAAGTACAAGCAACGTCATGATCAACATTGGGTGCCACACAAGTTTTAGGTGGGAGATAAGGTATGGTTGCATTTGCAGAAAGAGTGCCTCACAGGACCCCATCATAAGCTCCTCCCAATTTGATATGAGCCTTACACCATCACCAAGGTTATGGGTGAGAATTATTTTGAATTAAGGATTCCTCCTTTCCTTGGCTTGTACCTAGTATTTAATGTGGAACTGATTCGACCATATTTTCCACCTCTCATGGACACTTCAGACGCGACCGAGCACTTGGACCCTATATAGTTCAATCATGATTTCATTGAACATGCGACAGTTGATTGGATCATGGACACCAAGACAAAGGGCACATGCCAACAGAGCATCCAACTCTATTGGGTCATCAAAGCAAAGTAGCTTCTTCACTAAGGCAATTGGCTCACCAGGAGTCAGATTCAATAGAAGTTTCCCCATATGATGAAGGAACTTTATGCAATGGGGACCATTACTTCCTAATTAAGGAGGAGTGATCTAGGTGGATACTGGTGGCCACTTACTTATTCCACTAATTTAGAATGGTTCCACATCATGGTAGTTTTTCAATGGCTTTTCGGGTCCCAAATTTCCAGGGTCATTTTGAGGCCCTAAATGACATTTTTTTGGTGCAACAATGCCTATCACTTTTTGAAAAGAAGAATCTAGGTTGAATAGAATGTGTTCTTCTCGACTAGACCTTTCTGATGGGGTACTAAGCGCCCCAAACAAAGATCGTATGCAAAATTTTCACCCCTAGGAAGTTGACGTATCAACTACCCACATTGGGGCCCACAAACCTTTTGTTGTTTCATCTTTTGGGGTTAGGGTTTTGGATGTTTATGGTTTCCTCATTGATTATTTCAAATGTTAAAATCCATTTCCAGCCTCTTTGTAATCAACTTATTTCGAATGAGTGTAGATGACACATCTCTCTCTTCAGGGATAAGCTACCACCATTCTAGATAACTTGTGTGCTTTGCATTTTACAATCTTTTGTATTTCAGACAATAATTAATAGAATCTGATATTAACTTTATTATTGTGTTTCTTGCAATATCTATGTGTGTTCCCTTCTTATATCTATGCTTTCATGTCATTCTCAATATAATCCGGATCAAGAAGCATCTAGCACGAGTAGAAGTCTGCCCTTTATGAACCACCATCATGTTATTTTAGGTGGCTAGGTTTTGTTTGCATGAGATGATGTAATTGATCATTGGGATATTGATATTATATCAAAAAATTCTAGTCCAATAGCCCTCAATATTGTAGGATTTTTCCTTCTTTAGAAAAAAAATATTAGAAATATTTATTTTTTTTCCACTTGGAACACATAATTTATTAAAACTCACTTTGCCAAAAAAAATGTAATCTTTAGCTTCACAAGCATTCACATTAAGAAGATGTATTATAAAAAATTTATGGCATGGCACTTCACCACCATGATATCGAGACACAAGTTATAGAGGCTCTCAATAACATTACAGTGAAACTCCATCAACACCTCAATCATCTCAGTAGTTTTTCCACAATCATATCCTAACATCTCGATGTCCCCTTTGAAGAACAACTTAGGATATGATGAAGGCTTTACAAAATGAAAGTGGAAGGAAGGAGGAATTACACCTATTCCCTTTTAATGAGAACTTCTTGCACTCCTAACATACCCCTATGATGAAGAAAATTGGTTGTTATTAATGTTTTGTGAAGATGTTTGCAACTTGATCTCTATGCAGAAAAAATGTCAAGTCAACAACTTGGTCATGGATGAGCTGCCAAATGTCACAATTACCACCGCCTTAGAAAATAAGAAGGGGTATTGTGGATCACTTACTTAATGGCAGGAATTGGTCTATTTCTCCCACCCAATAAGTTTAATTATTGACCAACCAAAGCTTATGATTTGGAAAAGAAGAGATCCCAAGATGAAGTTTGTATTTTTGGTTATTTGGCCATTTTGATATCATCACATTGACTCATTCTCCGAGGAGAGAATTATAGCGTGTCTTATTAAAGATTATTTTCATATTATTCTTGATCCAAAGTGCATGTGTATCTCAATGTTGTTACTATGTTGATGCTAAATTGGATGATGGGTAAGTTGGCTGGAACCCTCATTGTCACACAAAATAGTTGTTGGATACATCCATTGCAAAGAAAACTTAGAGAGGATATGCTAAAGAAAATATGCTTCATTGCTTGCGGAATTGTTGTTGTATATTGATTTTCCTCAATTTAAGAAAGAGAAATGGTAGATTGGTTCATGCATTCCCAAGTGATAGGACCCAAACCAAGATTTAATACATGTTTTTCAATGGAATTTCAATAATTAAAGTCACAAGTGCGATTGTAATATGTGAAACCAACCAAAATAATAGAACCCCCTAAACTATACCATATTCCAAACAATAGCATAGTGTGGCATGTTAAAGAGTATTTTCAAATTAGTCTTGATCCAAAGTGCATGTGTATATTGAAGTTCTTACTACGTTGATGCTAAATTTGATGATGGGTAAGTTGGCTGGAACTATTATTATCACACAAAATAGTTGTTTGATACATCCTTTGCAAAAATAGCTTAGATAGGATATGCTAAATGAAATATGCTTTGTGGCTTATAGAATTGTTGTTGTATATTGATTTACCTCAATTGAAGAAAGCAGAACGATAGATTTTTTCTTGCATGCCCAAGTGATAGAACCCAAACCAAGATTGAATACATATTTTTCAATGAAATTTCAATCATTAAAGTCACCAGTGCAATTGAAATATGTCAAACCAACCAAAATAATAGAACCCCCTAAACTATACTATATGCCAAGATATAATATAGTGTCTCATTAAAGATTATTGTTAAATTTTTCTTGATCCAAAGTGCATGTGTATCTCGTTGTTCTTACTATGTTGATGCTAAATTGGATGATGGGTAAGTTGGATGGAACTCTCATTGTCACACAAAATAGTTGTTGGATACATCCACTGCAAAAATACTTAGAGAGGATATGCTAAATAAAATATGCTTCATGGATTGCGGAATTGTTGTTGTATACTGATTTTCCTCAATTGAAGAAAGAGAAATCATAGATTGTTTCTTGCATGCTCAAGTGATAGAACCTAGACCAAGATTGAATACATATTTGGCAAGGGATTTTCAATCATTAAAGTGACCAGTGCAATTGTAATATGTGAAACCAACCAAGATAATAGAACCCCCTAAACTATACTATATGCCAAGCTATATTATATCTTGAATGTACTAGAGTATCTGTTTTGCTTCTTTCTAGTGGCTCTCATGCAAATCTTGCTTAATGTGAATGACCATACCAAAAACAAAATAAATTTGTAACTGAGTATAAGTCAAGTAAAATAGGGTGCCAACTAACCACAATGCAAAATGACATCTACTTGAAGTGTGGAACACATGGTAGACAACTTAACTCCATACTAAAAAACAATCAACATTAACTTACAATCTTTCATATGAAAGTTGCAAAGGGGATCTAGGACATGCTTAGGTTGAGAAAGGGAAATCCGTTCTTTCATTTGCAAAGCCTAAAGGCCAAGAAAATAGTTGCATGTGACTCACGTCTGTCATCTTAATATGGTTCCCAAGACTAGACCTCACTTGGATGATCAAATGTCGATCACTTCCAGTAAGAATGAGATTGTCATAATAGAAAAGAAGAATCAAAATATTGTCTCCCACCTAGGTTTAGAGTGGCATCTAAGAAATCATGAATGAAGAAAAAATCAATCCATATTCTCATACCAAGCCCATGGGTTTTGCTTGATTCCATAGAACTATTTCTTCAAATGACATATGCAATTAGAGTCACCATGAACAAACTGAAGAGTTTGTTCCATATAAATATCTTCTTACAACTCTTGTGCATGGAGGATGACTTAACACCCCTCTAATGAACCTCCATATTTGTCAAGTTGTAAATGATGGAAGAAGGTGAATGAAATCTTTCTTGGAAATTCGAGGGAAGATTTTAGATTAGTTGAGACATTTGACCTAAGAGAACCCTTTGGAAACTTGTCAGGTCTTATAGTTCTCCACACATTGATCCCCTAAATACTTGGCTCTACAAACGTACTTACATTTCACAATTTCCCTCATTTAAGAAGGGAGAGGAATTGAATCCTATATATTATTTACAAACAAAAAAATACTCTTAATTTACCATTTTATCTCATTCTCGAAAACTAAATGGCTCATGAAAAGTTTTTTGATTTTAAATCTCAAGTCATAAGTACCAAAAAAAAAATATTCCAATAAAACTATACAAATAAGAAAATAGTAGATATTCCAATAAAACTATACAAATAATCCAAAAAATAAGAAAATAGTAAATATTCCAATAAAACTATACAAATAATCCAAAAAATTGTAATACATAACTCTTTATTAATGCAATAATGAAATATTCTAATATCAATTCGTCATATCAACATAGTTATATATAAAAAATAAACATTCCAACAAAAATATAAATAAGTAATTAAAGATCAATAACATGTACACACCGAAACAAAATAGACATTCAAACAAAAATATAAAAAAATAATTAAACATCAATAGCATGTACGTTGACATATACATACATGATTATAGGACAAAATTCTCTTTATCCTTATTCTAAATCATTGTAGATTTGCCCCAAGAATAATATAAGTTACATCGTTACTTCCACACATCGTATACTTGCAATTCTGACCAATACATTATGGGTATTTAAAAATAAAAATGTCTCGACACTTAATCAATTCTATGTTGGGTTAGTATCTTGCAATGCTTGGCCATACTTTCTTAGTTACCATTTGGTCTCCTTGTTCGGTCTTACTAATCACAACTTTATTAACTTTTGTCTGCTTCAATTGACATATTGAGAATGTTTGTGGACCAATGTTGGCTTCCATTGACATATTGAGAATGTTTGTGACCAATGTAAGAAGGATGATCTAAGTGGTCGCTTCACCTTAAACAACAAAAAATGTTGGTGAATTCACTGAGCGTACTAGAAAGTCCAATCACTTATGATGTTTTTTTTTTGAGTGTTACATTCAACATATGAGTAAAGTTCAATATGTAATTGGCATATTTAAATGAAAATTTAAAAGTTCCATATTTAGATAAAATTATTTGGATACTATCAAGTAATTGATCATTTTTTTTTGAAATTTTGATTCTTTCTCTTGATCACATCATTATGATATGGTATATAAGGGATAATGAGCCACACCCAAATTCTTTTAAATAACATAATTTGATCAACTTGTTATTAATTTATTAATTTTCATTATTTCATATAAATATATGAGTGATGATTATATTAATTTTCAACAAAGAACTTAAAAACCAAAAACATATAAAAAACTTTAGTTTTGTGGATAAGAAAATAAATCCAAGTGTGCTTAGAAAAATCATTAATTGAGAATATAATATTTGTTTTCTTATAAGGAGATAAAGGGTAAATGACCACACAAATCACCATGAACAAGCTCGAAATGCCATAATGACCTTTGACATGCATTAGGGCATTTCGAGCTTGTTCATGGTGATTTGTGTGGTCATTTACCCTTTATCTCCTTATAAGAAAACAAATATTATATATGTAAGGTCTAGTTGCAAAACTTTCACATGGTATGCTCATTTAATGTGAATGGATGACACTATCAAGTTGGTTGAATCACCACTTAACTAAACTCCCAATATTTTCTAGGACTCAGTGATTTGAGGAGCCATCAAATCCACCATTGTTATAATAATAATAATAATAATAATAATAATAAAATCTTTGGGGCATATATGTATCATTCAAGCATGTTCATTTCTTTCCTAAAAACTGACATAATCCCCACCTAATTATAAAGACTAGTTGTTTCCCCCATCCACCATGCTATAACATATACACATAATTTGGTAAAAGGTTTGGGAAATGAAATTCAATCATATGTGGGTGAATGCAAATATCTACGCATGGGCTATGGATGCTCACTGCCAGTGAATAAAATTCTATGATGTTGGGGTGACTCCAATAGGGCTATGGGCACTCACATATAGTGGAGAAATAGTGCAAGAAAGAGAAACAACTTATCTATTTAAATCTTCAACCCCATGCAAAAAATAAAACCTTGTGATTATGACTACTAACTCAAACATCAAGTGAAACTTTAAAGGAAATCAACTCCATATTTTCTATCTTTAGGGAAATGTGTTAAATCAATGAAGCTACATGATTCAGACACTTTGGTTTCATGTTGCAAAGGGAGGATTTGAAGAATCCATTTGTTCTGGTTCCAAGGTATGATCTTTCTAAAGTTTTTGGTTTTCTATTAAAATAATTGGTTGAATAACTATTGACTAAGATATTGTTGGATTCACCCAGTGTGTCACCGTTTATTATGTCCTCAACAATGCCCCTAAGTTTTGAGAAAAACTTAGGCCCCCCTCCTTCTTCTTCTTTTGGGAGCAAGGATAGAAAGGAAGAAAAGAGTTTTTAAATGAGCTAGTTAGTTGCATTACTTTTGTTTTAGCTTGTGGTGATATTTACATGCATTTGAATTTTTCTTAGCTCAAATCTAGCTAGTGATTGCATGCATCCTAGTAGAATTCTTCTTCCCGCCCTCGAAAAGAATTTGCGTCAAAGTCAACCACTTGCATGAGCTCTAATTTCCTTTGTTTTTACTTGTGAATTGATTTTGAGAAAACCTAGGTTTGAATTGTATATCCCAGGTAAAATTCAAAGCTCTATGTCTACTACAACAACATGTGCCTTAAGTCAGGGTCAATATCATCATCCCTAAAGCTAGTTTTCATTTCAAATTGCTAGAAGGAATATATTAATTCAATTAATTTGTTTTTTTGAGCTAAACCCCATGTGCCCTATTTCTATGTTGCACTAACATGCAAGAATTTCTATATGGATACGAAAGGATATGAGAGAAGGAAGAAAGGCACATAAGAGAAACCAACAACATACCAACCAAGGGATCCAATTGAGATCATAGAGGATAATGAGGAAATTAAAATAAAAAGAAAGTAGACCACTGCAACAATAGAATCATCAATTAAAAAGGAGAAGAAATAAGTCAAGGGAAAACAACCAATCATGGAATCCTAGGTTGCCAAAGATGTTAAATTACTTGTTTATGCAAACACTTTGTACACTACCAGAGTTGATGAGGCCCACTTTGTCTAGGGACCAAGACCAAGATCAATAGGCTAGTCTTGGTCCCTAGAGTAGCCCTTGTTCATGTATATTTCAAGGAATTATGAGGTTAGGCTGGTCTTGGTCCCTACAATAAGCCAATGGATGATAAGAACTTGGCTGAAAGAGAAGAAGAAGAACTTACTAGCCTAGCCCTTTGGGGTTAGGCTGGTCTTGGCCCCTATAGTATCCCTTGTTCATGTATATTTCAAGGAATTATGGAAGAACAAGTATACTTTTCAGTTTGTCGTTATCTACGATTCCTTCTTGATTCCATTGTTTGAGTTTGTCTTTTGTAAACCTTACCCAAGGATATCTCCAGAAGCTATAAAAGTATTAAAATAAAATTGAAATTTGTACTTGGATGAATACTCCACCTATACAAGTATCTATGGTGTTACAAAATCACCTCATATCCTTCCATCTTATAAGCCAAATATGTTTATCATTCAAGAAATTAGGTATTGGACTACTTTACATGGTTTTAATGCATGACTAATAAAAAATCAAAAGAAGTTGCGCCCAACTTATCCACTATATATAGGTATGTATGGACTAACAAATTTTACTTAGGCTAGAATGGAAGGATATGGACTAACAACAATCATATGAATATGCTTCGGTTCACACATGAA
>ML798444.1:182154-194524 GCA_009831015.1 Picea engelmannii | reverse complement strand
ATTCATTGTTCTAAAAATTATTCGCGATAAAATTATTTTACCTTAAAAATCGCCAAAATTTTATACAAACTATATAAAATCCTTAGAAATTTGAATATTTTTACAAAAATATCGCCAAACAATTTATAGTTGGCATATAAAGGATTAGTAAGATTCGCCAAAGTTTCTACATTTTAAAATAAATTACCATCCTTAAAATCATCCCTGAGCGTACCCCCGCTACCGCCCTCCCACATACATAGTTATGGCAATGGCGCTCCTGGACACAAATGAAGTTAGTGCGATGGGTTGGCCTCCCAACCAGTCCCATCACAAGTTGTAGATCTTTGGGTTTTATCTCGCGCCTGCTAGTTCTTCAACTCGTTCTCATACCTCGGCCCCATATCCTCGCAGCTTCAACCCTGGTATTCTTCAACTCTGGTTTGTGTCAACTCTGCTACTCTTCATTTACATCCCTCCTCTCCCATGTTGCTCCTTGATACCAAGGCAAAGGGGAAAATCCAAGAGAGGGGCAACAGGGTATAGTTCTTAGGGGAGACGATGGCAATACACTATTGTCTTTCCTCCACCTACAACTCACTCCTACACCCTATCCCTCCTCTGCCCTCCCCGTGGGCCTGCAGAGTGGAGTGGTTTGACAGCATGGGTAATTCACTCAGCTTCGCACCTGAGCTCATCCCGAAAGCATAATCCATACACTAGCCTCCCTCCTGCCTTCCTTCTTCATCTACTCTCCCTAGCCCGACTGCCTCCCCCCTCAATTATTTCGCCTCCCCCCACATTTCTTCCTCATTTCCACCTCCACCTTAACCTCCTTTTCCGCCTCTGCTTTCTCCTTGGCCACATCCTTCCTGCCCTCGGTGTGATGGGCTTATGGACTTACAAAATTATTTGGACAACATCCAGAACTCGGTCTTCGAAGTCAGGCGAGACATGGTGGAGATGTTGATGAGATACGAACAACGTGAGCGTTGCGAGGAGTGCTCGGAAACACTCATTTGTGCTCTCCTTCATACCACTCTGGACACAGGGACTTCATCCATGGACACTACACATGATCCTCAGAGGGAACGAAAGCCAGGCCTAAGCTCCAGATGAAAATGGCATTTACAGGTTTTCTTGATTTTTTGGTGTCTTTAGACTGGTTACTTCTCTTGTCTCTAGCCTAGAGAGGCACCTTAGCTTCTAGTCTTAGAACAGTAATATATTAGAAGACATTTTTTTTCTCCCTTTTTACAATTGTGAATTGTTTGGACAAGTGGCAGCATTGGTTTCCTCCCTGGGCGATACAACCACTATCTCACTGTTTACCCTGATAGCTATAAGTTTTTGACTCAAGAAGGTTTTACTAGATATTTCTAAATTAAAAAAAATAATTGACTATATGTTTAATTAGATAAAGTATATATTTGATTAAATTAATTATAGATTTGACTTATTAATTATTAATAGTAAGAATTTTTAAATATTTTAGTTGTTACTATTATATTAATTATATTGGTTATGGGTTTTGTGGCATTGATTTTGGTTTCTCATGGTTGACTATTGATCCAGAATCGGATCCAGGAGTTTGATGGGGCTCAAAAAGGCCTAAAAATAAAATTTCTCATAATGGCTTCAAAACGGATGTGTGTGTAGGTCTCATCAATACAAACCCAACACAACTTGAATGGGCTCAAACTGACATCGTATGCTCAAGTTATGGCGATCTGTTTGTTTCGCTAGACATGCAAAAATTCAACAGAATCAAATTCAACGTTGACGTCAGTATGTACGACAGGTAACATCAACACACGTCATGATGAAATCATCATGTTGATGTGGAATCACCAGGAGGTGACACGTGTCACTCATTTTCATCACTTTCGGGCTAAGATGGCACTGTACAAACTTGACATGCGTTACCCTATGGATGACACGTGGAAGTCCATACAGTGACATGAACCAATCAAATATGGACATTTGGCATACGGATGACAGCTGAGCAGGTGACTGGGTGTACAGGCTGACACGTGGTAGGGTGACAAGACATGTAGACTCCTAATGTGTCGGACAGGTGGCAGGGTGACTGGGCGTATGGTTTGACAATGTGGACCAATCCTAGATCAACACGTGGCCCAATCAAGAGGTGCCATGTGGCACCCTACAGATGCCCAATGATGACTAGGTAAAACTTTGTTAAGATGAGAGGTTCGAACCTTTGACCTCCTCGGGCACCAACAACTTTACAACTGGGTGTTATCCATTTGGGCTATGGTTCTTCCTTGTTGAAGAGTTCGCACATTAATTATAAGTGTTGATCGGTGGCTCTTTGGGTTGGTTAGGCCTTAATCGGTGGGGAGCTAAGCCCACGACCAAGGGTTATAGAACAAGGATACGGATTTGGGCGCGTGCATGAGACTAGGGTGAGGCCAAATGGCAAAGCCACATGACCAAGACCCAAACAAAACAGAGAGGGGGCAAAAAAGAAGCGCCAAGCCAGGGCCACATGGAGGTGCCCATGTGACCGGGATCCCTACAAAAAGTGGGCTACGCCCTATTCATTTTCCCAAGTGGGTTTTTAACTCTAGTATATAGATTTTTATGGATTTTAGGCATGTTTTTGGAGATTTTTGGCCCTTTTGGGGGGATATTGGGCCCTTTTTGAGGCCAGATCTTGGGGGGATTTTGGGAGATGGTTACCAACTTTAGATCTATATAAAAAAGGCCTTATTGAGGCCATGGGAGGATATTAAAAGCAGGTTATGTTGAATATTTTCCAAGCCAAATTCATTTTTTTATGCAGGGAAGTTGTTGAGGAGCGCACCTTTGCGAGCCATTTTTGAGAGCTCTGGTCATCCAATTTGAGTGCCATTTCTTCTATTGGGTTCTTGAGATATGGTAGAATAAGACCAGATCATTTTTGTAACGTTTTTTCACTGTTGTGATGTACTTATTGAGATTTGAGCAGAAATAAGAAAGCCCAACCCACTGAGGCAAAGGCTTGGAGACATAGGCGAGATTACCGAACTCCGATATCACATTGGTGTTATGGTTTTCTATTGTTTTATGATTTATTTCAGTTATGAATATGTGTATATGATTGTTATTATTATTCTATAATTCTTCCTCTTTCTTTAAGCTTCCTAATTGGTTAATCAACACATTCTTAATAACTCAACCATAGTCATGTAAAAGATATTTTCAGATCAAGTAGTATCGGAGCTAGTTGACGTTTGGATTTGAGTTTTGCACATTAACTAGGGAAAAGCTACATTGTGGTGAAGGCGAAATTGTTAAAGATAATCCATTGATTATATTGAGAAAGAAAACTTCTCAAAGAAAGAAGATAGCATCGGAAGAGGGACTTTCTCAGGATGAGAAAGAGTTTCAAAAAACTTTCTTCACCATGTCGGAGATGATGAAGGTTTTGTACGAGGATTACTTGGAACAGAAGAGACCAAATCTAGGTGAATATTCAAAGGGAAAATGTGAATAAGGAGAGGATCCTCCTCAAATTCCTTCTTCACCTCCATATTCACCTCCTTCTTCTCCTTCTTCTTCAAGTTCAAGTTCTAAATCCAATGCAAAGAAACATGTTCATAAACATAAGAATGAAATGCCTTTATTAAAACTTTATGTTAAATTTGAATTAACCATGTATGATGGTGAATTTAATGTAGAGAGACTTGACAATTGGGTAAGACAGATGGAGGTTTATTGTAGTGTGCAACAGATCAAGGATGAGGCAACTCAGATCAAGTTGGCATCACTTAGACTTGCAGGCACAACACTCATATGATGGAAAATCAAGTTTCAAAATGGCATGCAATAAGTGGGTAATGTATTTCCATCATGGAAAAGTTTTATTTATGCACTTAGAAAGCATTTCTATCCTTTGGGTTATAAAGAGAAAGCGTTAATTGAATGGCAAGATTTAAAACTAAGAAAATGACAAACAATGCAAGAATACACAGATGGATTTCAAAAAATGGCATTGATGTTAGATATTCCTTTACATACCCAATAAACTCTTATGAAGTATATAGAAGGTTTACCTGCACATATTCAAAATATTGTATTCATTTTTGGACCAACTAATCTTGATGAGGTTTATGTTCAAGCGACATACATTGAAGCAGGGAAAACAAGTGTTGGAGTATCAGGGGAATCGTCTTCAAGGAAATAGGATAAAAGGAAGTGGCATGGAAAGAAGTCAAATGAAGTGACAAGAAAGGATGAGAGGCCCTCTTGCAAGCATTGCAAGAAAGAGGGGCATGATGAGGACTGTTGTTGGCAATTGCATCCCAAGAAGAGACCGAAGTGGTTCAAGGAAAAGAAAGGGAGGCAAACAATTGCAACGACAACATTGTCGACAAACTTGGGATCGGATTCAAGTGATGAATATAAGGTCTCATTGGTTGGTATGACAGGTAAAATTGGTGAAAGAATTGATTGTAGAAGTAACTTGTTTTATATAAAGGTCATCATGAGGTACACTAAGGTTGATACATTGATAGATAGTGGATCTCAATCTAACTTAATTTCTGAGGAATTGGTTAATCAATTGGGATTAAAAACACAAATGCATCATAAGCCATACACACTTAAGTGGATAAGCAACAATCATCAAATGCACATAACCAAGTAGTGCACATTAAAATTTGTTATTTCATCTAAGTATGTGGATGAGCTAACATGTGATGTAGTACCACTAAGTGAATGTGGAATGGTCTTAGGCAGTCCATACTTATATGATCATAAAAAAATATTTTATAGGGAAAATAATCAATATCATTTAACCAAAGTAGGTCAAGAATATGTGGTTCATGCTCATCATGTAAAGGAAAATAAAACTCTTCAAACTATGGAACAATTAAAGAAGGCAGTTCAAGAAAGCAACAAACCTATAATTGTTTCAAATTAAGTGATATATCTTAAGCAAGAACAGGAGATGATTGTGGAATGGAAAATCAATTAGAGTTTGCTTCAAGATAAGCTATTGTCGTGAAAATATTAAAAACATATCAACTTATTTGTAGTCATATTTTTGGATTCTATCATTAGTAATGTTATCTACATGGATTATAGTGGCTTCGATAAGATGTGACAGGGTTCAAATGGCTAACAACATGTTGTCAGTTGTCATGATTGTGTTACAATTCATCTTGATGAGACAGGTGCACAGGACAAAGTTCAAATAGAGAGAACAAGTCGGGTGTCCTATCCCGAGCTTGATGACTAGTCAGTAACCTTTTTGGGACCAAAAGGTCCTTTAGTGGGGAGGTGTGATCCAGAATCGGATCAATGAGATTGATGGGCCTCAGAAAGACCTAAAAAACAAATTGATCATAATGGTTTCAAAATGGATGAGTGCATATCCCTCGTCGATACGAACCTAATGTAACTTGAACGGGCTCAAACGAATTTCATATGCTAAAGTTATGGTGATCTGTTTGTTTCACCAAACAAGAAAAAGGTCAACCAGGTCAAAGTCAATGTTGATGTCAACATGTATGACAGGTGACATCAACACACATCAGGATGAAGTCAGAATGATGTCATGATAACATCATCATGCTGACGTTGCATCACTAGGAGGTGACACATGTCACTCAGTTTCGTCACTTTCGAGATGAATTGGAACTGTACGGACTTGACATGTGTCATCGTACGGATGACACGTGGAAGTCCATACAGTGAAATTTCCTAATGATAGATGAACATGTGGCATACGGACGACAGTTGGGGAGGTGATTGGGCGTACGTACTGACACGTGGCAGGGTGACTAGGCATACGATTTGATGATATGGACCAATCCTGGATCACCATGTGGCCCAATCAGGAGGTGCCACGTGGCACCCTATATATTCTCAATGATGATTGGGTAAAAATTTGTTAGGCCAGGAGGTTCGAACCTTCGACCTCGTCTGTCGCCAATGACTTTACAACTGGGCGCTATCCATGCAGGCTACAGTTGTTCCTTGTTGAAGAGTTGGCACATTAATTATACGTGTTGACGGGTGGTGCTTTGTGTTGGTTAGGCCCTGGTCAATGAGGAGCTAAGCCCACGAACAAGGGCTACAAAACATGGATACAGATTTGGGTGCGTGCATGAGACTAGGGCAAGGCCACATGGCCAAGCCACGTGACCTAGACCCAAACAGAATGGAGGGGGGGCAACAAAGGAGCACCAGGCCAGGGCCACATGGAGGCGCCCATGTGACCAGGATCCCTATAAAAAGGGGGTTGTGCTCTATTCATTTTCCCAAGTGGGTTTTTAACTATAGTATATGGATCTTTATGGATTTTAGGCTTGTTTTTTGAGATTTTGTTTCCCTTTTTGGGGGATATTGGGCCTTTTTTAGGCCAGATCTTTGGGGGAAGTTGGGAGATAGTTACCAACTTCAGATATATATAAACCATGCCTTCTTGAAGCCATGAGAGGATATTCAAAGAAGTTTTATGTTGAATATTTTCCAATCCAAAGCCGTTTTTTATGCAGGGAAGTTTTTGAGGAGCACAACATTGCAGTCCATTTCTAGGAGCTTCGGTCATCCGATTTGAGTGTCATTTATTCTGTTGGGTTCTTGATATCTAGTAGAACAATACAAGATCAATTTTCTAATCTCTTGGAACTATTGTGATGTACTTATTGAGCTTTGAACAAAAATAAGAAAGCCTCACCCACTGAGACAAAGGCTCGGAGATGTAGGCGAGATTGTCGAACTCCATTATCACATTGGTGTTATGGTTTTCTATTGTTTTATGATTTATTTTAGTTATGCATATGTGTATATGGTTTTTATTCTTCTTCTATAATTCTTCCTCTTTCTTTAATCTTCCTAATTGGTTAATCAACACATGCTTAATAACTCAACCATAGTCGTGTAAAAGATCTTTCTAGATCAACTATAATTGAAATATTTAGTAATATTATTACTTTATGGTTGATGTTACTCAATTATTGTGTCATATTGCATTGCAACTGCATTGATATTGAATAACTTATAGGTCAAGATCACGTGTTTCCTCCTTAGAGGTCACACATTCAAATCTAGAGGAGGGTAGGGTATGTGTACCTCAGTAAACTTTAGCAGTAAAATCGTTGCATGAAGGGGTCCCTTGTCCCACAAGCAAGGGGGTATCATACAAAAATTTGGTGTTTGTCTTGGTCGTGACCTTAAAAATAGACTATTATTGTTGTTGTTATTATTATTATTATTATTATTATATTGCATTGTGTCGTTCATTAGAGGTTATGTTTCACTGAATACATAGTGAAATTGACATTGATCTGAGGTAAGGTGGTGTTGCATGTAGACATGTGACGGTATGCATGCAATGACCTTCCATGGTTGTGGACAAATCTCAAATGAATTTTGACCACCACAGACTCTTCCTCTTGCTCCATAATATCCACTAGATGGAATTCCAATGGACCTACTTCTTCTCGATCACTACAAACTCCTCTTGCTCCATAATATCCTCTAGATGGTATTCCAATGGACCTACTTTTGCCGAACAAAATTGGCCTTCAAAGAAAATCTAGAGAAAAAAAAACATGCAGGTCTGTCATGGGAACACTGTTTATATGATAATTTGTAGAGGTAAAAAAAACTTGGACATGGAATTTGACATTTAATAGTACAATCTAATCTAGGGAGAAATGACTTACTTGTGATAGAGATGTAGAGTCCTTTGAAGACATAATGCAATATTAGTGCAAGTGGTAAGAAATACACTATCTCAAATCCTTTAATTAGTTTTTGCATCGATCTTAAAAATATTTCACTCACTCACTTTTGGACAAAAGGATCATTTGATATCATTTTATTGGTTTATTTCCTCCAGAGCAATATCTTGAGTAGAAATAGAACTTGTATGTAGGGAATGGTCAATGAAAGGACCAACCTTGACCACTCTTCGATGAATAGTTGACAGTCAAAGAGAGATCCCCATGTTGAAGAAGCCCAAAGTGTCGATGATTTCTCCTACCTCAACTGCTCTTCGCTAAATAGTGAAATATTGAAAAACTACAACTATATATTGACTCAGATATGTACACACAATATCATAGAAAATTGGAGCTACTACTCTTAAAAAAATCTCTTCATACTCCATTGCCACTGAAAAAAAAAGGTGTATATACAACAATGAAAGATATGGACTTCCATCGGGAATAGCCTGGAGAATTCATTATGAAGGTTATGGAGAAGATGTCTCTAGAATGATGTCTAAGTCATATATGTCTGCAATCTTATTTCACTAACTTCATTTATTGTTGGGAGATATTTGGGAGTAATTATTACATTTCAACACTCCCCCTTAATTATGACCGCTAATAATACTAATCATTAATGCCTCTATGGGCTTACAATATTCATAACATGATGGCCTACTGGTCTAAGTCTCAACTAGGATTACATATTTTTAGATCAACTTCAATTACAACATCCACATGCGTTTCTACATATTGGGATTCACCTTATTTACCATTATCATGCTCTGCAGTTCTTAGAGAGTCAATTTCTTTAACAATCTTCTTCTACTTCAGTAGAATCTTCCAAAAAATTCTACTTCTTTTGTTACAACATAAACTTTGTCAATAACTAGAATATTTTTGACTCGATGTTGATTTATGTTCCTCCCCCTTTCATTATATTCAATCTCCAAAATATTGTCCCTTGTAGCTACTGTAACTTGGGGAGAATGCTCTCATACAAGCCTTGAGAGATAATGCTACTGCATCATTCTTCTTGTTTCATGTGTACCAATTTGATGATGGGAGAAAAAAAATTCCAATGGCTATGACCGTAATCATCCCATGGTTTTTCTATGTCTTACCCTTAACCAGTTTACCATATCTAGGTTTTTTCCTTGGATTACTCTTAACCTTACACCATCAAGAGTTTTTATCAGTGTACCTTTAACCATTAAAATAGGTTTTTGGATGACCACAAACCATCACACCAAGTGGTTTCTAGTTGACCATAAACTTTGCATACAAGTGGTTTCTATTGACCACAAACCTCAATAATGTGGAAACTGATTTACACTGCACACACTCACATGGGATTTCTTTGTTTTGAGCTTCATCCTCAAACTTTTTTGTTCTTATTCTTTTGTTCCTACACAAAATTGATTACTATTCGAACTTTTTGTTTCTTCCTTTTGTACCTGCAACCAACTGATCATTGATATCCATATAAAAAAAAATCCATCTACCAAGATACATGGGTGCCATCTTTTGTACTTATTAGTTCTCTAAGAATAATTTTCACCTACATGGTTCATCAACATGTTTGACACCCCCTTAATCATAACTTGGTCCCAACCAACTCACACTATGAGATTACTCCATTTCAAATTCCCCCTTAATCGAAGGTCCAACTTCTCAGACTCATCATCAAGCTTAGATACTAGTAAACCTCCCACACTCATACCTACCTAGTGGTTGATTCCAAAACTTGATTCCACATCCACGAGTCTATGCATAAGAGGGATACATGCTACATTATTACATGTGATACCACACTAATGCATGTAGGCCTAACTCAACAGAGCTTACTTAACACCTGGGAAATACAAATCGCTTATGGATGAGTTTTACATCTTGGAACAAAAACTTATGGGGTGTTGGGTACAACTGATCAGGTACCCCCTACAACACTTATGTACCATTACAACATTTCATCTCAGGTACAACAAACATTTCAACTTCTTTACTAAATGCCCAACAAGTCCATTACATATGTCCATTTACATCTCATCACCATGGATTCCTTTTTCTTTACCTCTTCATCTGGAGACGTCTTTGTCCTTCACCATTTATCTTTGTCTTATATCACCCTTTGTCTTCTACATCATGAGTTTGTCTTTTATTTCTTTTCACTGCTTCTTCATCTTGTTTTTAACTACAATATTCTTCATGCAACCATAATTTATTATAGACAAATGTTTCTTATTGGAGTGTGCACAATATCCAACAAAACAACCTATGGAAAAAGATTGGAAAACTTAATTGACACACCATTTGCCATGATTTTACTTCACTTACTCAACTTTGATTTTGATTTTACTAAGATATTTTGACTCACACTTGAACTTGGACTTACACTTTACATCAATAAATAAGTGTTTTCGCCTCAAACTTAAGCTTGAATTTGACTCCTTATAATTGGATATAATGGAATTTTCATGATCCTATTGTCACTTACAACTTTTACTATTGACCATTTCACTATTGACCAAGAATTTGTTTTGTATATCTTTCTTCATACTATTAATAAAACTCCACACAATTTAAACGTGATAACTTCCCAAGCCTTCAAAATTATCGATACCCATACTTTTCAAATCACACCCATATGAATTAAAAATGTGTATACCTACTTTTCTCAAATGAAAATATTATCTTTCAGATATGACATGTGTCATGCATGGGTTATCTTCACCCACTTCTTCTTTCTCTTCTTTCTCACAAAATGTAGGTTATCGATCTACATTGTCCTCATTCATGCACATTAGATATGATCTTCTCCTAAAGTGCAAGTTTTTTCCTCCTAGTACATGTAATCCTCTTCTTCAAGCAGGAAACTCCATAACAATAGTTATGTTGCACCCACCTCATCCATCTCCACTAGGGTTAAAAAATTCTAGCTTCTAAATCAATCTCTTTAAAAAAACAAATATCAAATCAAGGGTCTCAAACCTGGGCCTTTCTCATTTGAAAAAACTATCGTTTGAACACTCTCCGTGTTGCAAGTAAGCCTATGACACAATCCGACTCCCTCAATTTAAAGCAAATCCACAATCTTGACTCTTTAGAAACGCTTGTTCCATGTAGAAACTTGAACACTTGACCCAATATATTTTCTTCTTTTTCAAGGGGGGCAACATCCCACGTCCTTTCCTTGGTTATTTCTCCATCTCTTCAACACATTTCCTGGCCATATACAAAACTCGCACAAGATTAGCCCTGCCTCAAATGTGCAAAACAAGTTGCTATTTTTGGAGGATTTTCAGACTAGAAAACTTCACAAGTTAAATAAAACTCAGAGGCATTTCCATTGAGTTTCCACACTAAAACAAAATATTGGTGTTAGCTAAACATTCTACCTTTTGGGTTTTTTGGCCGGAATCTGACGATGTGAATTTGGACAAAATCACTATTTTTTGTTGTTTAAATTGCATTTCTGAATGCATAAATGGATTTAGCATACTAAAAAACCCTTGGAGCACTCTTATTATACAAACTTAGACACTAAAATATGCAGATACAACCATTCATCACCGAATTTCAAGCAAAATCAAACTGAAAACGTTTCTAGAAAACACCCAAAAGATAGATAGAACGTTTAGACTATTGCCAAAAGATTTATTCCTTAATGATTGGGATCCTTTCCTAAGGTGCCAAGATCCAATTTCCTTGAAGGAATTATTTAGCTTGGCGTAAGTCAAAAAGGGGATATTCCTAGAGAGTACAAGTGGTCTCCCCACGTGGCACTTTTTCATAGAAAACATTGGCCCCTTTCTCGCAAACATAGGTCGCTCACCCTATGACTATTCCTAGTAGATCCATATCTCTTTAGCTCCAATGATCTCCTGGAATGTCCATGAATTATGTGGGCCTTCACATGACTTGGAAATAATGGAGTACTAGATAGTTACCTAGATGAACTCTACTAGTATTTAATGTAGATCTTATTTTCTTGTTGTTTGTTGTAACCACCTAACTAGACTAGAGTCCTATATTATGATGTAATCGGTCTTCATTGAATAACACATTGTGAGAATAGCCTCACTTGAGTGGTTTTCTCATAATTCTAAGTTCCGTACAACTCAATTTCCAACAACAAATGCAACACTCACCTTCTGTTGGCAGCTTCACTACTTTCTCCAAACGATGGTACATGTTGGAGCCGCCCCTGTTTTTTCACCTTACACAAATTTGGAAAAATCTGATAATTGTGATCTAGAGCTGTTTTTTCTTTTCCTTTCCTTCCAAAAATCATAAGACTCTGAGAGAACTTTCGTGGCCAGAATAGTAATGCTTTATCACTTACGAAGGACCCGTTTTTTCGCGAGCATGTCTTTCCTTAAGGTTTTTTAAGATTTCATAATCTCACAAGTTGGACACTTTATATCTCAAATTCACAAGTCCCAAGTCTCGAGGATGCGAACTCAGTTTTAATCTTCGTCCAAAGAAAAAACGGTCAAAGACCTTTAACCCGTGACTATGACATCCTCGGTGTTTCGCATCTCGACATTTTTTCGACCCTAGGTTTTTGTTTGCTCAATCCCGAGGCCCGAGAACGCGATAATTGTTAAATAACCACAGTCAAAGACGAAGAGTAAAACAACTAACCACAGTTAAACTTGATTCTC
>ML798444.1:140545-172093 GCA_009831015.1 Picea engelmannii | reverse complement strand
CATCATCTATCAATGACAACTCATTGATCCATCTTCATCTATGCATTCTCATCAAGGAAAATACATATTATATTACATAAATCATCAATCAATCAATCCTTTGAAATCAATCAATCACTTGACATCAATCAATCAAACCATTGACATCAATGACAACATAATCCAACAATTTTGTATGTTTTCATGTCAACGCATCTTGTTGTACTTCCAGGGCTGTTTTGGGGCCCTAAACAATGTTTTTTTGGATTTACATAGTCAAACTATAGATGAAGTCAAATTTTGATGGTGTAATGTGTACTTCTAAAAAATACCTTTCCAATGGGCTATCATGTGCTTGAAACAAAGGTCGTATGAAAAAGTTACAACCCCGGGAAGTTGAGGTACCAACTTACCCAATAGGGACAACATAATGTTTGGTGTTTCATCTCCTAGGGTTAGGTTTTTGGATGTTCAGGATTTTGGCATTCATGAGTAATGTTAAAAATGTCTCTAGAGCCTCATTTTAATAATTCTTCTCAGATGTATGCACGTAGCAGCCACTTCTCTTCTCAGAGATAACTACCACCATTTGAGCAAGTGTTTCAGTTTTGTAGTTTTACAGTTTCATCCTATTTCATTTATTCAATAGAAGATATTGTTCATTGGATATCTTTGTTGTTCTTCATATCTCGATGGATATTGTATTCAGTCTATTAATCAGTTCGTTCCACTCCTAAATCTAGATCAGTGGTATCAGAGCGATATGCTCTTCATTTATTTTTCTTCGTGCATGTCCTCAACAAGATCTGGGTACAAGAAGTTGGGACTCAAACCAATTGATCCATTGCAAGATCAGTTGCGCCAAGCCCGACAACAACCCATGGGAGACAAAAAGAAAGATGATGGAGAAGGAGATCCTTTTAAAATGTTGCTTGAGGAATCTCTTGTGCGAAAAAGGAACGAAATGATGAACAACTTTGTGTAGATCCTTCAGAGGCTGCCCACAGGAGAAGCATCTTCATCAAGCGGCCATGCAACCCCCTTCAATTTGTAGGTAAATTTTGATATTCCATTATTTGAAGGACTGATAGATGCGGATGTTGTAGATAAATGGTTGAATCTTCTCAAAGGATATTTTTTGGTCCACAATTATTCCAATAGGAAAACGATTAATTTTTCACTCCTCAAGGTTGTCCCCCATGTTAAGGACTGGTGGGACACTTACTCTAAGAAAAGGGCCATAGAGGAATCTGCAATCTTTGTGGTTTCCCTTACATGGGATTCCTTCCAGAATGCCATTAAAGAATAATACTATGGTGTTGGAAGTTGTGAGGACCAGTACACTAGATGGACCACCCTGGATCAAGAAAGGGACCAGACAGTACCATATTTCACCAATATTTTCCATACCTTGCACACCAAGTTGGGTATCAAAGACACTCAGTGACATTTTTTGCTAAAATATCGCGATTTTGTGCATAGATACATTCAAACAGAAATCGAGTTTCTGGACATTGCCTCCTTGAGTACAACTTATAGATATGCTATCAAGATCAAGTAGAAATTTAAGCAGAATAAGTGAGAGTTTGGATGTGCAAACCCCTCACAGTCGAAGCAAGGAAAAGGTGGCCCCAAACCACACAGCAAGGGATAGAGCAAGGATGACCACTCTCATGAAAGTCAGTCCAAGCCACAACACAAGAAGGGCAATGATAAAACGAAGAAGAACAAGGGAAAATGATGTGAATACCATAAAATACCTTGGCACAACATTGAAGAATGATGCTCCAAGAAGTCACTCGTGGCTGAGCTAAAGGATTCCAATTCAGAGGTCGATTTTGATTCCGAATCAAATCCAGAAGGGTGAATTATCGATGTTGAACCCAGTGCCACTGTCGCTACCACCAAATTCTAGCCAAGCAAACTAGAAGAACCAGAGGAAGGGGAATGCCTCTTTCACTCACAAATGTGGGTAAAGGGGGATCTACTTCATTTCATTATCGATAGTGCCTCTTATAAGAACATGATCTCAACAAAGGTTGTCAAGCGGTTGGACCTGCCGACGAAAACACACCCGCAACCCTGGACCATTGGCTAGCGTCACCAAGGAAGAGATCTTTGTGTCAACTAATAGTGTCGTATGCCTTGCAACGTCAAGCCTTTCAAAGATGAGGTATTGTGTTATATTTCTCCCCTTGAATTTGTGATGTTTGTTTAGGACAACCATATTTTTGGAAGTGGCATGTTGTGTATGAGTCTATAACCCACAGTGTTATTATTACTTTGGGTAGACAATTTTATAGGATACCATAGGTAGCACCGCCTACCACTATTTATTTAATCTCTGCTATGCAATGTAGTAAGGTCATTTCACAGACTTTGATGTTAGTCTTCTTTGTGATCTATGCTCACAGTAAGAAGAAGGTCATCGCCACATCTGTGGCCTCTACACAGAGCCTCTCTTTGCAGCAGAAGCAAGTGGACGAGATCGTGGAAGAGTACAAATACATCTTCTCCTCACCCACCCGGGTACCGACGCACTTCCAAGTCAAGAATCCAATTGATCTAACCCTCGATGCACCTTTTCCTAATGGACCAGTCTATCGTCGCTCGTTGATTGAAAATGAAGAAATCAAGCATCAGATTTGAGAGCTTCTTCAAAAGGGGCACATCAGACCCAACTGCTCCCCTTGCATAAGCCCAATTGTACTTGTGTAGAAGAAGGACAAGACCTAGAGACTCTACATTGATTATAGAGAATTAAAAAAAATCACAGTTAGAAACCAGTACCCAATTCCCAGGATTGATGAACTTCTTGACCAACTCAAGGGGGGAAAGTTATTTAGGAAGATTGACCTAAAGTCCAACTACCACCCGGTTCCCATCGAACGAACAGATTTCTAGAAGAAAACTTTCAAATATAAATAAGGTCTCTTCAAATGGTTGGTCATGACCTTTGGCCTAACAAATACACCATACAATTTCATGAGGTTGATGGATGATGTATTAAGACCCTTAACCAACTCTTTTGTGGTGGTATATTTTGATGACATCCTCATCTTCAAAAAAACTTGGGAGGAGCATATGAGGCATATTCAATAGGGTTTGAGCACTCTATGGCAGCACAAGCTATATGCCAACTTGGAAAAATGTTCCTTTGGCATGAAAAAGGTCCAATACTTGGGATACATTGTTTATGAGAATGGGGCACATGTTCATCCTGTTAATATGCAAGTCATACATGATTAGCCATCCACAAACACACTAATTCAGAGATTCTTGGGACTCACAAACTTCTATCGACAGTTTGTGTTGGGATTATCCCATATTGCATGGGACCTCAGCCACATGAAGAAGGGAGGTGGAATGGAAAATTGCATGTGGGGGAAGGAACAGAAAACGAGAATTTGATGATCCGAAGCATCGCTTGTGCTTAGCTCCACTACTCTCCTTTCCCGATCTACAACAACCATTCAAGATTGAGAATGATGCATATGACTATGTTGTAGGTGCATTTCTCACTTAGCATGATCATCTGATGGCATAACATAGTGATACACTCTCAAATACTGTACGAAAATACGCCACCTATAACAAGGAAATTTATTCCATTGTACAATCCTGTCATCAATGGAAACACTACATTCTGGGAAAGGAGACAATCATCCACATTTATCACAAGCCTATGTAGTTCATACAGACACAGGGGAATTTGTAGAATGACTGCCATTAGACGTGGTCCACCTACCTACAACAATTCCATCTCAACATCAAGTATAAGACAGGGAGCTCAAATCATGTCACTGACTGCTGCAGTCGACCTCTCATGGCTGCACTCACCACTGTGCTCCATTCCTGTGTACATGAGGCATCTGAGTGACCCCAACTTTATCATCAAGATCTGGAATTCACCACGACCTATATTCTCTTGGGTACAGGCATGGTTGTCACTGATTTTCACATTCAAGATGGATTGTTATGCCATCCGAGCCATCTATGTGTTCCTACAAACCAGTGTGCAAAGATGATTTAGGAAGCCCACTACAATAGGATGAAATGACATTTTGGACTACAAAAAACTATGCTCATTCTCCAGAAACATTTTTATTGGCCAAAACTTCGATAGGACGTTAGCAAGTATATTAGATATTCCACTAATTGTGCCATTTCCAAGCCATCCATCAAGAAGAAAGGCTTATACACCCCTCTTCCTACCCCTGATAAACCTTGGGAATCCGTATCGATGGATTACATGTTTGGCCTTTCATTCACCAAGCAAGGAAATGATTGTGTATTTGTGGTTGTTGATCACTTTTTGAAGATGCACATCCTCGAATCCTCCAAGAAGAACATCACAGTAGAAGATACTCCCAAGATCTTTTTCGAACAAGTGTGGGTCCATTTTGGGATACCAAACACCATCATCTTTGACCGGGACAATAGGTTCCTCAACACATTTTGGTTGAGTCTTTGGTCACTGTCGGACACCAAGCTCACTAAATACACTTCTTTTCACCCCCAAACATAATGAAAATCAAAGGTCGTCAATCATATGATTGTGCACATACTGCACATGTAAATCTCTAAGCATATGGGTACATGGGATGAGAGTCTCCCCTATGTTCAACACAATTATAGCAGGTCTCACTATAGCTCCACCGACCATAGCCCATTTCAGGTGGGACTCAGATTCCAACCCTTGGGTCCCATTATGTTACACTACCTATGGAAACCATAGAGACAGACTCTTCCCATGTTTAGTCTGAGATCGACAATGTCACCAGATTCTTTGATCAGATTTAGCACATCCTCCAACATGTCCATGAGATTTGGAAGAAAGACAATGCTAAGTACAAGCAATGCCATGATCAACACAAGATACAACACTAGTTTCAGATTGGATAAAAGGTTTGGTTACATTTGCAAAAGGAGCATCTTACAGGGCCCCATCGGAAGCTACACACACTTATCTATGGGCCTTACACCATCACCAAGGTTGTGGGTAACAATGGTTTTGAGGTCAAAACTCCACCCTTTATTGGACACCTTAGAGATTGCAAAACAACTGACACCAACAGATATCAACCCTGGCTGAATGGAATAAGAATCTACTAATCAAATAGTGTACACACAGGTCAACGACAGTCGCCAATAAAGGATCCACCTTTATTAGGTTGTCAAGGCAAGGTAGATCTTCCACCAAGGAAAGTGGCTCACCTGGGGCCAAATTCAACAGAATTTTCCTCACCTGATGGGGAAAAACAATAGAGACCATTGATTTCTAAGGCAGGAGGACTAATCTAGGTGGATATTGGTGGCCACCCACCTATTCCAACTGGATCATCTTGACATTTTTTAGTTCAACACGTTCTTCTATACTTCTTTGTAATTGTAGTTTCTACACTTCATGGGATTTCTAAAGCCCTACACATCTTCCAGGTGAATACTGGTGGCCTCCCACTTAATCCAACTGATCTATTTTGTATGTTTTCATGTCATCACATCTTTTTGTACTTCCAGATCCGTTTTAGGGCCCCAAACAATGATTTTTTGGATCACCATAGTCAAACTGTAGACAGAGTCAAATTTTGATAGTGTAATGTGTAGTTCTCGAAACTACCTTTCCAATGGGTTATCACGCACCTAAAATGGAGGTTGGATGCAAAATTTACAACCTTGGGAAGTTGAGGTATCGACTTACCCATAGGGGCCCACACAAATTTTGATGTTTCATCAACTAGGGTTAGGTTTTTGGATGTCTAGGGTTTTGAAATTCATGAGTAATGTTAAAAAGGCCTCTGGAGCCTCATTGTAATCATTATGCTTAGACAGATGCATGTATTAGTCACATCTCTTCTCAGAGATAACTACCACCATTCAGGCAAGTGTTTCAATTCTGTAGTTTTACAATTTCAACCTATTTCATTTATTCAATAGAAGATATTGTTCATTGGATATCTATGTTGTTCTTCATATATCTGTGGTTATTGTATTTAGGTTGTTAATCATTTCATTCTTCTACTAAATATGGATCAGATAGGATCTCTGATAGGTAGGAAGAGTTCCTCTACATATGGGAAACATAACATTGCTCTTGAATTCTCCCCCTCTTGCCGAAGACTTGCTTTTATTATATATCTCTTTGGAGGATGTTTGGGAGATCTTCTAGATATTCTAGAGATTGCTAGAGACTCGAATAATGTGAGTTCCAAGTCTCTTTCCATGGAGATATAATTGATCCCTCCCATATCACCTCATAAATCCACAAATCTAGAAGTTTTAAATATCCTCACTTTTTGAGCTACTAGTGACTTGTGAGGATCCTCACTTATTGAGATACTAGTGACCTGTGAGGATCCTCGTTGGTTCTCTACTATGTGTCTAATGAGGATCTCCAAAAGGCCTCAAACCTTAGGAAACATTTTCATTTTGGCTTAAATATTCTTATGGATTCCTCTTTGGCCTATAGGGTGGAAATTAAGGCTATAACAAATGCCCCCTAATGTGTGAGGTTAGGAAAGGAATGGATGGACAAAATAGATTACAATAAAATAACGTCCATGTGAGGCAGCATAAGGAGAGAGAAAAGGAGTTGCAGAAGTCAAAGAAGTCTTGCAATGAAACACCAAGGATGAGAGTATAAATAGACCATCCCATAGGTAGAGATACTCAGACTCTGAATGCTCATGTTCGCCAAACATTACACTGTAGATCCATGATATGAAATGCTAGACCATGACCCTGAAAGAATACACAATGGATCCATGTTATCAATAAGACCATAGACACAAGACAATACAATGTCAATCTACGTAATGAAATCAATCATAGACACCTACGAATACAATGTGGACCTATGACACAACCTATAGATATAAGGAAGAAAACGAGCACTGAGGGAAGTGCCCCCGTAGTCTTCAAAGTACTCATATATAAGTGATATAATCCATCACAACTTGGGAGGGGATGTTGTAAAAGAAGGATATGGCCCCAAACCAAGGTCTTCGTCCCAAACCCCAATGGTACGAATCCTCAACATGCGAATAGATGAGATGATGTCGAGCATAGTAGAAAATGTTTGATTACTGGTCATTGATGTATACCATTAATAGATGTCAGGGGACTCACTGATGATGAATATGGACCCCAAGGTACCTAGTATAATTTAACAAGTGTGAATGGATGAACTGGTTTCAAACACTCATAGAATAAATTGATCAGGGTTCAATGAGGTAAACCATTTTTCAGTCATGAGGAGGCTTGCAACTAAGGACTACAAGCTCCAAGGTACTATCTAGTTTCTAGATCCCTCTCCTAGATAATTTTCTAAAGTTGATAGGAAGATATTCGTCGAAGGAGGGACTTGATGTATCCCCCATCAATTGACATGAAACATACACCAAGAGATGATGTTAAGAGAGAGTATCACTAAGTACAATTGAAACAAGGATGGCCGACTCAGAAAGGAAACAAAACAATAGATGGTTGATTCAAGATTAAACTTCCCTTGAACATATAGCACGACACAATGATGACTTGGAAGAAAAACATAAGAGTTGGATGAATATAGTGCAAGAATGCAATAGGTATTGAAGCACTCTCCATGATGACTAGAAGAGTAACCAGTTGAAGGCATATCTTAGACCCATATTATTGCAACGACTCCTAGACAAGATAAAACCCAACTATAAGATGATGACTAAAACATGTGCCATGTTCAAGGGAGACTTGAATGAAGCTGCCATTTTCAAAATAGACCAATGGTGAAAAACCCCCACTCCTTTTTTTATTTTGTTTGTATTTTTTGTCTCCTTCATGGTTTAACAAGCACGAAAGAATGAAAGCAACTTGAAGGAAGCCCCAAATCCCTGATTTCTTCGACACCAACCAAGAGGAGGCTACAACCCCCTTTAATTGCCCTGTCCTACCACCCTGAAATATAAATGTAGACCAACTTTCACTACCATTGTCACTTCCATTGTCACTGTCACTATCTCTATCATTGCCAACGTCACTATCATTTCCTCTGTCACTATCACTATCTCAGTCACTTCAATTGTCACTATCAATGTCATTGTCATTGTCATTGTCACTGTCACTATCACATCTACCTAGAACCTGTCTGCCTATCACTATATATGACCTGTCACTATCATTGTACCATCAACATGTATCTATCACTCTATCATCAAGCTACTATACAAAAACTTGTACCATACCATGCATCAACTGTGTACCAACAAATGGAGTATAACATGCATCAATCATGTACCATAAGATGTGAAAATTGTAGATACCATAACATAATATAACATGTACTAGAGCATCAAGCAGGTATAAAACCAATACCATATACCATATCAATCATGTATAGATATATACCATATCATCAATGAAGTGCCTCAAAGAACCCAAACATATTCTTTATCCATATACCACCATACATCAAGTGTATACTTCGACCATACATCCACATTTCAAAGCTAAACCATAACAATCATACCTTAACTAGATACAAGAATATACCTCTATCAACCATGTAGCCAATATGTACCTCAATCCTATACTAAACCAAACATACCTCAAGCATGTATCATACCATAACCATGTATAACCATCACAACAAGTACACATGCATATCAATACCTTTGTAACTGACCTTATGCACAGTAGATATGATGTGTAAGCTCACTTCTTACTTCTGGGACATGGTGTCAGCATAACCCCCAAAATTGTCTTTTCCTCTCGAGACTAAGATATCCTGTCACCTGGGGCCTCGCGTGATGATCCCTAAGAAACCCACAAGGGTGCCTCGCAAGACACTAGTGGTATAACCCGTAGGGGCCTACCAAACTAGGGTTTACTCAACAAACTTCACTCTTCTCTACAATCCTGAATCTCCCACACTCCTTTCTTGTCGCTACCTAAAATTTCTTCGTCGCTAACTTGATAGATAGATTAATAGTTCACTAGAATATTTTCAATAGAATGAGTGAGTGAATGTGTTTGTGAAGGACTCATTGCGGTGTATTTATACTTTTTATAAGTAACCTCTCTCCTTAAACTTGGGGTCTTCTAGACTTTCATATTAAAACTACTTTACCCTTTCATGAAATATTTGTAACCAACTAGGGGCTTCTTGACCATTCTTCTGGGCTTCTAACTTCACAAGGCCATAACTCCTCAACCATGATGAACTACGTGGTGTACCACCTATCATCGGAAACCAAACAACGAGGACTATCCATTCATGAGTGAGTTACATGTATTTACAACATCCTTTATGACCATATTCCTCAACCAACTTCAGGTCCCATAACCATGCCTTTGGGGATACCAAACTTCTTCAAGGGTTGACATCAATGACAACCAATATTTCAACATTAACTAATATTATTTTTTGTTTTTCACTTGATTGTGAAGGTTTCTTTGACAAATTTCTTTTTTCTATTAAAGCTTGTACATTTTGCCTATTTATATAGTTTAAAGGAATATTTATTTAAAAAAAAAATCATTTATGCTAGAGGAATTAATAGGTGCAATACCAACAACCCTTGCAACCTAGATAATCGCTACTACCATCTAAGAACAAGTCACAAAAATAGGCAACTTTATTAGCTACTATTATAAGAACATCATGAGCAATTTTCAGTGAAAATGTGACTCAATATTGGCATATGACAAATTCTCCACTTTTCTGAGTGGACCACAAGCTCGCCCACATCATATTAGTGTAATACAATGTCCATACATTCTTTTGTTTTATACAAAATTGACATTAAAGATATTCTTATGGTGTGTGTGTGTGTGTGTGCACGCACATATAGTCACTTGCAGGAAATGAAAATAAGTGAAGAGGTTAACAATCACTCCTTCCAACCACTCAAGCTAAACCTAATCAACATATACATACATGTATATGTGTGTGTGTGTGTGTTTCTCTCTCTCTCTCTCTCTCTCTCTCTCTATATATATATATATATATATATATATATATATATATATTGCACGTTACAATTCGCAAGGAAAAACCCCAAGTACTTCCTCCCGTTCAAGTCGATGCACAAAAAAACAACATAACCTTAAAATCAAATCCTCTTCAAGTCATAATACATAGCATTAATCCCTGCAATCATATAAGATCAACAAATACCTTTAAATCCATTAAAATCAATTAATGCAAAGCATTCAAAAGACAAGAAGTCAATGTCATCACACAAGGATCAAAGAAGCGTCATAAACCAAAGGTATATTGAAGAACATCTAAAAGTACAATATCAAAGAGATTATTGGTCAGAGAAAACTTCTTCAAAGAGAAATATTGAATAAATATATAAACCCCTAACCCCCTCAAGGTAGATAAATAATATTCAGTAGGATCATAGTAGTGGTGGATTAGGCATTAGAGCTCAAATTTTTGCAGGGGGGAATTTCCTTTTTCTTATAAAATAAAATTAAGAGGGTTCTGATGGCCAGAACATGTATTTTTTATACTTCAACCTTGCAAGGAATATACTCTCAGATAAAATAAGAATCGTAATCTAACTCCAAAATTTTATGGACCCTACAAGATTTGTCAAAAGATTGGAGAAGTGGCTTATGAGTTAGATATTTCTTCTTCCCACTTTCATAATGTATTCAATGTCTCTTTCCTAAAAAATGTTTTAGGATAGACTATGCTAGTACAAACTAAACTTCCAAAATTAGATGAAGAAGGAAATTTGATTCTTGAACTAGAAAACCCTACCATAAATAGGAAAAAACGAGAAAGAAAGAAGAGGTCAAACATATTGTTCCTTAACATTTACCTAGCCAAAGGAATTTTTTCTAGTTTTACAAGGGGTCCACAAGCTAACTATTTAATTACTTGCATGTAGTCCAAATGTTGAAACAATTAATAAACTAAAGACACATAGCTTGAAGGTTGAAGGAAATGTTAAACAGTGAAAACGCATGTAGTTTGAGGATAAAATGATGCAACTAAGTAACCAATTTTGTTGCAGAGGTCTCTTCATGGGGGTGGACGCCTGACAATTCATCCTCCTTAGCATGTGCACCATTTTGTTCCATATCACATCATGAGATTATTGTCTCAAACAAATATTTCAAACTGACTCCTTGTGTAGTAGTGACGCTAACACATGTTGCATTAAGTGATGAATAACCATTGACAATTATGGAATCAAACTACCTTATGCACTTCAATGGACATTCTTGTAAGTGCATATTATTCTTAGGTATATCATGTGTAGTAGAATATAGTAACATGGCATCTTTTCCTTTTGTCCCATTGCACATGATTTTTTACATAGTGATTCAACATTTATAATTAATTGCATTATACAAATTTATTTCATTCATTTGTTTCATATTTATTCATGTGCTTTTCAAACCATAACTTAATTAATGTTTCATTTTTTAGTTGTCCTGTAATACATGGTTATTTTGAGAAAAATAATCACTCATATTTAATTCCAACTTTGTTTTAGTCAACTGAGTTTCTTGAATAACAACTTATTATATTCATGTATCAAAACTTTACAATATTCATGTACTAAAATTCAAAATTGAAATTAGTAATATAACTATTCATCTAACATAAATGCAAAACTATGAACTAGAAAAAATAAATAACCAAAACAAAGGAAAATAATAAGTAACTCTTAACATACTACATAATGGATCCCACTACAATTAAAATTTAGAAGGGGATTATTGATATTAGGAAGGGCCAATCTTTCAGCTATTATTAGTCCCTTTGGGTTGAGGAACTACTAGTAATCGGTTTTCCTATATTTTATTAGTAAGACACGGAAACCAACAAATTTAACCAAACTTTCAAGAGTTTTATGTAATTTTCTTACTTTCATTTAGGTTTTAGTCCTAATTTTTTTTTATGTAATTTTCCAACTTTCATTTGGGTTGGGTTTTAGTGCTAAGTTTTAAGTCTGAGGCCTTATTTGGCCTCATATCAAGGTAAGAGGCTTCAAACCTAGGGAAATGAGGGATCTATACTTAATAAATTGGATATATAGAAAGCAAGGTCAATTAATGATAGATTTCAAGTTAGCATTAAATCAACATTAAATCAAAACATTAAACGTTTGATGTTTTTGGACTCATAATCCATAGTCCATAACCCTTTGCAATCTTAGGTGTAGGCAGTGGCTTTGGTGTTGGTGTCTCATAATGGCAGTTGACGATGTCGTCCTCATCATCCTTCTCCACTTGGTCTCTTGCATGCCCTTGCTAGCACTACAATAACCATGACTCCCCTCACCTCTTTTGTTGTATCGAAGCACACAACATCTTGCTCTCTTTTCGTTCTTCAGACCCACCACTCCACTCTAGAATCCATGCTAGCAATGTAGACTCATGTACCTATATAATCTGTACATTCAGGATGGAGAGACTCTTTTATTGCAAACTCATGTACTCATGTACATGCAAGTTGGAGGTGCTCTGGACTACCCACTATAGAGTTTTTTACATGTTGATATTATGGTAGCTACGAGAGGTATGTACCTCCAAGTGTAAACCTGACGAGAATAGAATACTCCGGGAAGCAAGAAGAAACCCTAATGAGTTGGCTAATAACCCTAGAAGACTTGTCGGCTCAAGAAGATAATTTGTATTAGGTTATTATCCTCCAAGAGAAGAAGTTGACCAAAAGAAATAATATATATTGAACATAAAGATACGCAGAATGAGAAGTCGGATCAAGCAGTTATCTAGAATTACTATAAATACAGGAAGCCAGTCTTCATTCTGGCAGGCAGTCTCAGAATTGCAGAGCAGCACTTGTGCATACTGCAGTGCCCAGTTTTGTGCGCAGGTTTGGAGATGAGCTGCCATTGCAGCTGTTGTAGCTAGCAGATCACATTTGGCTTGAACTATCTCTTGGTTAGGTTTTGGACTATCTAATTAGATCTTGTTGATGCACTATCCTTGGGGAAAGTTGTGCTACCCTTTGTTTGGATATCTGGCCTAGGGTTTGCTTCTGTAGTGATTCTCTATTAAGGTTAAGGTGATGAAAGGGTGGCTTCGACCTATGGTTGGGTGACAATAGTGATATTGTCAATGGTAAAATGAGCACATCCATTATATTTTAACAGGTTATGGACCCACACCTCCTTCATTCAGTATAACCGTTGGAAGGAAACATAGTCGTAAGGATATTAAGCTCGTTGAATAACTGTCGCTAGGGTTTCTAGCAGGAGAAGTCACCATAGCATTGTCTCTAGGGTTACTAGAAGGTGTAGTTGCAGAAACCCTAATACTCTCGTTGAGGCACCTTAAGTGAAGGGATTGACCTAATTTTTGGATATATCAGTGCGCCCTAGCCTAGTGCATATCCTGATACTCGCAGCAAGCCAAGACGTCAAGTTTAAGTTTTTGGTCAAATATAGTGTTTGACCAAGTCAAAGCATCCATGACTTACTCTATGAAGTCAGAAAATAAGTTAGATGGAGCTTCTAAATTCAGATCTTGGAAGACAAGGATTGACCTCATCCTTGCCAAGAATAAAGTGTTGGATGTCGTAAAAGGAAATATCGTGGAACCATAGTTTGAAGAAGGAAAATAGAAGGAATCGCAGAACGTTGCAATTATGGAAAGGTTTAAAGACGGTGACATCAATTCCATGAGTATCATAATGGACTCTATAAAAGACCACTTGATACCCTACATCTTCCATCTTGACTCATCGAAGAAGATGTACGATGCCCTAACAAGCCTCTTCTCAGTCAAAAACATTGAACAAATAATGAGTCTGAAGATTGAGGTCCGTGACATGAAGATGAATGATGATGACATCATAACATCATACTTTGTGAGGATCTCTCAGTTAAGATATCAAATACAAGCTATTGAAGAGATCATCTCAGAGAAGGAACTGGTAAATATAGTACTCAATGATCTTCCCAAGAAGTGGGATGCATTTTCCACAAGCATGAACACAAGGAAGGAGTATCCTACATTCAAAGAACTTTGAACTTGTTGTGCTCAAGAAGAATCTAGGATCAATGAAAAAGGGAAACCCCAAAAGAAGTACGATGATCAAGCCTTCACAACAAGATTTAATAATTTCAGGAACAAAAGGCAGTTTATTTCAAAGAGGAAGACAAATCAAGAGAAAGATATTTCACAAATACTATGCTTCAACTGTCGAAATTATGGTCACTACAAGAATCATTATCCCAAGCTAAAGAAAAGGAAGGAGAAACACGAAGCATCAGTTGTCAAAGAAAAGGAACCTACAAAGAAGAGAAAGAAGGATGAAAGAGACTTCTTCTTCTGAAGGTAACAATACTCTTTTTATTTCTTGTACATATATTGTTTGCATAGTCTCTGTACATATCTTGCATATCTATCTCTTAGAAGATAATATGTTACAAGAAAAACTATACCTCTGGAAGAACAACAAGATAAGGATTGCTATAATTATACAAGTTAGATAATACACATGAAAATATGAAATACATCAAACAAATCATGTGGAAGCTATTACAAGATAGGTCGAAATTAGAATCAATCATGAAGAGAATTAGAAGAAGCAAAGACAGAAAGAAGTCAACAATCAAGAGGAAATTGGAGAAATACTTATGACGTTTTGCAGAAGACAATAAGATGGAAGCGTGGACTCTGTTAGACGGAGGGAGCCGATTATATATTGTAGAAGACAATAGAGATGCAGACTGAAGTGTGGACTCTATTAGAAGGAGGGATCTGATTATATGCACTCATACATGAAGCAAGGATTAGGAGGGATATAATCCTATGATCCATTGAAGATGATGAAGTATATATCCATGGTAGCATCTATGAAAGATAGTACGTGCTCAGTTCAACCTCAGAAGATGTCTTCTTCGAAGAGAAACCTTAAAGTATCCCTGGTTGTCCATCCACATCCATGATCCTATAATGAAAGGAAGAAGTGGAATCTTTAGGGCATGGGATCTACAAGAAACTCCATGGACCCAAGAGCTAAAGAAAAACATTAGAAAGAACATGAAGATTCCAAGAAAGAAAGAGAAGTCAGAACAACTAGTCATTGTAATAAGAATCACAAAATTACCAAGCCTGATATGAACTCAATAAAAGCAATCAAGCAAAGGAACTGAAAGTTGTGATGAAGAACAATGTATATATGCAAGCATCGCAAGATCCAGAACTAGAGGTTCTCCCATATGGAGGGAAAATACTATGATGATTACTTGTTCCAGTAAACCAGACATACCTCTACATGAGTCTTTATATCATCCGCAATATCCATGGGTTGGAGTTCTACATCAGATGAATGCAAAGACTATTCTCTAGAGAAATTGAATAAAGAGTGTATGAAGAGCAACCTCAAGACTTTGAATCATACCAGAAAGAGACCCTTGTATAAAGATGGAAGAAGATAACTTGGTGGAGAACCTTGAGTGCATAGTAGAAGCGTGGTGAAGATTTTCGATAACAGAGATATTGTATCAAGATGATTACTCAGAAGATCAGATCTCATGATGACAAAAAAAGTGCCACATGGATATGTTCCAGTTTGACTCTTGCCATGATGTTGTGAGCTAGCAGGAACGAAGAGGAATCCAACAATGATATACTTTATTGATCAGAGAAACATGAATCCTTCAGAGAAAACCAGTGTTCCAGACCGAAGTACATTTGAAATCAAGCAGTACATTATCCGTGATGAAGTCCAAACAGAAGAAAGTGGTTCTCCAATACGTATCTCCATAGATGAGTAGATAAGAAAACATTTTGGTAAAGCTTCTCTTCAAGATGAAATATTTTTTGTACTCAAGCTGGAGCTGATGGAGACAACTTCCTTATTGAAAAAGGAAGAAATGACTCCCAGGTTGGGAGGGAGCACTAATGTATTATTTATTGATGGACAATCATTCTTTAGTTCGAAAAATGGTCCAGGATGACCAGATTCTTTTTAGTTTGGAAAGTGGATTGAGATTTCTGACAGATAGACATTTTCTAGTTCAAAAAATGGTCCAGATTGATGATGTACCATAGACAACGACTTTCCATTGTGGTTAACATGATAAATGGTCTAGGGCAGTCTTTCTTCTTGAGGGTTACTCAAGAAGACTGGCCCGCCTCACCGGACAACGATTTCTCATTGTGGTTAACATGAGGAATGGTCAGTTTTGGAGGTTGGTCTAGGACAATAATTTCCTCTTGTGGTTAACATGGGAAATGGTCTGGAGAGTCATTCCTTAGGGAGGATTCATTTTATTCATGTTGCACTTTGTTTAGTGCCGGAGGAATGGCCCAGGGTGGGGAATGGTCCAAGTTTAGCAATCAGGGACAAACATTCCTTAGAGCAGACTCATTCTCTTCAGGTTACACTTTGTTTAGTGTCGAAGGAATGGCCCAGGGTGGGGAATGGTCCAGGCTCATAAATCAAGACATTTATTCTTCCTTGCTTGAGAAGAATAGTCTAGATAGCTCATCATTGATGTTTGACTTTCTAAAGGCAGATGCTCTTCCAAGATCTCACAAATGTGAGTAGAAGAATGGCCCAAATGATTCAGTTTATATCATAACATTTTTTCTGTGCAGGTTGATATCAGATGATTGTTATGAAGACTGTATGTCTCTAGACAGTAGATGTATACTATGGTGGATGTGTTCCACTGTTTGATCAAGTACATGTGTGCTACTTGGTGTGGTAGTGTAGCACTGGATTGTAGTTGTGTACTACTATGGATAGACATAGTTGTGTTCTATTGAATGATATTGTTCTGATTGCCTTGAAGACTATCAACAATATTGGAAATGATTATCAGCTAGATGGATGACCAACTAACAGAGACGGAAAATGGTTCAAGACATTTATTTATTCTAGGACATATGTATGGAGTAGAAGAATGGCTCTTGTGTGACTCTGTGGAGTGAGTGACTTATCTAGCATCATGTCTAATTACTCAGATAGAGTATGGTTTCGAGGGATGATGCAGTTGATGACATTGATGGTGATGATGGTGCTCATGATCTAGTCATGAGATAGTCTAGACAACTATGTTGATGCTACCGGGTGAATGGTATGCTTTTGTGCTCAAGACCATTACCTGTAATACCTCCCTAGCTAGGAGGGAGTGTTGATATTATGGTAGTTGCAGGAGGTATGTACCTCCACGTGTAAACGTGATGAGAATAGAATACTCTAGGAAGCAAGAAGAAACCCTAATGAGTTGGCTAATAACCCTAGAAGACGTGTCGGCTCAAGAAGATAATTTGTATTAGGTTATTAGCCTCTAAGAGAAGAAGTCGGCCAGAAGAAATAATATATACTAAACAGACAGATACCCAGAATGAGAAGTCGGACCAGTTAGCCAGAATTACTATAAATATAGGAGGACAGTCTTCATTATGGCAATTGTGCGCACTACAATGCCCAGTTTTTTGCGCAAGTTTGGAGGTGAGTTGCCATTGCAGTTGTTGCAGCTAGCAGATCACATTTTGCTTGAACTATCTCTTGGTTAGGGTTTGGACTATCTGATTAGCTCTTGTTGATGCACTATCCTTGGGGAAAGGTGCGCTACCCTTTGTTTGGATATCTAGCCTAAGGTTTGCTTCCGGAGTGATTCTCTGTTAAGGTTAAGGTGCTCAGAGGGTAGCTTCGGCCTATGGTTGGGTGACAATAGTGATATTTTCAATGGTAAAATGAGTACATCCATTATATTCTAACAGTACATGCAGACCCCTATACATGCAGAAGGTTAGTACAAATCGATTTATTTATCTTAAACTAATAATGCTCGGAACTATTTCTCTAACCTATGGACATGGAGAAGACCAACATTATAAATAATCTTGCGATCTCAATGTATCTTAAACTAATAATTCCCAGAACTATATTTCTAACCTATGGACGTGGAGAAAACCAACAATATAAATAATCTTGTGATCTCAATGTTCCTTTTTATGCAAATGATTCTAGGCTAAATCCAACACATTATTAATTAATGTCAAGCCTAACACATTATTAATGTTATGAAGCAGTAGCACATTATTAATTTCATCCAGCAATAGAGTTTGTTTAGCAAAACCGTATTTCTTCCAAATAATTTTTGAGGCTGTACCTTTAATTTCTTATTTTCATATTTAATGATCTTGAATTTTCTAAACTCAAGATTCTTGCTTTTGAAGATGAATCTCTTTCAAAGTTGCAAAAGCCACTAGCACCACTAGCATAGATTGGATTCAAATAGCTAGGATGAAGGATTTGTTTTGCAATTGTCTAACTTGTAGAGTTCTATTAATCTACCCAACTTTTAAAAGAGATCTTAATGTGATAAACCATTTATGAATTAATTATTTTTTCTCATTTTCCAGCTTGACCTGGATTCCTTTGGGATTTTTACAGTTGGTCACGGTTGCATGGAACAACCTTACATTGCAGAGGCCATGCCTAATTAACAACCCACGAATTGATAGTCAACCATGAAACAGTCAGGGCTGCGTCCTTTTCCATCGGTGTTGATCTAATTGAAAACACCGGCATCCAAATCAAGTCGTCCATTGGAGCATTGATCAACTATTATTGCTATCACATATGCGCTACAGTGCCTCTGTTAGTCACTTGTATCAACAAACATAAACCATATTTTGGTTATTGAGCTAGTAGAGATCGATCTTGACTTGATATTTATTGAGTGTGCAAATATATATATACCTTCAAGCATTTTCCTCATGATGCCTGACCATGGGCACGTATAGGGCCACAAAAGGAAGTCCACCCATATTTCTTTCTCTATTCGAGAGGCTGGTTGGCATCCCACGTGGCCTTCCCAAGTCCCACCCGATGTTTTGAGGATTATATTTATAATAAGTTTCTCTCACATTGGACACTTGTTGAGCCTCACACGAGCTCACAATAGCCAGTGCCACAGCGACCGTTATCACAATCCCTACAATATTTATTGTCACACACGGACATAGTACTAGAAATAGTTGTTTTGACCAAAATCAGAGATGAATGAGAACTCTAAGGAAGCTTGTATTTATAAGAAGCCAGAGGGAAAATATCACAAAAACGTTAGATACAAGTGGATGATAAAGTAGCATGACTGGGACGAGCAACTTTTCGTAGATATCATGGATGACCTGATTCAACCAGCCCCTTTGAATCTAGAGAGCCATTTTTGAATCTGCAACTCCTATGTAAAACAATTCCTGAAAGAGACATTAATGCTCATGTCTATTTGTCCAAGAGGTGGTCCAAACACTCAAGCAAAACGAAGTTGGAGTAATGCTCGCGTATTTTCCAGAGAGATCGCCTATTTGTCAAAGAGGTGCTCCAAACGCTCAGCTAAAACCTGGAAGTTGGAGTTCTTTAGCCCTGATCTATTTCTGTTGAAGCCAAATGTTTAATGTGGTGTGCATGAGCCTGGAAACTGTAACATGGAGGATGAGAAACCTAGGAATCCACTTATCTCGAACAACATGTTAGCATGAAGCACCAACTTGGCCAACGATCTCTGTAGATGGATGGTGGATGTAAGACCCGTCTTCTTCTAGTTGTAAATAAAAATTAATCCAAGTGACAAATTATTTTTACTATTTATCAAACTCCTATCAATATTGAAGATGGTGATAGTGTCGTTGTTATGATTACAATAACTGCGTGTCAGTAAACAAATCATAAAATATTCCATGCCCTGCCATCATGTTATGAATATCTAACGGTTATATTTTAGGTGCAGAGCATTGGGACTCAAAAATTTCTTATGAAGATATTAGCGCCGAACTTTTCAACCTAGAGAATCAAATATTTAAATTCTATTGCAAATTTAGAACTGAGATCAGTAATATTATTAAAATTCCCATGAAGAATATGATTAGTGTTCATGGACCTTATTCACTTTTTTCTACTTTTCATAGTTTTCATGGACACGAGGCATTGAACAATGTCCTACTTGCCTCTGCACCTTCGTTCGGATGGGTTACGGAAGAGGGATTTCTAATGCTGCAAGGAAGCCCTTCCCTTGCAGAAAATCTAATTGAAGGAATGTCTGAAGTACCACCCATAATGCATCACGGGGCTTACCGTCTGCTTTAGCACCTTTCCCATCAATGAAGGATCCTTACCTCCGTATGGAGAGGTCTTGGCTTTGAGGAAGTATTGAGCTAACGAAGAGTTCTACATTAGAAAGAATTAATCGAGACTGTGACGTTGAGATGCAGATGCCCTCCATTGAGAGAGATGCTTTCCATCCTTCTTTAATGAAGATCAGGTATAACACCTCCCTTTAGTAATTGAACATTAGAATTATCATAATGATTAACTGTTGGCCACTTAGTAAAACAACCCATGGTTATGTAGGTTATTCCTTTTATAAAGAAAAAAAAATCATTTGCAAAGTGTTAAGTATTTGTTTCACATTGAAAATCAATTGAATCAATTGAATTCAATGCATATCAACTAAGATAGTGTTTAATGTTTCAAATAATTAATTCTATCATAGGCCAAAAACTTACATAGCTCGCCCTATTTATTGTCACGAGGATATGGTAGTAGCAATTGAATGATATGATTAATCACCCACCTGATAAGCGCTATCTCTTGCAGCGAAAGCAAGGATGTCTGCACATGAGACCACATTCGGACATTTGGCTTTCAATATTGACTTTGCTTAGTCAATGACTTCGAACCTTGAAGGCTAGGATTTTTTACCTGCGAGTCTTTCTCTGCTTGATTTCCGGGCGTGGAGTCGATAAGTATTGATCCATCACATCCCTGTAAGCGTATCAATTAGCTATTTATCTTATTCATGGAATTGATATATACTACTGATTGTTTTGAGAGTTGATATACTTACTCTCACAAAACAGTCATGGAAGTGCATCCTGATAAGAGAAGGTGCAACGCCAGGATTTGCTCTCACGACTTTCGCCACAGCTGCACTTAAAATTTCCTCAGCCTCAGGGCGCCTATGACGGTAATAACTCACCTTTAATCCATTCGCATTTGCTACTATTACAGGGGAGATTTATAAATTTCCACTTCCGCCGAATGGAGAGAATATCCAGACAAACGACCAAATGAACAATTGTTTGCTGAGACTAAGTTCAATCTTTTCCTGCGAATGGATTATGGATAGATTGATCGATGAATGATTATATATATAGTGGCAAGGGCGCTCGATGGCGTAGCTTGGTAATATGAGATCATTTAGGGAAAAATCTTTGACCAGAGCCTGATGATGATATGCAATATGAAAGGAACCATTCAATTGAAGCATGAACAACAATAAGCAGAGAGAGAATTGATGTAACGCTCTACACTATTGATAAGTAGAGACAGAATTGATGTAACACTCTACACTATTGATATTTTATTAATATAAACATGTACTCTTACACAATATAGTTATAAGAAGCTACAAAGTTACCAACTTCTGTAAAGGTAAACTAACTAATTAACTAGTTAAGGATGTAAAGGTAAACTAACTCCTTAACACTCCCCCTTAATTACATCCAATAAAAACTATCATTATCAATGCAATAGACTTCACACTCCTCCTTAAACAAAACTTGGTCCTAACCAATTCTAAGACTCTTAGATTAATATCTCACATATCTCAAATTTCTCATGTTCATTGAAAATTCAAATTATCGATACGATCATCAAGTTAGCATACAAGTAAACACCCTCTTATCTACCAAAGTGGACTCAATACCACATTCCTCTACCAAAGTGGACTTAATACCACATTTTGTCATGCTCAAAACTAGGGATAGTTGTGTTGTATCATGGCCAACGCTTCATGCTACTCGAAATCAAGGATACATGCTACATGATCACATATTGACCTATGTAGGACTGATTCAATCAATGCTTAATGAACACGGGGAACACAACTTGCCTATAGCAAAGTTCACAACTTCTTACAAATGCGACAAAAAAACTTAGACAAAAAAACTCAATAGAGTGTCTATTGGGATGTCTGGTACAACCAAACATGCACCCCTCAAATTACAACAATTATTTTTTTCTTATATTTGTTGGTGAATGAAAAAACCAAAACTTCTAAGTAATATCTAAAAAAATGACATAAGTTTTAAGTAGTATCAGGTTATGTGGTTATGTGGAGTTCTAAGTAGTATCTTAACCAATACCAAATGTTTTTTATAATATCTTATAAAGCACAAATAACTAAAAAATATTTTTTAATAAAGAATAGTATTTTTTAATAATATAATGAATTTTATATATTTAATTTATATTAAATATAAAAAATTCATAATGTAGTTATATTTAGAATTTCATTTCAATTTTAATTTACATAGAAAATGTAGATTATTAAAAATATAGATTAACTTTTTATTCATAAGATTTATTATATAAGATGAAAAAAATAATAATAACAAATTAAAAATATTTTTAAAAAATCAAATAATGGAAGTAGTTGTTTTCAATATTTAGACTTTTTTTCCCCGGATGGGGTGTTAGTGTGAGCCATGTGGCAAAAAGCGGAGGAAAGGTTAGGTCAGCGAGGCAGGGAGCCATGTGTTGGGTTCGTGCCAAATCCCGTCGCCTCGACCTTGCATTTATGAGATTTTACGTCGCTGCAACACCATTAACGCTGGTGTGCCTGACTCCCATTACCGATAATACCATGGCTCCTCCGTCTACAGGTGACTTTCATCCTCGCTCGCGACCCGACCCCCTCATCTCTCCACTTCCCAGGCCTAGTTTACTATGGTTTTTCATGGTGCTCGCAGCCTTCGGCCTTCTCCAGGCTCTCCACGTTCGCCTGGGGCATTCAGTTCAATCCTGCCTTCAATCTGAGCTCATTATGTCACGCTAAAGAGGAAGGCCACAAAGAGGATCTCCATGGCATCCTCCTCGACCCCATGCCTCTATTTCTCCCCCGGGTTCGCCCTCCACGTTCTCCTCGCTGCCTCTGCAACCTGAGCTGGAACCTCTTGCCTCCTCCACCCCGCCTACCTCCCGATTCGAATGCCTAGTCATCACTCATAGCTCACTGGGATCTCTTTCGCGATTTCCTGCAGCTCCACCGAATTCCTGAACTAGCCGGCCTTCTCTTGCATTGGCAGTTTGCTCCTCCCAGTCACCCTTGGGGGTGCCACCCTTTCTTCGAAATGTCTGAAACAGGGCGTACTCGTCTACCGACTTCATCCATGACTCATAGCTTAAAGATAGTCTAGCCATCCTCTATGGACTAGTCTTTGATCTTCGGCAGGGATTGGAGGACCTCCAATTCCGTCTGCAGCTTTTGGATGGGAAGACTTCGACCCTCCTTCAGATCCTTTCCACCTTCCAGGATGCTTTCCACTCTACTCCAGAGGGCACGACATCAGCAGAGGTGCCCCATGCAGAGGGCGACAAAAGAAATGAACAGATGCAATGCTCAGTAGGGTTCGTTGTGGCGCAGGTCACGCACGGGGACACGGAGGCTGCGACAACTATAGGCCTTCATGTGCATAGTCTGCCTGGAGACACCCTGTCAGTTGCCAACATGAACGAGAGCAACGTGGATGCTAATATGCATTTGGAAGACAAAGGGACGCCCATTGAAGAGGAACCTTGGGACGTGGCCTATCAAGCCACCTGGCCAGGTTATTCGCCAAGTGTCTGACCCCACAAGGGTGTTGTTCTGTTTACTAGTTTCTTTTCATAGTTGTAGCCTAGTCAGCTTAGTTTTGTTTTTTAAGACTGTCAGACTAAAAAACTACTAGACTTATCTGGCTAGCTGAACTGGTTTCCCCTCTATTGGGGCAGTTCGGTAACTATAGCATGATTGTTTTCAAGTTTCTATACCTCTCGTCTAGTTTTTTGAAGGCCCTTTATATATAAAATCTCTTACTTACAAAAAAAAAATATTTAGAATTTTTTTCCACATGAAAATTGCGCATTATATTAGATAATATAATCAGTTTACATTGTCAATATGCCCTTACAATCAAAGGCCAAACCTTTTCAATATCTCCATTTAAGAAAGCTATATCTTAAAAGATAACATTCACAACTGAACAACAACATGTCCAAATTGTAATCAAAATTTACGGACTACATCAACACTATCATAATCATAGCAGATAAGTCTTTCCCACTGATATATATTGCCACAAAAAAATATATTTGAATTATACTTCTAACACTTCCTTCAGAAACCTGAGGTCGATAGGCACAAAAACAATTCTAGTATAACTTCAGATGGTAAGTTGGCCCCTCATGTTCATTGATATGTTGATTGTAAAAACGGTTCCAGGTGGATCTGTAAGAGCCTTTTTGGAAAGAAAATATGCCTCCTGATTATCTTCTCTATAAACATGATCAAAGGTGATGACAATAAAAATATTTTTAAGTTCATTCACCTGCTCTTTCCATCATTCAATAGATCTTACCTGCAAAGAACCAACATTTTTTAGCTAATCAATAATGAATTTTGAGTCTCTGAGGATGAGGATATCTGAAATAGCCAATCTATGGGCCAAGGTGAGTATAGCCCAAACACCCAGTAGTTCGGCTCTTGTATTTGTACCCCTACCACTGTTAAGGGGCCATCTATAAACATTCTGCTCAGTAAGAGAAATTAATCCCCCAACTCCACTTATTTCTCTATTCCTTTGAGATGCCCCATCAAACCAACTAGTTATTTAGACTATACAGAGCCAAGTGGAAAAACACGAGAGGAAAATGTTGAAGAATGAAAATGAAAACTATCTCCTTTATTATATAAGATGGAAAAAATAATAATAACAGGTTAAAAATATTTTTAAAAAATCAAATAATGAAAAGAGTTGTTTTCAATATTTAGACTATACAGAGCCAAGTGGAAAAACAAGAGAGGAAAACATTGAAGAATGAAAATGAAAACTATCTCCAACCTCATTCACTAGGAAACCTCTAGGTTTAAACTACTTGTTTTCATACAAATTTTCTTTCCTTATTAATTTCCATTATCACCATGTTCAAAATACAAAATAAAACAAGAAAAAAACTATAATGCATGCATGGCATAGGTAAAGTTCGAAAGGAATACCATAGTTTGGAGAGATGTGTAAAGGTACACTTCATTCCTAGAAAAAGAGTTCGTTGGAGCGATGAAGGGATCTTTGTAATAAGAGTTTATTTCCAAGGTTTTATCCTTTAAATAAAGGATGTAATAATACTCTATTTTTAATGTTATAGTCTCTTATAGAAGAGTCACACAAAAATGTATAAAAGTTTGTTATTATATCACTCATTGGAAAATAAAAGAGAAGAACCTTAGATTATTGTTAATCAATGAAAATTAATACAAGTCTTTGAGTTTGATAGGAATTAAATATTGAGCCTAATGATGAATGATTAAATATTTGTTGGCTCTATGTTGATAGTGACAATAAGACTCTTGAGAAATTTAGAGATAGGGTTTTTGATGAAAAATCTATTAAGTGTTTCTAAGTAAATTAAATTAGTCTACATGAAGAAAGAACAAACTTAAGTGGTGAGAATTTTGTAACTCAGGTTTTAAGGACATATCTAATTTTATGTTGTCAAGATAAGAGTTGATGAAGCACGATTCCTTATTTACAACCGAACAAATTTTTTATATATATGGAATTTTGGGTCTATTACAAAAGAAAATATCCTTTAGAAGAGGGTAAAGGGGGAGAGAGAGACTTTGAGGGAGGGGGAAGCAAAGGAGGGTCAAGGAATTTTGAGGGGCTAGAGGTAAGAGGAGAAATAGAAAACCTGGGACCGAATGGATTACGCGAAAGGGAGGGAGGTGACTTGTCAAGGGAAGGAGTTGGGAAGAGGGAGGAAGGGTTGTTAATAACCAAGGAAGGGAAAGGGTCAGGGGGGCCTTGAACGGGAGGAACCTCAGAGAAATCGGGGGGGGAAAGGTGGGGGGGGGAAGTGAGGGAAACAAAGACAAATAGGAAAGAGGAACATGAGAGGGGAAATGATCCACCATTTCTCGGAAGGAACAATCAAATCCAAAGAAGAAGGAGAAACAAGATTAATATTATGCATACTTGATTTGGCGGTCTGAAGAGAAAGGTATCCCAAGGATACGATAGAATATTTTGCAAAGTTGAGCTCCAAGTCGACATCTTCATTTTTCCCTTCTATTGAAAAAGTCTCCATTGTTTATTCCCAAACAATAGTGGATTTTTGTCTCCATACATTCTGAGATGGTTGGCCCCAGGGCGCAAGACTCAGGAATTTAGACTTTAATTGGCTGATTTCATGGCACCTGTGGCACCGCAAAAGGGATTTTCCAATAATCCACTTTTTGGTGCTAAGTGATGTCCCCATAAAAATTATCAAGGCTCCCAACCAATCCTTCCCGAAAATTTACCTCTACCTAAACCCAGGCCCAATGTCATTCATTGTTTGATGCCCAATTGGGTTCGAGGCCCACAAAAAAAACTATTTTATTTTTGATAGTCTCCAGAACCTTTCTTGACAAAAACAATAGGGGAAGACCTGGAAAAATGGCCCATACTTCCATGGCTGAAATAGGCTCTCTTGCTGGATGAAAATCGATTGACCAGGGTTTGAGAAATAAACCCAACGAACCCCGCGAATAGTTTCTTTTGAGGAGGTCAACATAATATTTTTCATTCTTCAACAGAAAAGAAGCCCAACCCCTTGTTAATACATGAGTCTCGGGTAGATAACCCAACAAAGGATTCCATTCGTTTTCAATCCAAGATTGGAGATCGAAAATGCGGGGTGATTTTCCGCTAAATCTGCCAACCAACATTTTATCCTCAAAGAGGGTGATTTTGTCTATTAAGATATCCTCTCCAACAACCATTCTCATAGGACCCCCTTTATCACAGATACAACTTGAATTGTTTTTCCACATATTCGCACAATGCCACAATTAGAAATAGATGGGGCATTTTTCCCTTTCTGACCTTACAAACTACCAACATTCCATGCCTTAAGCTTCACAATATAGGGAGAAATAATCAAAAGAGAGTCCAAACATTGGAGGTTACCATTTCCTTATTTATCCAGAACCTTACCAACTGAATTAAATTCCTCTAGGTTGTGTCAATCCTTTGTGTGTGCTTCAATAACTCGAGTTCCCTCAGACTGATGATCCGGATTCCTTCGAGAGATGTATGGGAATGAGGTATCATGTTCCAAAAACTTTGATTGAGTGATAAAGGTTGGCTCATGTGATGGGATGCAACCATAATCCATTGTTTCATCATACAAACTTTCCATCTGCTCGAAAGGTCAATCTATCACATGGAGCCTCAAGATCGACGGGGGTTGGGGGGGAGGTTAAAAAAATACCATCAGAGGGGGGGGAATGTTATAGAAATATTTTCCTCACCCCATGAAACTTGCTCATAAAGCCTTTTCCATTTCCCTATGCAGACTTGAAGTCCCTTTTTGCAATTCCCAAAGCTAAAAAACATATTTTTCCACATATACATGCCCTAACAACTATACAACATGCATATACACAGGTTGCACCATTAAAACCCACGTACATCAGGTTTTGTTCCCAAAACTAAAAAATGGTGTCGGGTTTCCATGTCACATCATGAGATCCATGATCCTTGACCTTCCATATACTGGAAACTTTCTGACTCGACCCTTTAATTCCATTTGAAGGCTATAAATGGGCCATATCCAAGCTGTGGAAGAGGGAGAAGAAATCAACTTTGAGAGAAAATTTATTCTGGAGAAATTATTCACTTCATATTGAGTCTGCATCCCTTTGTCCTTTTAAGTCTGAACACATTCTTCATCCCTCGAGCGCTTCCCTCTTTGATGGATAACCTCATTGTTTCTCTTATATGAGCTTGCCTTTGGTGGAGGATTGAAGTGGTCAAGGCCCAGCTAGAAAGGACTTAGTTTCTCAGTTCCAAGACATGCCAACACAGAAGTTTATCATTCATACACTTCTGTTGATCATATTTTAATAGAAATACTATTTTCTCGTCCAATCAATGTCTTGCAAATATTTGAATTATTATTCCATGGGCATGTTTGTTATGAATATTGATGGATTGTGGTATTATATGTGATAAAATTATATATTATCACCATATGCTTGTGTATCTTGGTTGTTGAGGACAAGTTGCAGGTGTATAGATTTGAGTCGAGTGCTCAACGATGGTATTCTTTGAGCATCTGGACAAGGTAGGATATTTATCTTGTCTTGTTAGCATCTTTGTTTATATAACATACTTGAGGCTAAACTTGATTTCTATAGTCATTCCATCTATTGTGGTTTACACCATGCCATAGAGTGATTTTCCTCGTAAAACAATTGGCAACCATACTGGGGAGTGAATCTTCTTTTTTGGGTTTGGAGTGTTTTTATCCTTTGATTTCTCTCAGTTAGCTTAATTTTTCTTGTCATCTGATTGCTTGACAACCTATTTTCATTTTGAGTCTAAGTTTCTTGGCGTTATCCTTAACCTTAACCTGGAAGTATTTCAATATATACACGTGGGTTTTCCCTCAACATACGTGTACATACACGAGATGTCATTCTATAGGGCACGTACATGCATGATTTTTTCCTAAACAGTCGCCTACATCATCCTTTTTTGCTTGATTGCCGAGTTTGGTGTTTTATAGGTAAGTTTTGATGGTTGTTGAGTCTTCTTGGGTATCTTTCATGATTTTTAAGTGCCTGCAGAGTGATATGAAACCTTTCTTTGGTTGAATTTTCGGGCGATTTTTCTTTCTCATCATATTTTTTCATTAATTGTCCTTGCATCTTGGGTCGGGTGTTTTCTTCTTGGTACCCTGCTTGGTTTATCTCTTTTTTCTTACAATAGGGTTTATATATCAAGTTGTCGTTTAGTCCTTGCATTTTCATTTCCTTTATATTGAAAATACAAAATAATACATTTTGCATTATGGTATTTGATCTTTTGGGTTCTTATCATTGATCTTGATACATGTATGGAAGTATTGCATCTTATTTGAAATTACAGATTTGAATTGAAATTTTCATTTTTGAAAAGTTTATCATTTATTGAGAATTGAGGTTAGGACTTTGCATTATATTCATATTCATTTCTTTTACTTGCTGAGTCATAACATCATCAGTTTCACGACCACGTCTTTTGAGTAAACAAATGCACTAAAAGTGACGCTGATAAATTTAAAATGGATTAGAAATGATTTTATTTTTCAGGATGCACAAACTAGCTTAAGATTTAGAGCCCTGGAAAAGGATTTTGTGAGTGAACTTCTCCAAGGCTATTAAACTCAACATATGTGTCTGACTAAGGTTGTGGTGAAATACATTGTATAATTGGTGACGTCAGGAGGCTCCACTCACACTGAAGTTAAGCATGAGGTCGTGCGAAGTTGGTTGAGGAGATATACCTCCAACACCTTCTTAGCCTCAGAGATATTTCTAGGGATCTATTCGTATATGGGGGTCTTGCTAGTGCATTTATCTCTATGAGAGGAGGTGATTTCAAGATTTCAATCTTTGTTACCCTACACATACGATGGACCTAACTTATGATTGTTCTCCTGCGCAATAGTTATATCGTGGTGGCTTTATTTTCTTGACATAGGTAGCCACATATGTTACTTGCAAGGGTTATTTTGTAGGTACCCTGGGTCAGATAAGGGTCGTACTGATTTTGAAACTTCTGATATTTTGAAGGGATTCTCAAGCCCCTCTTGGGCGAGGCATATCTACTTTAGGGAGGGAGGCCCCTTTTAGCCACTTTATCCTGTTTGTGTGCATATTGGCCTTTTCATTTATTTTGGTGTGCTCTTTGATTGTTATTTGGCCTTAGGATTTGTTTTTATATCTCAAGTATTGGGTCATCATGGAGCCATACCAGATTCCTCACACGTCTCACAGTTTGTTGAAATTACCACCACATCTTGAGTCTTTTCCTTCTAAAAGGCGTAAAGTTATCAAACGTGGTACACACACCTCCAACTACCAGAATTGTGATCATACAAGTATGAGTACTGATTCGAGTCATAAATATACAAGGAATCCTTTGACTCCCATACCTACCATGGTTAATGGAACTCCTTCTACAACTTTGACCACTACGATTGTAGTGCCAAAGGTTTCCATAATCACTCACGTATGACCTGTAGTTAGTACTCAAACTATAGTAATGAACCCTTTTGGTTCTATTTTTAGTTCAACGGGATACAATACTCATTCCATCCCTTCAACCTCTAGCCCTTTTTCTTATGGTATGTCAAATTTCACATCGCAATTTTCTTCCTCCATTCCAACATCTAATCCAAATCCTAGTATTGGACATGGGGGAATGGATCATCTGCATATTCCACTCTCGTTTGGAGGTTCTCATATTCTCCAAACGACTCCTACTGTTGGAAGCCTACCTCCTTTTCACCCAAGGTTTAATCCTAGCATTAATGTTCATGGATAAAGTAATAAACTAGGTGGACAAGTTGTTGCTTATTCTCCATCCTTTAAACCTACCCCCTCCACACCGATTCTGACCAACATGTTTTGCATGACGAATCCACCTTTATCCTCCATATTTCCATCCGAAGGAGATCAGTTTCATACTTTGGGCAACCCCCAACCTGGAGCTACTCCAGTTGGGGGAAATATTTACAACCCTCATCATAACATTCCTACTAGAATGGTTCCCAAACAACCCCTTATGAATAAGTTTGGAGGGGGGTTTTACAATCCTGGATAGGGCCATGGTGCATACTAGAACCCTGAATGGGATGCAATTCCCCAACATCAATCTTTCCCAGGAGCTTGGGGTCAGATGATGGAACCTCGACTTCCCTTTCTGGCCACTCTTAATTTTCCAAATTTTTTTATATTATTGAATGACCAGGTGCGTCGTGAACCCACATGGCCCCCATACCCACAAAGCTTCCTTCAGATATTTCAAAATTAGAGGGAAAGAATAGTGAGGATTGTTAATGTTTATGCCATTATTATAGTTCTTTACATTTCATAAGATAAGAGCATAATAAGAACAAGATCACTGAGAAATACACATCCACAAGAGACACAACATTTATCCTAGGAAACCCTCTAGGGGAAGAAAACCCAACAAAAACTTCCTTATCATAAATATCTTATACAATGTTCAAGAGATAACTCAACCAATACATAAAAAGTCCTCCTCAAGAGATGTGCCACCCTTCTTCTCCTCTCTCCAACTTGAAATTGCAGCTTGCATCATAAGAGAATGAGCAAGTGAAGTGTGTAAGAAGTGAGGCACTAGCCTCTTATTTATATCAATCTGGCACGTGTGAAGAGTCACCATCTGGCAGGTCCGACCTCTCACTCTAGGTGGGTAAACCCACCTTTAATTAATTCTGGCCCTTTCATTATAACTGTTGGGGCCGACTTCTTATTCTGCACTTTGTAATTGTCCGATGACCAATCCGCAAAAGGGGATTTGGTCCTTATACAATTACCGACATGATTAATCCTCAATGGGAATTAATCCAATAACAATAATAATAATAATAACATGATTAATCCACAATGGGGATTTAATCCAATAATAATAATGACATGATTAATCCACAATGGGGATTTAATCCAATAACAAAATAATAATAAGAATGCTCTTCGTAGTTAC
>ML798444.1:119262-135081 GCA_009831015.1 Picea engelmannii | reverse complement strand
AATAACAATAATAATAATAATAACATGATTAATCCACAATGGGGATTTAATCCAATAATAATAATGACATGATTAATCCACAATGGGGATTTAATCCAATTACAAAATAATAATAAGAATTCTCTTCACAGTTACATTATTTCAACAAGGATCCTGGTGATCACATCACTAATTTCCCTCTTCTGTGCTCTTCCAATTCCCTTTACGACGATTCTATTCGTTTAAGATTGTTTCAATGCACCTTCATGAGGGTTGCAGTGAAATGGTACATAGAGATACCAAGGGGGACGCATGATGTCCCTAACCTTTTGGAAATTAATTGGCACTCCAACCCTCTCTCAATCTCCAACTATGTTGACCGCATTTAATGGTCGTTCTTTCTATCCCCACGCTCTTATTCCTACCTTTCCGGTCGATTTAGGTAGGAAGACATTGGAGGTGGATGTCGAGGTGGTTGATGCACCCCTTGAATATAACTTATTACTATGGTGTAACTGGAATTATGCTATGACTATAGTCGTATCGTCTATTTTCCATACTTTATGTTTTTCTCACAATGGGAAAATCGTGATGATTGATCAATTATCCTTTGTGCATGCTAACCCCAATGCATCAGTTGGAAATTCAATCCCTATGATCGACAATTCTCAACCAGCAACTAAGGATATTGGTGTCAGAATGTATTCCTCCCTTATGGGTACCTTTGATTTCATGGCACCAATTCATCATATCTATGCCATGTTCAGTAGGTTTTCTTCGTTAATGAGGTATGTTTCTTTTCACACTACATATTTTAACTATCCTTGAACCCTACCTTCCCCGACCTTGTTTTTTGAAGGTCAATCACATATTGGAATGGAGATGCCCTTGTTGGCGAAAGAGATAGTGTATTAGTCTTTTCTCGACTCTACTTCCAACCCAGATCATTTCCCCTCGCAGACGAATGAGGGGGATCCTGTTCTCCATTCCATATGGGTCACTTCATTGTCTTTCTCACATGATTTCATCGAGGATACTTTACATTCGAATGGAGCGATCTTAGAGGCCATGAATGGTTCTAATAGGATATGGGATGATATGCATCATCACTCTTACTTGCTCTGAGAGATTGTTAGGACCGAACAAGACAATTTTAGATCTAACTTGAGTGAGATAGTTGGTCACGCCATAGTTCCACTTGATACACATGAAATGTATTCCAAAGGAAACATGGTGAGTATTTCTCCTACCATCACGATCTATATCTCTCGTAGTCCTGGTAAAATTGAATATATATATATATTGGCGCGGATCATTCACCTGAAGAAATTCAGTCATTCGCCCGGTCACATGAAAAGAGTCCAGGAATCGACCCTCTCTTTGAATGAAAAATCCCTTCCCTTAGATTGGCAGCTAAGCTCCTACCTGACACTTTCGATCTCGAAGAGTGCCTCGTACACCTAGAGAGCCTAGATGAGTAGAGTCGAGATGCCTCTACGGATATCGAAGTGAATAAACGATGTGTCAAGGTCTAGTATGATAAGTCTTTCTATCCCCTACAATACGGTGAGGGTGACTTGGTCCTCTTATATTACCAATCCAAAGAACCACTAGGGGCAAGCAAGTTCAATCCCATGTGGCATGGTCCTAATATCGTGTGACATGTCTTAGAAAAAGGAGCCTACAAATTAGAAGATTATGAAGGGAATATGTTGTCTAAGCCTAGAAATGGTCTCTAATTGAAAAGATATTATGCCTGAGCCCCAATCTTGGGTGTAACTCTAAGTATACTAGTGTATCTTAGTCTATATATATTTTTCCTTTTTTCATCATCTTGCCTATCAAGTTTTCCCTTGATTGGAAGATGTCAATGGAGGCTTTAGTTTACTTAGGATTTGTAGACAGTGCCAGTCCTCATACACAAAACTTATCTTCTGTCGCTTGGGTCTTTTACTCACCTGAGGGTCAACTAGTGTATTCAAGTGGCGTTTTTCTAGGGCCATCAACGAATAATGTGGTTGAATATAACGTCATTATAAATATTTTACATGATGTCGTTTCACATGGTATTCGTTCTTTAGAAGTTCACCTGGATTCCTAGTTAGTAGTATGTTAGTTGAATGTCAGTTATCTTGTGTGAGACCCTACTCTACTCTGACAGTTCCTATGGGTACAACTTTTGGAATGACATTTTGATTTTATTACTTATAATCACACACCTAGAAGTTATAATATAAGTAAATTCGAAGACCAATGTTTTTAATATTTAATTTTTCCAAAAAATATGGTGTTATAGTACAAAATTGGGGCTCACACACTCAAAATACATATACAGTTGATCAATACAATAACCATGAAATATACACCTGTGGTTCCAGATGTGTGTCATGATAACATACTACGATGTTTGTGAGACATCGAAAAATTTGCACCCATGCATGGGGCACACCCACCACCTGTCACTGCATCACCTCCGAAAGATTCTCTATTTGTAACATGGGAATCTTGTGTGTCAAATGAGACAGGTTTCCCTGCACATTTTGAAGCACTCTCTTTGCATATCCTCTCGCTGGCTCATCCCCCTAGTTCCTCCATCAGTGCATGGGGATCCATCTGACTGTTGTGGACCTACATCTTCACAATAAGTCATTTTTGTTAGAATACTTGACACCATCCAAAAACATTTGTGTTTTTTTTATTCTCTTTAAAAAACACAAAAAACTGAAATATATTTGAAAATTGTTCCATACCTATGTCTTCGTGGGAAAAACCTAGTGGCAATGGAATGTTTGGGTCTCCTATGAATTCGATCCATGCATAAGAGTAGTCCTCCATGGCTATCACCTGTCGATGCTACTAGAAGAATAACTCATCGATGTAGGGGGTCGGTACCCTACCACCTCCAAATAGCCTCATCACCTCAGTCCATCATGACATGCCTAGATCAAGCGGTATATGTGGAGCGATATCGACTCTAGGGATCAATATTGTAACCCGCTCGAAGAAAAAACTTCACAAGATAGATGTGAACCCAAATTTCTTCTTCCTACTTTGTTTGTAGTCTATCAATTGGCTCTTCATGGTAGCCAGTAGTGAGGTTCACCAATCATATAATGTGGGTCATAAGCACTCCATGGAGTATAACATCAATGTCCTTGATGCATGATGCAACGAGGTCGACCCCATGATATATGGCAGCACGATAACGACTATCGTTAAACTCAGGTTGTTGATCACCCTAATAGGGAGTTGGCTCCCTGCCTTTTTTGTGCCTGCAACAGAATGAGTGGGGATGTAGTCCTCTATGTTCATACCACTCCCAATGCCCCTGGCTTTGAGGTTTACCACCTCACCCTGACACGACAATCCTGTAAGAAATTATATATCCTCAACTTCAATTCTCAATGGTTTCCCATCAAGGTTGAAGGCCTCTGTATCTGGATCCCAAAAGTTCACCAACATTTGGGGCAACCTCACTTGAGACCTCATCCCTTTGAGAGACCAAAAAATATAAATCCCACATATTTTTAATTCTAATTGGGCCCTTGGATATATTTCCATTGCATCATAAACTTCCTCATGCTCTCTTTCTCTCCATTCGAGTACCATCCTGGAAGAAACATCCCATTTTGAGTCAAATTCCTTAAAAAAAACCAAGTTACGGACTTGTACGTTAGATGAAATTTACAAAGTTTCATATAGGGTTGCATATACGCATTATGTTTTGATAATAGTCATGTATAGGGCTGGGTATATGTGACGCGATGATTTACAACTCGCTACACCCTAATTCCTAATTTGTGCATTAAAAAACTCAAAAAGAGAGACCTAATTTCAAATTCTAATCCACTAGAAATGAAGAGGAGGCAAAGAGTACTTACTTGGACCAGGCAGTTGTCAATTTCATTGGTCATAGCTCCTGCAATAGGCACTTGAAGGTCGCGGGAAAACTTGGTCCAAAATGCACTATTTGGGTGAAAATGTGAATGGTATGGTAAAATTGGTTATTTTTACTATTTATAGAAAACAAATTACCCACTTTAGATAGTTTTTACTAATATTTTTTCCTAGTGGACTAATGGTGTAGTGGAAGTAGTTGGTTTTGGTGGTTTTATCCAGGGATTCTTGCGTTTTCTAGCGTTTTTTTTCCCATTCGTGACTTTGGAAAGTATAATTTCTTTGATCGTCATATAGGGTAGGTCCTCACTCCATCTTTCATTTTTACATTATTCTATGTCAATGATCCATATTTTTTAGGTACGAACCCATTTTGTTAGCAACACAGAACCTCCTTACTACTACTAGAAGTGTCGTTAGTGAATGGTAGAGGCTTGCCAAACATGGGTTCCCTAGTTAGAACCTCTATTCCATCTGGTGCCCATGCAAATATTATTTCATAAATATTGGGAGTGCTTTATAGTTCCAATATGACTTTGTGTTCGAGCCTCATATTATTACTCATAAGCATGCTGACCTATACCTATGGGACTCCCACGAGTCTTGTTTAATATCTTTTCTGACTCTCTCAAAAAGAGAAAAGATTGTCGAGTGAACTTGTCTCTTTCACACTCCTAAATTGGATTTGAAAGGATGTCTATTAGGTGTAAGGTTAGCCCTTTTTTAGACCAAGTATACTAATTTCAAAAAGGGAATACTCTAGAGACTAGTGGCTAGAAGAATTCTCCTGGGTATTGCTTTATACTTTTTCGGGCCTAGGGGACTAAATTTAAGAAAAAGTACATTCTTTGGAGTTAAGTTGTAATTGCATATCATCCTCTTTCTTGCAGTATTGACCCTATTTCTGGTTCCCGATTTCACATTATAATCCTATTATCTCAGCATTTTGCATCATCAACCAAGCAAAGCCTTATTTATATCCTTTGTATCTTGACACCCTGTACCCTAGGAGGAAACATTCCTCTGAGTGTCCATATCCTGCATGCGGCTCCTTGCATTGAGCATAGGTATGTTCCACTGTTGGAGTTATTTTAATACTCATGACACTCATTTCCTCCTTTGTATCATGGCATTCATTTTCCTACAAAAAAACAAAACAAGATGGGTGAGAAAAGAATATTACCTCATGTTGGTAGCAATCGTGTTTCATTTGAAAAGAGCCCAGACTTTTGAGTCCTCTTGTCATTCAAATTTTGGGTTTAGCATGACCTTAGGAATTTGATCTCGTTACTTAGAGTTTACTCCTCCGACTAGTTACTCTTTCAGTCCCTATGGAGATTTTTATTGGTGCCTCCTGCATCACAAAGTTTCATCATTGAGTATATGCTACTAGATTCCTCCATATATCTCATGCTCTTGTTTAAAGGATGTCTATAATCTTGTGTAGGCCATTTCTCAGAAATATTGACTTTGCATGTCAGCCTTACCCTCAGTGTGTCTCAAAGTTACATGAAGTTATAGTCCTACTGTGAACCCTAATTATACTTTCCTTATGGGTAGGTAACCTTGAACCCAACAATTGACATATCCTCATTAGTCTCTTACTGGGGGTTTCCCTTGTGTTCGACGGAAATAAATATATTCACACATTGGGATTCGTGTAGTTTCTTGGATTCTATTAGCCTTATTGGTGGTTTCCTCACCTTTTTCGATTGTTTTCCTTATTGGATTCTATTCATAGGGTATTTGGGATACATTGCTTGCATCTAGTGCATGCAAAAGACACATAGGGTCGTTGGTTCATGAACATGTTCTTCGTCCAATTTCCCACAAATCATCAAGCTATTGTTTTGTACCTCGTGTTAATTGATGAGAGATGCCTTAATGCTCTCCTTTCACTGGATTTATATCATCTTCTCTAGAAACGAGACTTGGTTTCCTATGAGTACCTAGAGTCTTGCAGTCATCAATGGCAGGTTCTCTCACCATCGACGGTTGGGATTACATCAATGTCTCTTTATCGATGGATTCTTCAAGTGTTCGACATAAATTCCTTTATTCACAGTTGTAATAATGCACCGAGTGCCCTGATACCTACTTTCATTATTGGTGGGTTGTCTCACGTTTGTTAATGGTATACCTTAATGACCGGTAATCAAATGAAGTCTCATTGTGTTCAAAATCAACTCTTTTATTCACATGATGTAGACTTTCACCTTTGGCGGATCGTGTAGAAGACTTGAATACATCATTTTATTGTCACAACTTTTCTGAGTTGTTGCTATCATTCATTGGACCAATACCTATATGACTTCAGTGATTGTGGAAGATCATATTGTACTCCATTGTGCACAAATATCTTCATATTGATTGTCAGACTGGTTTTCATTGGGCCTTGTTCATGACCATGACATCCTATGGCATGTATCTACCTTTGTATTGCCTATTCATGGCCATGAACAACTGTTTGGTGTATTTCCATGTGGATCTGCAGTTTAATTCAAATTGGTATCCATGTGCAGAAATTCATTATGGATTGTGATATTCTTATAAGAAGCTAGTTCATCGAGCTAGGTCTCCATTATTCCACTTCTGGGAATTATAATGTATTTTGGCCATTGAAGATACTCCTCTGACCTCACACATTCGAGAGAAATTTTTATAGCAAGATTTTCCTCACCACATGAAACTTTATTAGAAGGCATTTTCCATTTCCCTATGCATACTTTAAGTCCCTTTTTGCAATTCCCAGAGCTAAAAAATGTATTTTTCCACATATACACACCCTAATAGATATACAACATGTGCATATGCAAGTTTCACCATTACAACCCACGTACATTGGGTTTTGTGCCCAAAATTAAAAAATGGTGTCATGTTTTATGTCATTGTTGATATTATGGTAGCTACGAGAGGTATTAACCTCCACTTGTAACCATTGACGAGACTAGAATATTCCAAGAAGCAAGAAGAAACCCTAAAGCATTGGACATAACCCTAGAAGACATGTTAGCTAAAGGAAATATTTAATATTGAGGTTTTAGCTTCCAGGATGAGAAGGCAGCCCAGACAACTAAGGAGGAGTAGTATAAATACAGTAAACTAGAGCTTATTTAGAAGACACAACTCGCAACTGGAGAAATTTAGTAGTGCGCAAGTCTGGAGAGTAGTTGCAACTGCATTTACTGCAATCTATAATTTGGGTCTTTCTGGGTTTTACATTTTGATCAGTCTTGTTTATCCTTGCTTGGTGCGTTAGAATTGGTTGGCTATTTATTTTCTACCAGATTTATTTTCTGTCAAGTTTAAGGTGCTCAGGGGTGGGATTTGTGCCTATGGTTGGGTGAAAATATTGCTATATTGTTTATGGTTAAACAAACACACCCACTTTTCTAGCAGGTTATGGGCCCACACCTCCTTCATTCAATATAACCACAGGAAGGAAGGTAAGCCATGAGATTATTAGTCTCATTGAAGAACTGTCGCTAGGGTTTCTAGCAGGTGTAGTTACTGAAGAACTACCGCTAGGGTTACTAGCAAGTGTAGTTGCAAAACCCTAAAAACTCTTGCCCAACACCTTATGATGGAACAACTTACTCAAGGAGAGGATATTCCAGTGCGCCTAAGTCCATCACACCTATTGGCACTCTCAGAAGGAAAAAACTGTCAAGGTTGATATTTTGGGTCAAAGTGAAAGTTTGACGAGCTATCAGTCAACATAAATCATGAATGAAAAGATAGATCATCTACACAATTCAACTCTTACAGGAACTCTTGAATATGAGATGTGGATAATTGACAGTAGAGATTCCAGGAATAGGATATGAGACTAGGTCAAACTCTCCAGTCTAAATGAAAAGAATAAATCCTGCAAGGTAGAACTTGGAGATAAGAACACCTATCCAGTCAAAGGAATTGGTCAAGCCTCCATCAAATTGAAAACATGTAACAATGTTCATTTGAGAAATGTCTTATATGTACTTGGTTTAGAAAATAATCTTGTACCTATATATTTCCTAGAAGACAATGGAAATATAATAGCCTTTGTAGATGGTGAAGTACTATATTGTTCTAGAGACTCTAGCATAGAGAATGATAGAGTTATTGGAACTCATGAAGGAAGACTATACAAACTACTAGAATGTAATGATGAAGTTGTTATACATGATGAAGTCAATTCCAGTGAAATTTGGCACAAAAGGTATGCTCAGCTTAAGTATCAATCATTACCTTTCCTCAAAAATATGGTTGAAGGAATATCATAACTACAATATACACATGAAGGAATTTGCAGAGGATGTGCTCTTGGTAAAAATGTTAAGAATCCATTCTCAAGTAACAATAATATATATAAGGAAATATTAGATCTAATACATTCATATGTTTGTGGTCCAATTCTAGCCAACCCTCTAGGAGGTTCCCTTTATTATGCAATATTCATAGACGATTACTCAAGAAATACTTGGTTGTATCTCCTGAAAATAAAGGATGAATTTTTCATCTAGTTTCAAGAACTCAAAGAAGAAATAGAAAACCTCACAAGAAAGAAAATCAAGATTTTGAGAACAGATAATGGAGAATAATACACATCCAAGGAATTTGTTTCCTTTTTCAAATCAGCAGGGATTAGTAGGGAGACAACCGTTCCTCATAATCCTCAAAAAAATGGTGTAGCAAAAAGGAAGAATAGATCCATTGAGGAAACCGTGAAGGAAATAATGAATGATCAAGGTTTGTCTATGTATTTATGGGGAGAAGAAACCATGAAAACAATATATGTTCATAACAAAATTACCCACTGCATATTTAAGGATATGACTCCAGAAGAAGCCTTCTTAGGAAAGAAACCCAATGTGGAAAACTTAAGAATCTTTCGGTGCCCTGTTTACATTCATATCTCCAAGGATAAAAGTAAGAAACTAGAATCCTCAGGAAATAAAGGCATATTTTTTGGATACAATGAATCATCGAAAGCCTACAGAATCTATATCCTAGAACAACATAAGGTTGAATTCAATAGAGACGTTATCTTCAATGAGAATATGAATTTCAAGAAATATATAGAAGAATCCATAGAAGAAGAAGAATATGAAGAGATTAAAGAAGGAGGTACCTATCTTCTATAAAGTCAGAATGAAGAACGAGAACAACTTGATCATCCAATGAAACCATGTGAACCTATTGAATCATTCACTATACCCAAAACTAGAAAACATCCATCTTGGCTTGAGGCTACCCTACAAGAGGCAGAAAGACTCAAAGCGCCAAGTGGCACCTTCAAAGAAAGAAAAAATCCCAAAATAATCTCCATCTATGCAACATGTATGACAAATCTTATAAATGAATAACCCACCACATTTGAAGAAGAAACTAAGAAGAAACAATGGAAAGAATCCATGACAAAGGAACACTAGTCCATCATGAAAAATGATTTATGGGAAATCATGCCTAGACCCAAAGAAAAATCAGCGGTAACTTCAAAATGAGTCTATAAGATCAAACATGCAACAAACAGAAGAATCGACAAATACAAGGCAAGGTTCGTAGCTAGATGGTTCTCTTAGAAGGAGGGGGAATATTATGATGAAACATTTTCTCATGTTTCTAGATATACTTCTATTAGAGCCATTATATCTCTTGTTGTCTCCATGGGATGGAGGCTACATCAGATTGATGTAAAGACATCTTTCCTCAATGGAGAAATTTAAGGAGAAGTATACATTGAACAACCTTAATGATTTGAATTACATTCCAGAGATACTCATGTTTTCATATTAAAGGGACTCAAACAAGCTCCAAGATATTGGTATGCCAGAATAGACAACTACTTAATAAGACTTGGTTTCTCTAAGAGTCATGCAGATCCAAATCTCTACTACAAAGTTGTGAACAATGCACCTGTGATTCTACTACGATATGTAGATGAATTCTTGACAGGGGCAGAGTCTCTCATCACCCAATGTAAGAAAGAACTATATTTTCAGTTCGATATGAAAGATATTGGTCTCATGCACTATTACTTGGGACTAGAAGTATTTCAGAAGCATGGTGAAGTCTTCTTTGGACAAGGAAAGTATACAGTAAATATTCTTCAGAAATTTGGAATGATGGATTGCAAATCCATGGTCACTCCTATGACCACAGATATAAGAAAAGTAATAGACTCATATTCTTATCGATTAGACCCGTCCCTATATCGGAAATTGATTGGGTCATTGATGTATCTACTACATACCCGACCAGATATTTTCTTTGCTGTAAACACCTTAAGCCAGTTCTAGGTGGAACCTAGACATGAGAATTAGATAGATGCAAAGCATGTTCTAAGATATATTCATGGGACTCTAAACTATGGTTTAAGATACACCACATCCAGTGATATACAACTCCATGGATTCACATATTCAGATTGGGCAGGGAGTGAAAAAGAAAAAAGGAGTAATTTAGGGATGTGTTTCATCTTGGGCTCTGCTATGATATCATGGTCCAACAGGAAACAGAATTAAACCACACTCAACACAACAAAATCATAGTATATCACAACATGTGAGGCATGTACCGAAGTAGTATGGATGAGGAAGATGATTTCTGGATTATTTGATCAGGTACCAGATTCAATCGTAATATACTATGACAATCAGAGTTGTATAAGGCTATCCGAACACCTAGTGTTTCATGACCATTCGAATCATATTGATATCAAATACTACTTTATTTTTTATAAACTCTAGGAAGGAGAATTAAAATTCCAGTATATCCCCATAGATGAGAAGGTAGGAAACATTTTGACAAAGCCTTTGTCCAATATAAATTTTGCATACTTAAGGGACAAGTTGGGGCTCGTGGAGATAAATCCCTTAGGTGAAAGGGAAGAGATGGATACCCGGGTTGGTAGGGAGCACTAATATATATATTATTGATTCATGGACAGTCATTTCCCAGTTTGGAAAATTGTTCGGGTTGGGCAGTTCCTTTCTAGTTCGGAAAATGGTCTACATCGAACAATCATTCTCATAATGAAAATGTTTCTATAGATTTTTGATGTACCATAAACATTGATTCTCCTTGTGTCTGGTGTGGGGGAATGGTCTAGGACAATCATTCTTCTTGGAAGTCACTCTGAGTAGTGGTAAAGAAGAATGGTATGCCTCATTAGACAATCATTCTTTCGAAGTTCAAAGTTGTGAGAAGTTTTGAAGAATGGTTTGTTTTGGAGTTTGGTGTAGGACAATCATTTCCTTAGGAAATGGTCCAGACAATCATTCCCTAGGGAAGACTCATTCTCTCCATGTTTCACTATGATTAGTTTTGGAGGAATGGCCCAGTTAGGTGAATGGTCTAGGTTCAATAATTAGGAACAAGAATTCCCTAGGGCAGACTCATTCTCTCCAGGTTGCACTATGATTAGTGTCGTAGGAATGGCCCAGTTAGGTGAATGGTCCAGGCTTAGAAATCAGGTAAAATTATTCTTATATTCTTAAGAATAATAGTCCAGTTATCCCATGGTTGATGTCTTACCTTTTGAGGGAAGATTCTCTTCTAGATCTCATATATGTGAGTGGAAGAATGGCCAAGATGACTCGGTTTGTATCATGATATTGTTTATACATATTGATATTAGATGATATGATTGTTATAGAGATTGAATGTCTCTATATAGCAGTTGTATACTACTATAAATAGATACAATTGTGTTCTATTGGATGGCATTGTTATGACTACCATGGAGACTATCTAGTTGAATAGTGATGATGATGTTACCGATTGAATGGTCTATTTGTGATCAAGACCAATTCCTTTTATAGATACCTATATAGGAGGGAGTATTTATATTATGGTAGCTGTGAGAGGTATTAACCTCCAATTGTAACCATTGACGAGACTAGAATATTTCAGGAAGCAAGAAGAAACCCTAAAGCATTGGACATAACCCTAGAATAAATTCGACTAAAGGAAATATTTAATATTGAGATTTTATCCTCCAGAATGAGAACTCATCCCATATGGCTAAGAAGGAGCAGTATAAATACAAGATGCCAGAGCTCATTTGGAAGAAACAATTCGCAACTGCAGAAATTTTGTAGTGCACAAGTCTAGAGAGTAGTTGCAGCTGAAGTTACTACAATCTGTAATTTTGGTCTTTTGGGGTTGGACTTTTTTTATCATTCTTGGTTATCCTTTATTAGTGCATTATCCTTGGTTGGCTATTGATTTTCTACCGAAATTATTCTCTTTCAAGGTTAAGGTGCTCAGGGGTGGAATTTGTGCCTATGGTTGGGTGACAATATTGCTATATTTTCTATGGTTAAACAAGCACACTCTGTTTTCTAACATTCATGTCATGATATCCATGATACTTGACCTTGCATATACTAGAAAATTTATGAATCCGCCCTTCAATTCCATTTGAAATTTATAAATGGGCCATATCCAAGATGTATAAGAGGGATAAGAATTCAATTTTGAGAGAAAAGTTACTCTGGAGAAATTCATATTGAGTATGCATCCCTTTTTCCTTTTAAGTCTAAACACATTGTCCATCCCCCAAGATATTCCCTATTTGATGGAGAACCTCATTGTCTCTCTTATATGAGATTTCCTTTGGTGGAGGATTGAAGTGGTGGAGGCCTAGCTGGAAGGGGCTTAGTTTCTCGATTCTTAGACATGCCGACACAGAGGTTTGTCATTCATATGATTATGTTGATCATATTTTAATAGAAATACTCTTTTCTCATCCAATTAATGTCTTGAAAATATTTGAATTATTATTGGATGGGAATATTTGTTATGAATATTGATGGATTATACTATTATATGTTCTAACTTTATATATTATCACCATATGCTTGTGTATCTTTCTTATTGAGGACAATTTCAAGGTGTATGGATTTGCGTTGAGTGCTCAATGGTGGTCTTCTTTGAACATTCGGACGAGGTAGGCTCTTTATCTTGCCTTGTTAGCATCTTTGTTTATATAACATACTTGAGACTAGAGTTGATTTCTGCAGTCATTCCATCTGTTGTGGTTTACCCCATGCCATAGAGTGATTTTCCTCGCAACAAGGAAGGGAGAGAAAAACGAGGGAGTAGGAATAGGCTTGAGGCCTGTGGTATCAAAATGCAAGTGCTCCGAGCCATTTGCTCGAGACTTCAGAAGAACCTTAGTTGTAGATAAAAATTGTATTAGAAGATATTTCATTGAATTTTTTTATATATTTTCCGGCACATGCATTGTTAAAGTATTAATACATTCATTTTTTACATTAATCCATTGCTACATTGGTTTACCATGACCATGGTTTACTGTGGTTGACCATGGTTGACAATGTTTAACCATGCTTGAGAGTTGTTATCCATAGATAACCATTGTTTGTCATGACCATGGTTGACCATCACTATCATTGAAATTCATCATGTCTAAATTTAACTATGCCTGTGGTTGACCATTAACTTAACTATGGTTAACTATTGTTGACCATGATGAAGAATAATAAAATAGTAATAATACATTAAAAATTCATTTTTACATAAATACATTAAATTATTACATTGATGTTTTAATACATTAATGTATTAATAAGTTATTTATACATTATTAAAGTAACGATACATTAATAATATAATTATACATTATTATACTGTATAAATACATTATATTTAATATATTTGTACATTATTAATTAATACATTGCTAAAGTATTAATACATGTATTAAATTATTACATTAATAAACTATGAATACACTAATAAAGTAATACAGTAATAATAAATTATTAAAACATTAATAAGTTAATAAAGTATAATTAATTAATACATTAATAAAACATTAAAACATTTAAAAGGTATTAAAATTTTAATAGTACATTAATACATTGAAGTAATAAAGTAAAAATACATTACTATTACATTATCACATAAATACAAAACATTGACCATGACCCACGATGGTTCAGAGTGATAAAATGTGCTTTACCACAAGTATGGTTAACTATGGTAAACCATGACTCCATGGTTGACCATTAGAGTGGTTGACGATGGTTGACTCTAACTATGGTTGACTATGCTTGACGATGACCATAGTTAACTGCAATTGATGATAACCATGATAATGACCATGGATGATCATGAATATGGCTGACCATGACCATGACCATGACCATGAATGACCACAAATTACCATGTCCATGACTATGTGTGATGTACGATATCTATATTTTTTATTGGAAATGTTCATTGATATTGGAAATGTTCATCACAATGTGACATTGGGAGATATTTCATCACATTACGACAACCAAAAATGTTTATGACAATATATATATATATATATATATATATATATGGTTGACCAAATTGCTAGTTGATAATGTAAGATGGTTGACCATGGTCATGGTAAACATTGATCATGGTTGACTAACTTTTACCATGTTTTTCCATGACCATATTTTAACATTAGTTGATTGTGTTGAGTTTCCTATGGTTTAGCATGGTGATTCTATAAAACTTGGGCTTGTCAGAGTCTAACATTTAGAGATGTTCATCACAATGAGATGTTGGACAATGTTTGTGACATTACAATGTTGGGACATGTTCGTCACTATGCGATGATGGGAAATGTGCATGATATTGCGACGTTGGAAAATGTTTGAGACACTATGAAGTTGGGATATGTTCATCAAAATATGACATTGAGAAATATTTGTCATATTACGATGTTGGGAAATTTTCATCACATAAAGACTCTTACTTTTAGATATGTTCTTCCCAATGTGACGTGGGCAATGTTCTTGACATTGCGGTGTTGGGACATGTTCAGCACAATGCAACGCTGTGAAATGTTCATGACATTGCGACGTTGGGAAATGTTCATCACAATGCAATGATGGGAAATATCTATGACATTGCGATGTTGGGAAATGTTCATGACATTGCGATGTTGGGAAATGTTCATTAGAATGAAACATTGGGAAATATTTGTCAAATTGTGATGTTGGTAATATTCACAAAAATGCGACATTGGGACATGTTCATTATATTGCGTCATTTGGAAAACTTTATCACAATGCAACATTGGGACATGTTCATCAGAATATGACGTTTGGAATTTTTCATCACAATGTGACATTGGGACATTTTCGTCACATTACAACGTAAAAAAATGTTCGTCACAATGTGACATTCAGAAATGTTCAACACAATGTGATGACGGGAAACATTCAACACATTGTGACATTAATAAGTGATTAGGAAAATTCCAAGTTATTGGAGTGTTTGTCACATTATGATGTTGGGAAATGTTCTTTAGAAGGTGACAAACAACAAAGTTCATCACATACTAAGGTTTGATCATCAACGTCACATTTCTAGGTTCGTGTAAGGGAATTGGTACATTTAGTCACAATGGGAAAGGTTTCTAACATTGAGATGTTTGGAAATATTTGTCCATATGCAACTTTGGGAGAGAGTACACATATTGCGATGTTGGGAAATGTTCATCACAATGAGTCATCGAGAGATGTTCGACATATTGTGTCATCGGTAGTTTATTGTCACAATGCAATACCAAGGAATGTTTGTCACATTGCGACGTTGGGAAATGTTCATCACAATGTGACAAGGAATTTCTAGGTTTAGAAATTTTCGTGATAAGGAATATCTAGGTTTACACATATTAGGCTTAGTCATATTCGATTTAGTCATATTGTAATTATAGTCAGTTAATGTTTCAAAATTAAGGTCCATTTATTGGGGGTTAATATACTTAATATATACTTTCCAGATGCCAATTTATATTTGTTTTAAGAACATTGATAGAAAATCAACTTGAAAATTGTAGATGGTGATTTATTCTTGTTAGAAGGACATTTAAGTAAACCACATATGGATAATATAGTGTATATATTGCACCATGATAGAAATTATAATTACTATGCATCAATATAT
>ML798444.1:87855-100126 GCA_009831015.1 Picea engelmannii | reverse complement strand
TAAAATGCATCTTGTGCTTACCTCGTAATTTATGCATATAAGGCAACCATAATTAAAATAAGGTGATCATACCTCATGATTCCAATGAATATACCTTGAAATCAATTTAAATGACTTTTCGTAGCTATCATGCCTACCTTGAAATCAATTTAAATGACTTTTCGTAGCTATCATGCCTACCTCGAATCATGAGGAGCGATGGTCCACTAGTATCATGCATCCCAAATACCTCAGAGAGTGATGATCTTGAAAAAGTTTGGTTCACTAGTATGACACATCAGATAAGGCTTCAAGAGAAATAATCCCCAAAAATATGGATAATGTAAGTATGTGAATAATTATCTCCCCTCCATCAAGACTCATGGAGAGATAGGGAAAAGAGTATCGCCCTTTCTCCACTCCAACAACGTATGTTCATCCTTTGTTTTACGATTTTCTCGACTTTGATCCAACGTCCTTATGTTTCCTCTACTTGTGACAATTAGTCCTATTTATAGGTATTTCTTTTTCACTTTCATATTCTTCCACTCTATGCTCTAATACCACTTGTTGAGTAGTGGAAGCATAAACACAACAATTTTAATGGAAAATAAAATATATAAGACAAAAATCACACAATTGAACAAAAATATTTACATAGTAAAACCCTTTAAAGGGAAACATCCAAGGGGAAATGATAATTGGTGATTTTATTGTTTGAGGGAGAATTACAAAAACCAGGCTCATAGGCTTACAACCATCTCTCACACACCTCCCACATCCTTTCCCCTATGGGCTTACATAGATATGAATAATCTCTCAAACAGTTACATAAATTTAATATACACCGAACCAATTCTATTTTTAGTTGATTTGGTTCAACTGAACGCATAATAATAAGAGCCTATAAATCCTCCCATATCTTCAAAAAACATGGGAAATATGTTGGTACTATTTCAACAAAATAGAGCTATTTTGTAAAATTGTTACTCTTTCGATCTAATATAATAACCAAAAAAGGGTAATTATGGTATCCCCCTTTGGAAAATATGGAAACTTTGATGGCATGGTAACACTCATGCTCCCACTCATTCTCCCCTTGTGACCATTCCTATTACCATCACGCCCACTGTGACCATTGCTCACCACGTATTCATGCATTTATTCTCTATCCCCCTTTGACATCAATGACACATGGTAATTATCTTTTGTTATCTTTCTCCCCCTATTTGCAAACCTCTTCTTTTTATTCATGGTGCTTCCTTGGGTAAAAATCTGATATATATACGAAGCATTCAAAATATTATTGACTTGTATTCTTCAAGTATTTTTCATCACTCCCTCTGTCTAAGTGTGTCAGATGTTGTGTGGATCATTGAGGGGAAGAAACTACTTCAAGCTTCAATCGAAGATACTCAAAGGTCTCCCTCAAAAGGGGTTTGGTGAAGATATTTGCAATCTTCTCTTTTTCCCCAATGTACTCTAGCTTGATGTTCTTCTCTGTAACTTGTTCCCGTAGAAAGTGAAACTTTATCGGAATATGCTTCATCTTGTAATGCATCACTATATTCTTACAGATACCGATAGAACTTGTGTTATCACATAGTATTGAAATGGTCTCATCATACTTCACTTGTATATCCTAAAAGGTTTTCTTCATTGAGATAACTTCAGTGCAACACGATGCTACTGCGATATACTCTCCTTATGTTGTGGACAAAGATACTGATGATTATTTCTTACTCAACCATGATACCATATAATCACCTAAGTAGAAATATGTTCCACTTGTACTTATTCTATCATCAATACAACCTTCCCAATATACATCCTTGTAGTCTACCAAACATGGAAAATTCCCTTTTGGATACCATAACCAAAACTCTTTTGTTCCTTTGATATATTTGAATATCCTCTTTACTGCCATGACATGTGTTTCTTGGAATATCTCAACATGTCCAACTACCTGCATCACATATGGTCTAGATGATGTCACATAGAGTAAGTTTCCAACCATTGATCTATAGAGTCTCTGATATGCATCCTTGGAATCATCATCCTTTCTTATCTTGCAACCGGTCTGCATAGGAGCACTCAATGGTTTGCAATCTTCCATTCCAAACTTCTTTATAATTTCTATATTATACTTAGTATGAGAGGTGAAAATACATTTATCACGCTGACATATCTCTAATCCCAAAAAGAATGCAAAATCACCAAGTAGAGACATTTTTAACTCATTATGCATGTCTTTGGAAAATTATTGACTCATCCTGTCATCATAACTTCTGAAGATAAATTCATATACATAAACTTTAATTATCAATATCTTGTCTTGATCCATTTTTCTGTAGAGATTGTTGTCTGTATTTCCATTCCTAAATCCCTGTTTCTAAATATACTTGTCCAATCTTGAATACCATGCTCTGGGTGCCTGGTTAATTCCATACAATGCTTTCTTCTGTCCGCACACATAATATTTATTTTATGATAGTAGAAATCCTTTTGGTTTTTCAATGTAATCTTATTCCTCTAATTATCCATTGAGAAATTCTAACTTAACATCCATCTAATATACCTTGATTCTTATGGAACATGCATAAGATAAGATCAATTTGATTTCTTCCATCCTAGAAACTGGGGCAAAGGTTTTTTCAAAATATATTCCTTCAATATGGGTATATCCTTTGCACACTAATCTTGCTTTATTTATGGTTATACGTCCATCTTCATTTGGTTTGTTTATGAATATCCACTTTGTGTCAATCACATTATTGCTCTTTTTCCTTGGAACCAATGCCCATGTATCATTATTTTCTATGTGATCCAATTCTTCAACCATAACCTTGATCCAATGTTCATCTTTTCTAGATTTTTGAAACTTCTTGGTTCAAATGTCGATAACACAACTAGGTGTTGTTGTTATAGTGAATGTATCCTTCTTGAGGTTGCAACTCCTACATCTTTAACCCTAATAATCTGTTCTGGTGGATTATTTTTATGCACTCATCGGCTAGGTGTATTGGGAGGTATTTTTTGCTCATTTTCCTCTTGGTATACTTCTTGTTGCTCTTCTTCTTCTGCTTCTTCTTCTTTTAGGTCTTCTTCATCATTCCTCTCTTTTGAATATTTTCTTCCTTCTTTTACCTTCCATACATCTTTCTCGTCAATTGTTACATTTATGATTTCCATGATTATATTGAGTCTTATATTAAATCAATTATATTCTCTCCTCTTGCTTGAGTACTTGAAAAATATGCCTTTGTCAACTCGGGAATCAAATTTTCCAATCCCTCCACTTCTCTTTTGATGTAGCACTTGCTTAGAAATACTATAAAATGTTTCACATTTGCAGGTATTTCTTTCCATAGCTCGTAGGGAGTCTTATTATTGTTTCCTCTGATATTTACTCTATTATGAATATGAACTGTTGTATGTAATACATGTACCCAAAAGATGTCACCCAACTTGGAATATTTCAACTTGGTTATAGCCATTTTCTGTATTGTTATGTTCTTTCTTTTAGTGAATGCATTTTGTTGATGTGTCCTGGCTGCTGAGAATTGTCTTTTTATTCCATGCTCGCCACATAAATATGAAAAATATTTTGATGTAAACTTTCCACCATTATCTGACCTTAAACAAGTGATTTTTAAGTCTGTCTCAGTTTCAACCATTACTTTGTATATATTGAAGTTTTTGAATTCCTTTGAATTCTTCTTGAGAAAACTAACTGCAATAATTATATTCATCAACTAATACCATAAACTATTCTTCACCATTCAATCTATTTTTTCTCATTGGTCCACATAGGTCAATATGCAAAATTTCCAATGGTTTTGTCATAGATTACTCTTTTGACTTGAAATTGGTCATGGTTTGTTTTCCCTGTAGACAATTCTTAAATAAAGTATTCGTTGGCTTTGATATCTCAAGCATTTCACTTACTCCTTCCCTTCTTCTTACTTTCAAAATATTATAAAAGTTCATGTGACTCATCCTTTTGTTCCAGAGCCAACTTTAATTTTCCTTTCCAATTTCATTCAAGACATATATGTTATTTGGTGTTCTTATAGTTATGGCCACCAACCTTCCTGATCCTTATTTCCTTATCTTACACTTTTCTAATTCAAAAAAAAGTTTGTGTGATTGATCACACATTTGACTTACACTGAATAGATTGTGCTTCATATCTTCAACTAGTAGAACATTTTTCACCTTGGCATCCTTGCTTCCAAGCTTATTTTTGCCTCTTGATATAATTCTAGCTAAGTTATCATTGCCAAATGAAATTGATTGACATCATTCCTTCTTCAAGGTAAGGAACCTATTCTTTTCACCTATCATATGCTTTGAACAACTATCATCAACATACCACCCACTTTTCTTGTGTTGAGCTTGTGGAGCAAGTGCGGATCCTTCTGTGTTGAATTGATTTTGATTTCTTATACATATCCTTTGTGTTCTTGTTTATTCCTATTTGTATTCTATTTTGATTCTCTTGGGGGAATAGTCAATTTACAATATTTGGCCATGTGCCCATAGTTGTTTCATTTGTAACATTCCACTTTATTTCCCAATGACCCAAAAATTGTTGTACTTTATGTTTTGTGTTTCACAAAGCCTTCTTGGATAACTGTTATTTGAGTAACCTTCAATGTTGCTTTTGTTCTCGGCATAGGCTCTATAGTTTATAGATTTCTGTCCAAAATTATTACATGAATAACATAGGCCAAGAAAAATAGTTTGATACCCCAAGGAGGAAGATCTTCTGAATGGTGATGCTCTTCTAAAGTCTTCTTCTTCTTAAGGTCTTGTTGGATACTACTGATTCTGAAATTCGAATCTTATAGATGGTGCAGTTTCTCTGTGATTTATGTGATTCCATCCATTATTTTGATGTTGTTCTACTGCATATATTTATTTTGAATATCTTTTCTGAGAGTGACTATTTCTTCTTCCAAACTTTCAATCATATTTTCATTTTCTTCCAACTGACTTCTGAATGTTTCTTCAATATTTTTGTCTTCTTCTACATGGATTTTTAATTTCATGATTATGTGTTCGACTTATTCAAAGTTGTAATTGTGATCTTTTTTCTTCATCTTTAACTCTGCCTTGAGTGACTTGTTTTCTTTTCTTCCATTTCTTAGTTCTTCTAAGGAACTGATTATTTCTACTCTGAGATCAACTTCGCCTTCTTCTTCAGAATCTTCTTCATCATCATCTACTTCCATGAAGAGTACTCTTTATGAATCATTGTCACTATCATCATCATCATATGATGATGAACTATCTTCCCTTGAGTGGAAAATTTTCTTGAAATATTTATTTTTGTTTCTTCTTTGATCTCCTTTTTGAATTTTCTTTTTCTTCTTAGGATCATATTTTTCATCGCTATTTTATTCCTAGCATAAGGAAATTTAGAAGAAAAATGACCGACACCACCAAAATTGAAACATTTCAATGGAATCATACCTTTTATACTTACCAGTTACTCTTTTCAACTTTCTTATGAATTTTTCCATTTATTCATCTTTCTTTGATTCATTGTTGCAACTACAATTTGATTTTGACTTTTTCTTGTTTTTTTTTGTTTGACTTCTTGGATGCCTTGAATGTTGCATCTTTTGTGACTAAACTGTCTTTCCCTATCCTCATTTAGTATCTTGTGAGTATCCCATGTATCTCATCCATGCTAAATGTAGCTATATCTTCTCTTTCTTACAGGGATGAAATCTTCAGGTCATATCTCATAGGTAGATATCTTTGTACTTTCTGACAATGATTGGTTCTTTAATTTCTTCTCCCAAAACTTTAATGGCATTGATTATTTCATAAAATTGTAGGAAATATGCAGTAATGTCTTCATATTCCTTCATATTCAATTATTCAAACTTGTCTCTAAAGGTTTGGAGTTTAGCTCCCTTGACTTTAGCATCACTTTCGTAGATATTTTGAAGTTGGTCCCATACTTCCTTTACGGATTCACTGTGCATAACCTTGACATGTACTGATTTATTTAGACCATTTATAATGGAATTTCTAGCCATTGAATTATTCTCTTCAAGTTTCTTTCCACCCTTGTCTATTGGTGGAGTGGCTGGCATTGACGATTAAAATCACAATGAGGATTTCGCCCATAAAGTATTGCTAAGCCCTATTAATTATAAGCTAATGATATATATAATACTAGTAGGTGGGACCTGCCTATAGATTGGAAGATCAGAAATAATGTTGTTATATATTTTATGATGTTGTTCGATGATGCTTACAAGGCTCTACATGATTGGTGATGAAATATTGGTTCTAATTATGAAAAATGGCAGATGGATAATGCATGCTATGTGTGGGTTTTGTTACTCTAAAAATCTCAATTACATGTCATGATGGCTTATGTGAACTGTTATTACAATGATATCGGTGACATGATATATTACATGTTACACCTACACAAAACACATGTTAGTCATGACAAAGGATAAAAGAAATATGGAATAAATCTAAGGAGAAGAAACTAAACTATGCTATATTATGCTACACTATATGCATTTGAAAATTAAAAGAGTGGATGTTAGTGGATGTTAGTGACTATACGATATATTGAGTCATATAAAGGAACATTTGGTATGCGTTGTAGTATGTTTCGAAATGGTTAATGTGATATAGGGTGGCACACTTGGCAAGTAATGGATGTTAGTTTTGATACATGGATTAATTGAATGGATTAATTGATGGTTGGCTGGCATGTACTAAGTAATTGAATGAGTGAAGGATGGAAGTGAGGTGCATTTACTGCACATCACTCCATACCTCTCCCACTAGCCGTCACCCTAGATTGGGTATTTTTCAATTGTTGTTCCTTGTGGTTAAGATCTGATTTTCAGGTGAGGGAAGAACTGCTTGACCAAGATCACAGTTTTAAGGATTTTTGGTTACAGGTATGTCTTTTCCTCCATCCATGAAATCGCTTTGGTTATCAAATAGATATTGTCTTGGTGATGTATCGGTATGTGTTTTTCTTGCGACTGGAAACTATGTAAACTTGTGATACTTCTCTGGAATGGTTGGTTGTGTGTATTCATTGTAAATGAAAAAATTGGATAGTTGAAGTCACGTTTTCATTGATGATTTTGTGTGGTGGAAACCATGAAGGTTCTCTGTTGTCTTACGAGTTTTGGTTGGAGGGTTTCATCCGGTCCATAATTGTTGTCCGGCTTCACATAGTTCTTGTAAACATACCCAGTCGTATTTGGTGTTATGGTGTTGTTGTGTTTGATTTGGAACCACCTTGAGTCACTGTTATCGTTTTTTCTTGGTCATATGCTCATGTATTATTTTGGTTCTACACAATTAGTTATGGTGGCTATTGTGCCGAGATGCTTTCTTTAAGGTTGGTTTCTATTACATGGCTCTGCATTTTTTCCATCATTATTCGATTTTTTGGGAAAACCACCAGCGTTATACCCATGCGTATTCTTGGGACTATTACTGGCCAGTAAGGAGCCTCTGCTCCCATGTTCATAGTCTCTCCTACCTGGTGTTAATTTACACCCTATCATACATGTTAATGGTTATATGGTCTGTGTGCCCACCATGTTGTTACGAAGGGTTCTCTCCTGTTGTTGATATGGTCGAATCTAGTCTCATAGGTTAGGAAGGTTGGTAGTGTGACAAATATTTTGAAAATGAGATCTAATATGGGTATACACTTGACAATCTAAGAGAAAATGATTTTCATCTTCAACCTTCTTAGTTTCACAAAAGTGACACACTCTTTCATCCCATGGTGTTTTAGGAATTTACCAACGCCCCGTTTCACTATGGAGATCGTGAGAATTTGTTCTTATCTTGGCAATGTTTATTTTTTTCTTTACACTTGGCAAAACATATAGATAATTTTGATCTTATAGAATAGGGTTGATTACATCCTTATAATACCTTAATTTTATTTTTTCCTCTAACTCTTTATCACACCACATTTTCTCCTTAAATTTTGATTTGACGTTTTTTTAATAGTATCTTTATTCTCCAAAATGATGCCTTCCATGATTCCCCAATAGTTTAGACAAGACCGGGCATCTTTATGCCATCCTCGCTTGAGTCAATGGTGTTTATGACTCGATTTTGAAGCAATTTTATGAAGCCTCTCGTCTTCCATGTTGTTTAATGTGTTCTTATACATTAAGTATATAGTCATAGTCATGCTCTCAATGAGGGAGAGGATTATTTCTAAGAGGATGATGAGATATGGCATATTTCCTTTAATTTTTATATTATAGGTTATACAATTCTTTTTTATTTTCTCTATCTTTCTCTAGGATTCACGAGAGATACTACAACCCCAGAATTCACATCTATAAAGAATAATGAGTGTAAAAAGAGTCTCAAACAAGAGTTTCTTCTTATACCAACTCCAAAGTTCAGCTGATTTACAATTGTTTTCAAGCCCATAATAAGATTTCCATCCCCCAATAATCTTTTCCTCAATGCTATAATTACAATTGAGCTTGTGGTGAATATAAATTCCAAGATATTTGTATGAAGTCACTTCCTCCAAGTTGTTGTTGTCATATACGAAGGTATCATAAGGGATCTTATTGGATTTAATAATAATGACCTTAGTCTTATCAGTGTTAACAATCATACCCATATTGGCGAAAAACTCATTGAGGATTCTTAGTTGGTTTTCAAGATCATGAGGACTCCTTGCCATAAGAATGATATCATTGGCATAAAGAATAAGATTGATGATTATATCGGTGAGAGTAGGGCCAACACAACCTGATTTTTCCAAGCAATCTTCTAACTTGTCAATGTATATGCCAAAAAGGGTAGGGGACAAGGGACAACCTTGTTGACTCTAATATTGCAGTTAATCTCTTTTGACTAGCCCTCACTATTTTTAAAATTAGAAATAACATTCTCATCCATCCTTATTGCAACAACCCTCAACTCGAGAGACACTTTTATCTCTTCCAACCTATTCCAAATTTTTTTCCTAGGAACCATGTCGAAATATTTTCTAAAGTTAACAAAACAAACAAAAATATTGGTTTTATTATTGTGGAACTCCTCTGTAATGATCCTAAGGGTAACAATATGGTCCACAGTTGAATGATATCTCTTAAACTCGACCTGACCTTTAGCTCTTTTACTATGAATTTCTACCCAAAGGATAATCTTCTTTTCCAAAATAATTCCATAAAGCTTGGCTAAAATCAGGTTAATCATAATGGTCATATAATTAGAGGGACTGTTTCTATCCCCATTTTTAAAAATAGGAACAATGAGGCTTTGCGTCCAAGGTTTACGGAAGCCCTCCTTGACTGCTAAACTGAAGAGCTTGTGTATGTCAGGGATAAGGATTGACCCTACGATTTTTTAAATTTCAGCTTGGTAGCCTTTAATGTCCTTAGCTTTCCCATTTGCAAGCCGCTTAACCCCGAACTCTATGTCATATAAAGAAAAAAATAGGAATGGTGTCCATGGCATTAGGGAACTCGTAAAGACTTTTAAGGTAGGAATTCCAGTCCCCTAAGGGAATCCTATTATTTTATTTAATATATAATGTAATGTAATGCAACATGTAATTTAATAAACATTTTAATAGTGAAATTTAATAATTTATTTATAAATTAATATACTATAAATTAATAGATTGCTAAAAGATTAGAAATAGTCAATTAATAATAATTTAACAAAACATATATATGTTAAGAAAGTATTAAATTTTATAAAAATACAATAAGAAATAACATTAATAAAGTATTAATAATGCATGAATAAATAAAATAAAAAAACATTTGCAATACATTATAGCATAAACACATTACATAATGTATTTATAATAAAGTAAATAATAATAATAAGAAAGTATTATATGTAATAATAAGAAAGTAATAACAAAATAAATGCATTACTAAAATAATAAAAATACAATAATACATAACATTAATAAAGTATTAATAATGCATGAATAAAATAACAAACATTTATAATACATTATTAATAATTAGAATTAAAGTAAAAAAATATTTATAATACATTATAACATAAACACATTAATTTACTTATAATAGATTAATGTATTATTAAATAATACATTAATGATATATAAATTAATGTATAAAATACTTTATATCTTAATATGTTAACTATTAAATGTATGAAATTATTAAAAGATTAATGCAATTTATAAATAAAGTATTAAAATATTAATATTTTAAGTAATGTATTATTGTTTTAATTAATTAATAAAAATACATTTATATGTTAATAATTAAAATATGTGTTAATTAAATAATAGAAATATAAAGTATGTATAAATTAATAAAGTATTAAAATATTATTAATAAATACATCTATAAAGCATTTTTATATTAATTTTTTTTTAAAGTGTCTAAAAAATGCAATAAGACATTAAAGTAATAAATGTATTAGCAAAACATGAATCTATAAAGCATTTTTTTTTAAGTTAGAAAAATATATTGAAGCCTGCTAAAGTGAAAAAGTTACAGTTGGCGGAATAGACTGAAAAATCGTGGAAGCATCGCCCTAGTGGGAAACCAATATTTCCACATGATCGTAGAGTTTCCAATTGTCCATGCAATTAACAAAAATTGTAAAAAAAAAAATTGTGCTAATCCTAGAAGCTAGGATGCCATGCAAGGATGGAACCCAATAAACTAATCTATCTGGAAACATCAAAAAACTAGTGAAACCTAAGAACGTTGGGATCATCTGGAGTTGGGTTCCGGCATCCATTCTTTCTGTTAGTCCTGCGCAATGTCCTTGTCTAGAATCCCTATGTCTGGGGTGTTATGCCGAAGAGTACGAAGAGGAGACTCCAGTTGCTCCTAGCAATGAACCCGATGTTCATCCCTGTGCAACAACTCCTTTATGTTTCACTTGACATCCATGACTGAGCTCTGGATAAAATCCAGAGAATTCTTCAAATTCAGGAGCCCATCACACTGATAACAAGCAAGAGGAGGGGAAGGGGGTGGTGGAGCATCATAAGAAGAATAAGCAAAATGGGAGGAGGAAGAAGAGAGAGGGGTGGTCGGACTGGGGGGAGCATAGGGCGGGGGGGTGGATACTAGTGGATGGGTGACGGCTCTGGCCTGAGCTTAGGTGCAAAACTGAGGGAATTTCCAAAGATATAAAACCAGTCGACTCAGCATGCCCACGAAGAGGACAAAGGAGGGAGTTCTAGAGTGGTGGCATGGTCAGGAGGGAGTTCCAGAGTGGAGGTTCAGATAGGAACCTGAGGCAAGTTCTGAGGATATTTTCTACCATGACACTGCAAGCCTCTGCCCCTCGCAGCATACCAATCTGTCTCATGCTTTGATTTTTCTTGTTGTCGTGGAATTGGGAAGAAGACCAGGAGAGGAGGGGAGGAAATGGACCAGAGGTGGAGTGGAAGGAAGAGCTCAAATCGGAGGTGGAGCGGAGCGATAAGCTTGAACTAGAGGTGAAGAGAACCTCAGAGTGGTGTGTGTCTATGAGGAGAGAGAGGCAGATGATGAGAATGAGCCATGAGCTTCACCGACGTGGAACAAAAACCATGGATCTAGGGCTTGCGATGGGACTAGCTAGGAGGCCAACCCATTGCATTTACAACCCCTGTAAGCTGGAGTGCCATTGCCATAACTAGCTCTGTGGATAAATGAATGTAGGGGTATGACAATCGATATGTTGAATGCATGGATTAAATGCTTGGAGTGAGTGCAGGCTGCAGTGGCATGATGCTGAGAGGTTTGTGGCTAGGTGTCTTCCCACCTGTCCATATGCATGATGATCCCGTTTACACCCCATTCAGGGAATCTATAAAGAATCTATATATTAATAAAGTTTTAAAGTGGGAGAAAGATAAAATAATACATTAAAATAATAAAGTATTAGTAATAAATGAATAAACTAAAATTAGATTTATAATACATTATAGGATACATACATTATACGATAAATATTTGTACTTATAATAGATTAATGTATTATTTAAATAATATATAAATGAATATATAAAATAATAAATACATAAATACATTAATGTGTTAAATTAATGTGTTCAAGTATTAAATGTAGTAATAAATTTAAACATTAACTTTATTTATAAGTTAAAGTATTAATACATTATAGAATGTAATGTATTGATTAATTAATAAAAATAATTGATACATTACTTATAAAAAATACATTTATAATACATTATAGGATAAACACATTAATGTACTTCCAATATTATAATAGATTAACGTACTATTTAAATAATACATTAATTATATAT
>ML798444.1:57056-87767 GCA_009831015.1 Picea engelmannii | reverse complement strand
TTGTTTTATAGTTTGTCTGTGACCTACGGGACTAGCATGTGGCTGAGAAACAACGACTTAGGGGCATCTAAGCCGTCAAAATCACCTATGGATCGCACCTGGCCTGAGCCACACCAACCCTTAACATAGCTGGATTTTTTGTCCTTGTAGGTTTTGAACTCGTGACTTTAACATCACGGAGTGCCTTAACAACACACTCCATCACCGACTGTCCTACACCTTGGGGACAATGTATTAAATAATTTAAACATTAATGTTATTTATAAATTAAAGTATTAAAATATTATAGAATGAAATGTATTTTTTTTTGTAAATGGAAGTAAATCCTTATATTCATGCCAACTGTATGGTTACACAAAATTGTGCATCCTATCTACGTACACAAAACATATGAACAATATTATGAAACCTATCGTTGGGACCATCTATGGATAAAGATGCTATTAACAAAATTACACAGACAATCTAGATGAGTTAGATCAAATCTTTTGGCCCCTCCTGGAACCCAAAACCACTAAACATAGTTCCCTTTCCTCCTAAGGCACAGGTTCCATGAGAACCCACGGGCTCTTGCTAAGCCCCTCTTCTCCCTTGAAAATGGATTGACAAGTGTTATATCCTTCTCTTATGACCCTTCTTTTCATATGACCTCAAGCTTTGACCCGGGGCTAAACCTATTAAACCTCTTCGGAATTCTGGCTTCGGCCAATTCAGCCTCAACAGTCACCAATTCCTCCGAACCCTGAATTGGTGAATTCCAATACAATGATCACTAGCTCCTTTCCACTAGGCCCTCTCAAACATGACCTCATACTAATACCTGGATCTTATCCCAAATGGTGTTTCAGGACTTTACTCTTCAGCGATTTCAACTGCAGTTTTTGTCGATTCCTTCAAACCCCGAACCCCGAACTGACAAACAAAACTGGCGCGAGATTTGACAGCTCTCACCCAACCAACAACCTACGACTTCGATCCCCTTTAGACTTCGGCCTTCAGGAATCTGGAATGTTCCAAATCCTCTTCATCCCGAAGTACCTTTGAGACACACGGATCTCTTCCACATGTTCTTCTGGGTCCAACAGTCCAGATATATTTTTCACTTCGCGGATTCGCGAAGATTTCTAACTATTGGGCGCAATTTCTCTGAATCACAAATTCACGGACTCGCGTATCCGTCGCCACGTCTCTCCCTTCCCTCCAACAGCTAGGATCTTTTTGTAGATTTAGACTTCTTAAACTCAATGCTCCTATGCATTCTTCCTCCCTCTTCTCGGAGTGTATGGATCTATGCCACGTGTTCCAATGGATCTGTCGATCCAGAATCACTCTGCAAATCCATGTTTCGTGAATTCTGCATTATTCTCCTTGCAAATTTCCCAGAGTTCTTCTCCATGAACTCTCGGATATTCTGCCACTTGTCTCCCTTAGATCTACGACCACGATATTCTCTGCTATATCGGCCTTTGGGATTTTTCACTCCTCTCACCTTCGTTTCTCCTGAACAACGAATCATCGAAGTGTTGATCTAGCACCACTTGTTAGCTCTCATGGCTACTCGGCTCCAAGTGTCCTCAAACTCTAACCAAGTGGCACCCCATCGAGGTAAGGGTTGTCCAGCTGGGCTATCTCCTTGCATTGGAGCCATAGGGATGAGCTTTGGGACTTCCTGGAATTGTTGAGAATGATATTCTACGTGGAATCAACCCCTACATTGGCTAGTTTGTCCACCACTTTGTTTTCACTTCACATTATGTGAGAGGGGGTGAGAGTTAGAGAGGGTTTGAGAAGTGCCTGGAATTTGTATAGGGGGCCAAGGAGGTGCCAACTGGGGGTTATTTTTCCTGGGTCTCTTCCATTTAGGATTTTTGTTACCTAGTCAATTATGAATTTGGAGTCTGCTTCAATGATCAAACAGGTGAGGTTTTGGTCCAGATCCATTTGCACTCCTTTGATAAGACCCAAAATTTATGTTGAATTATTGGTGTCGCATCCCAGATTTTCTGCAATGAGGGCATGAATTTGGCCTATGTTGTTTCTTATGATAGTTCCATATCCTGAGTGTCCTGGATTGCCTTTGGAAGTGCCATCAAAGTTGACTTTATGAAATCCAGGTGGGGGGGGAAGCCACATAGAGGCACTAAGGGATTTATATTTTAGGGGGGGTTGTTGAGGAGGGGTGGAGTATGATAATGAGAAGCCCCGTGATTTAAGGATCGATATCTCACCTGGATCAGTGGGGAGGTCTTCTTGGGTCCACAATTGTAGCTGAAGAGTTTCTTGGAGATAAAAGGAGGATTGTATTCCAGAGGCGGGTGGGTAGGGAGGGCTGGGAATTAATGATTCTTTCGTTCCTCTCTTTCCATAGTTTCCAAACTATGAATCCTGGTAAGAGTTGCATGGTTCTTTTCAGGATAGGACTTTTGAAGGAACCGGATTCCCAATCCTTGATTGTACTTATGATGTTGTTTTTAACTCATTTGCTTCTTCTCATGAGCTGAGTGGCTTGATTCCAGATTTCCTCACTGAGTGGACAATTGTTTAGGAGGTGCTCCATGATTTATGTCTGATGATAGCAGAGATGGAAAATAGAGGGGCCAATAAAACCTCATCTTTGAATATTTTCCCAGGTTAAGATCTTGTTCTGAAGTAGAAGCCAGAGGAACATGGATATTTTGGGCTAGAATTTTGATTTCCATATTGTTGTCCAAATGCTATCTTTTTGAATATTTTGGAATTTTTCCTGTAGAGTGTATCCCTCCTTGAGAGTGAAATTTCCATGAGGTATGTGTCCCCATCTGAGAATATCTTGATCTGTGGCTTTACAGATTCGCCTTTGGAATGTTTCTTATTTCTAGTACTGCAGGTCATGATCCATTTCCTCTTGGAGTTCTTGATGGGTTGATTTCAATCTTCGCCAGGGAGAGTTGTTGGGGGTATTTTTCCACAAATCTACCACTTTGAGAGTGGCAAGATCTTGAATTTGATTTTCATAGGATTTTAGATTTTCTTCTGATTGTATGGGTGGCAATTGCTGCCAAGAATTCATCCAAAATAAGGCATTATGGCCATTACAAACTTCCTAGAAAGAATGTTCCTGTATGAGTGGCTGATTTTTCCAGGCTGTGTTCCACATGTTGGATCCTTGAATCTTTTCCTGCATCCTTATTAGATTTCTTTGATGCGTATTTGGGGAATATTTTCATTTTCATAGTTTTATCCAGATCTATGCTGGAGGTTTGAGCCATATCCACCAAATTCTTTCTCCCATGGTGCTATTTAATTTGCCAGGGTCCCAAAGGCCCATACCACCTAAAGATTTGGGATTACAGACTATGTCCCAGCTGACTAGGGCCCATTTTTTTTCTAGGTTATGGCCATTCCATAGAAAGTTTCTTTGCAGATTCATTATTTTCTTTATGATAGATTGGGGGGAAGCTAGGGCTGAGAAGTGGTAAGAAGGGATGGCTTGAAGGAATAACTTTAAGAGGATGATTATGGTTGGTAGGTTGAGGGAACGAAAGGTCCAATTGCTAAGATGGTTGGAGATGGAGAGTAAGAGAAAGTACCAGTAGATGTTTTTGGTTGTTGAGTCATAAAGAGGGAGTCTTGGGTAGTGAGAGGGAAGAGAGCATAAAGGAGTATTCAGAATTTGAGAAATGTGTTGTTGTATTGCTTCAGGTGTATTAAAAAAGAAGAGTTGTGACTTGTCCAGATTAAAGGTGGTGTTAGAAGCTTCACTGAAATCATTGAGGATGGATCTTAGTTTTTTTGCTTCTTGCGCTATGGGGGTGTTCAGTAGCATTATGTCATCGAAAAATTGGCTATGGGAGACTGTCGGTTGTAACCCGTGAAGAGGGAGGCCTTGAAGGGATCCATTTTGAATTGAAGCTTTGATATATCATCCTAGGCCCTCAACCATTATGAAAAATAGGAAAGGGGAGAGAGGGTCACCTTGATTTATTCCTCTTGTGGGGGAGAAGGGTTGAGAGTGGACTCCATTGACAAGTATTGAGAATAAGGTTGAGGAAATGAGGTTCATTATCCAAGAGATCCAATCCTTGTTGAAACCAAAATTCGTTAAAAGATCTTTCATGTACTGCAAGATTAATTTGTCAAAAGCTTTTGAAAGGTCAAGTTTTAGAAGCATAACTAGAGTATGGGTGCTTTTGAGTGAGTGAATGATTTCATGGACAAGTATGATGCTATCCATAATTTTCCTTTCTTCGACGTATCCTAATTTCTCCTTGGAGATGACGAAGGGGAGTATTGGCTTGAGTCTTAGAGATATGACCTTGGAGATGATTTTGTAGATCACATTGCAGAGTGATATGGGTCTGAAATTATTTGGATTTGTTACCCTTTCTTCTTTGGGTATTAGGGTGAGGAAATTGGCATTTAGTGTTGGAAGAACTTTTCCTGAGCTGCATGATTCCTCAACCAGCTACCACACTTCGCCCCTTAGCATTGGCCACGAGGACTGGAAGAAGTCTATTGTGAAACCATCTAGGCCTGGAGCCTTTCCTATGGGTAAATCCTTAATAGCTTGATCCACTTCTTCTTGTGTTATGGGTGTCATGAGAGCCTCATTATGTTCCTAGGTGATTAGAGTTGGGATATTTTGGGCCACCTGCTCTATTGTTGAGGTATGGTCCATGTTGGGTTCGGAGAGGAGATCCTTGTAGAAGTCTGATATCTCATGCGTTATTTCCTAATGAGTTAACAAGGTGTTTCCCTATGAGTCTTTGGGATTCTTAATGTGCTTAATGAAGCGTCTGTGGATCATGGAACGGTGGAAGAATTTGGTGTTTTTATCTCCCTTGTTGACAAATTGAACCCAATATTTATGTCTCCACAAGATTTCTTCCTGCTTGTATATTTCTTCCAGTTTCCTTTTGATTTCATTCTCCTCCTACTGTTGAGTGATTGTCGGCCCAGAGTGAATGATTTTCCCCTGAAGTTCCTCTAGTTTTTATTCCAGCAATTTCCTTTCCTAGAAGATATTCCTGAATACTTCCTTGTTCCATTTGTGCACCTGTTGTTTGAAGTGTTTTATCTTTTGCTGGAAGTAGTACATTTTGGTTCCCTTCTAGATCTCTGCATTTCCCCACCAATGTCGGGCTAGTTCCTGTAATTCTGAGTGGGTGAGACAGAATTTCTCAAATATGAAGGGTTTGAGCTTGTGGGTGGCTATTGTGTCAACCCAAAGATGAACATGCCAATGGTCTGAACCCACCTTTGGGAGAATGTTGGATTCTAACATTGAACCTTCCAATAGGAGGGATTCTAAGATAAGGAAGCGATCTATCCTGTAGGAAATTTGTTGGTGTCCTGATCATTTGTTGGTCTAGGTGTAAGTGTCATTTCCATTCTCTATGTTGACCAATTTGAGGTGTTCTATGAGTTCCTAGAATTTTAAGCTATCTTGTTCCAGGTATTTTTTCCCTCCCCTTTTTTCTTCCAACGTGAGGATCATATTGAAATCTCCACCAATTATCCATTGCTTGTTCTCTTCTAGAAATCTTAAGTAAGCTAGATTCTAGAGAAAGAGATCTTTGTCTTGGTTGTTTTGTGGCCCATAGGCAATTGTGATCATCCCATCCTTGTCTGAAACAATAGCTTGTTAGTGAGCCATGAGAGTTCTTGGAGTAAAGAAGCCTTGGTCTAGGATAACTTTGGAAGGGTTCCATAGGATGGAAAGACCCCCTGCAACACCTTTCAAATCCGAGTGATAGGAGTTGCAGTTATGCCAACATTTTTTGAGAACGTCTTCTACAGTTTGCCCTCACATTTTATTTCTTGTAGCAAGAGAATATCAGGATCTTCCATTCTTATGCAATTTCAAAGAATCCTTTGTTTGGATATCCCATTTAGGCCTGGGATGTTCTAGGTGAGGATCCTCATTATTAACATTTTGGAGGGTGGGAAAAGGAGCTTTCTAAGAGCCTTTGTATCTGTCCCGAGTTGATCATATAATTTCCTGCCTCTTTTATTAATTGTTGTGCTAATTTTCTCCCGCGCCTTTTGTTTTCCTTTGGATGTCTCCTTGGATCTGGGTTTGGGTCCAAACTGATGCCGAGTCTAGAGGTAGCCCCTGCTAATGAGTCTAGGAAGACCTTGTGGAATTTTCTGAGCTGGTCTTCTGGTATGGTTTGTAGATATTTCTTGTTGAGTGCTTCTTCTAACCTGTCTAAATAAATTTCAGCTAGGTCTTGCTCATCCATTTGCATAACTATATCTTCTTCACTCTCTGGTTCTTTCTCTGAGTCTGGAAAATCCTATGTGTCCACTTGGTTACCTTGAATCGGGTGCACCTATGGCTGATGATCCTCCTTGCTATTGCCATGTTCTTTTTCTATATATTTGTGTGGGTTTTCTACCTCTTCAGCATCTGGAAGTTGGTTAAGGTCTCCAAAGGAGTTGGTATTGGGGTTCTTTCTTCCATTGTTGGTGGTGGGTTTTTTTGTGTTTGTCCTCTATGATTCTGAACCTAGGTGAATCCCTCCTTTGGTTTCTCTTCATATTTTTTCTTAGGGGCGGAATTTAGGGGGGTATTCCTTGAATAGGTGTCCATGTTCATGGCATTTTCAGCATCTGAAGGGAACGTGTTCATAGTCTATGGTCTGAGCAGATTCCTCATCTTGGTATTCCAAGGTTACTGTGCCTGGGAAAGCTTTGGAGATATTCATATAAACACGTATTCTTGCATAAGAGGTTTATTTTCTTTGTTTTGTAGCTTCTGAAGAATTAACATGTTTTACCAGAGTGTTACCAATGCCCATTAAAATTTCTTTTAACCAGAACTCTTGAGGCAGGGAATAAAGGTGAATCAATACCAATGCATTGGAAAAAATTTCCTTTTTGGGGTCGAAACGATCTGTCCAGAAGCGCAAGTAGAGAGTTGCAGAGTTGTAGAAGTATGGTTCTCCTTTGAAGATGTGATCCTTGTCTTCCAGTTTGTATAATATGATTGTGAAAAACCCTTTGGAGTGTTGGGTATGTCTTATATTCTTTGCACAAGTAGTAGTGTCTGAGAGTATGTGCCGAGTGTGCAGGGGGGTTAGAGGGGGGTGTAGGGGGGCAGAGCCTCCCATGTGGGGGTCCAGGTCAACACCCTCAGAAAAAAAAAATCTGCCTCAAGAAACGTGTCATGTATTTAGGTGTTTTTTCGGCACATGGTTTTTGCCGATGGTTTTCTATTTCTGATTAAGGAATTAGGGTTTTGGACTAATCCAGGTCATTTGGTTAGGTTTTTGGATGTCATTGGATCCTATATGTATATTTTATTGTAAACAATGTATTACAATGAATGAATATAGAATATGTTGGTTTTCCCGGTTTGGGTTTCCAGGGGAAAAATATTTTCCATTGTATCTTTTATGTTCTTTTCTTAATATTTGTTTGCAGTAGATATTTTACAAGGTTAGAATTTACATTTGGTATTAGATCTTTATTGTCTTTAGGGGGACACCTTTGTGGTCAAGGGTTTGGCTCGGGACTATGATAAGCCTTGTTATAGTGGGATATTTATGGTATTGTTCTTCAAGTGAAAAGAAATGGCAAGCAATTCGAAGATGGATATCGAGAATTTTAATGGGAAAATTTTTGAGCTGTGGAAGCTTAAGATGGAATATCTGTTGGTGGACAGAGATCAGTGGATCACGATATATCCAGGTACTGCTCCTACAAGAACTTCTGCAGATGACTGGAAAAAGTTGGATTGACAGGCAAAGAGCACAATCTGACTGTGTCTCTTTGATTCAGTATTACTGAATGTGTCAGAGGAAGCTACAACCAAGGATTTATGGGAAACATTGGGAATGTTGTATCAGTCTAAGTCACTGGTAAATAAACTATTATTGAGAAAGAAGTTGTATAACCTAAGGATGAGAGATGCAGACTCTGTGGTAGATCATTTGAACACCTTCATTACTGTGTAAATTTAGTTAGTATCTATTGATATTAAAATTTCAGATGAAGATAAATGTATCTGTGTGTTGTGTTCTTTACCAGACTCGTGGGATAGTATGGTTGTGGCCATAGGTAGTAATATAACTTCTTTGAAGTTTTAAGAAGTGGTCTTATCCTTTTTGTCAGAGGAGATGAGACTAAATAATATGGAAGGACACAGCATAGATGCATTATTTGCAAGAGGATGTTCCCAGGAAAGAAATAGATCTAATTTCTCAAGTGGGAGATCTAATTCTAAGGGTAGATCTAAATCTCCCATAAATTTTGTAAGGGTATGTTGGAGATGTGGAAAAAAAGGGCACTACAAGAAGTAGTGTAGATCCAAAATTGAGAGAAAGAAGGGATCTGAAAAATATTCTTCTACAGAAGAAAAGACCTCCAAGGAAGAAGGAGGGGATGTGTACTTGGCCTCTTCAAGAACACATGCAAATCATGAGGCATGGTTGGTTGAATTTGGTGCATCCTTTCATATGACTCTTCACAAGGAGTGGTTCTGTGAATATGAAAAGTATGATGGAGGTAATGTTTTCTTAGGTAATGATTCGACAACTAGAATCATAGGAAGAGGAAGGGTCAAGTTGAGGCTCATAGATGGAAGGATTAGAACACTGCTTGGTGTTCTGCACATCTCAGGTATGGCCAGAAATTTGATTTCTGTAAGAAAAATGGAAGATGCAAGGGTAAAAACAATATTTGAAAAGGGAACTTGCAGGATGGTTCGAGGAGCGATGGTGTTGATGAAGGGAGTTAGGTTTTGAATTCTGTATAATCTGCTAGGAATCACTATTAGTGATTGGTGTAATAGCTCCATTGTTCCTGATATTAGAGTTGAAGAAGACTGGGGCATATTGGAGAGAAGGGTCTTCGACTACTAAACAGTAAAGGTATGGTTAAAGGTATGTCTAACTGCTCTTTGGATTTTGATTTCTGTGAACATTGTCTATATGGGAAGAAAAATCGGGTAAGATTCCCCTATGGGGAAATGAGGGAAGAAGAAACTTTACAGCTAGTTCATAGTGATGTTTTTGGAACTGTGTCGGTCCCATCATTGGGAAAATCTGTGTACTGTGTCTCATTTATAGATGACTTCTCGAGGAAAACTTGGATATATTTCCTTAGGAATAAATCTGAAGTCTTTGACAGGTTTAGAGAGTTTAAGGCTCTTGTTGAGAATCAAACAGAGAAAAGAATTAAGGTGTTGAGGATAGATAATGGCGGAGAGTTATGTGGGAATGAATTTGAAGAATTCGGTAAGAAGTGCAGTATAGAAAGGCAGAAGACTACTCCAAATAGACCTCAACAGAATGGAGTTGTAGAAAGGATGAATAGGACGATGATGCAAAAGCAAGGTGCATGCTCAGTGGTGTCGGGTTAGGGAAAGAATTCTAGGCAGAGGTTGTGGGTACTGCATGTTATCTGGTCAACAGATCACCCTCATCATCATTAGATGACATGACTCCACAAGAGGTATGGAATGGTAAGGAACCTTCTCTCACACATCTTAAGGTATTTGGTTGTGATGCATATGTTCATGTTCCAAAGGAAAATAGGAGTAAGTTGGATAAGAAGGCTGAAAAATGTATCTATATTGGATATAAAGATAGTCTCAAAGGTTATAAGCTTTGGAACCCAAAAACTAAGAAGGTAGTTCATAGCCAAGATGTGGTATTTAGAGAAATGAAGGATGTTGTTAAACAAGAATTCCTACCAAGGAAGAACCAAAGAAGATAGATTTTGATTTAAAGGATGATGAATTAGACTCTACAGAAGAACATGAATCAGAAGAAGAAAATCCTCATACTCCAGTATTGAGGATATCAGTTTGAGAACGAAGGCTACCGGAAAGGTATAGTCCATCTTATTTCCATTCAAATTTTTCTTTGTCTATTACTGATGATGATCCTAGAACTGTCAATGAGGTAGTGGATTCAGAGGATGGAAATCTCTGGAAAAGGGCCATGGAAGAAGAAATGGAATCTTTGGATAAGAATGAGGCTTGGGATCTAGTGGAGTTTCCAACTGGAAGAAATTCCATTGGAAGAAAATGGGTATTTAAAAAGAAGTTGATTGCATAAGGAAAAGTGGAGAAATACAAAGCTCGATTAGTAGCAAAGGGTTATTCCTAGGTAGAGGGAATTTATTTTGGTGAGATTTTTTCTCTTGTTGCCAATTTAACCTCTATAATATTTTTGTTATCTGTTGTTACTGCATTTGATTTTGAAATAGAATAGATGGATATGAAGACAACATTCTTGCATGGGGATCTGGAAGAAGAAATCTATATGAAGCAACCATAAGGTTATGTTGTGAAAGGAAAGAAGGAGTTGGTATGCAAGTTGAAAAAGTCCTTGTATGGTTTAAAACAATCACCAAGGATGTGGTATCAAAAATTTGATACTTATATGCTAGGACTTGGCTTCACAAGAAGCAAAGAGGATCATTGTGTGTATTTTAAATTAATTGGTGATCATTTGATTTATTTGGTATTGTATGTGGATGACATGTTGCTAATAGGAAACAACAATGAGATTATCCAGGATGTGAAATCTCAATTGTCCTCTAAATTCGACATGAAGGATATCGATGTTTCAAATTTCATTCTGGGCATGGAAATTAAAAGAGATCGAAAAAGGAGGAAACTTTGGTTAAATCAGAGAAAATATGTCGAGACAATGTTGCAGAGGTTTAATATGAAGGAATATAAACCGATCAAGGTTAATATTCTTGTTGGTGTAAAGTTATCTGTAGATCAGTGTCCCAAGACACATGAAGAAGAGGAGGACATGTCTCATGTTCCATATGCAAGTGTAGTTGGAAGTTTGATGTATGCAATGGTCTGTACTATACCAGACATTGCACATGCAGTGGGATTTTTGAGCAGGTATATGTCAAAACCAGGGAAGGAGCATTGGACAACAGTAAAATGAGTTTTCAGGTATTTGCATGGCACTGCTAGCTATGGATTATTCTACGATGGAAGACCGGAATTGGACAGAGTGTTCGATATACATGGATTTTTGGATGCAGACTGGGCTGGAGATTTGTATCATAGGATATCTACAAGCGGGTATGTGTTTAACCTGTTTGGAGGAGAAATAAGTTGGATGAGCAAAAGACAGGCTGTAGTGGCACTTTCAACTATAGAAGTTGAATACATGGAAGCCACTCATGCAAGTAAGAAAGAAATATGGTTACAAGGATTGTGTTCAGGTATTGGGTTGGTACAACAAGATGTAAGGATAGAGTGTGACAGTCAGAGTGCAATTTTTTTGGCGAAGAACCCTGCTTATCATTCAAAGACAAAGCACATTGATGTTCAATATCACTTTGTGAGAGACATGATTGAAGAAAAGAAAGTATCACTGATGAAGGTGGACACTTTGAATAATGTTGCAGACTCATTAACAAAATCTGTGAGCACTGAGAAGTTTTCTTGGTGTAGAGGATCCATGGGCATTGCTTCCCTGGATTGTTGACTCTATAACCCTGTAACCCCCTTTATGCAAAGAAAACAACAAGTGGGAGAATGTTGGGTATGTTTTATATTCTTTGCACGAGTAGTAGTGTTTGAGCGTATGCATCAGGCATGAAGGGGGGTGTAGGTACCCGTGCCCCCGGAAAATTTTTTTCTGCCTCGCGAAATGTGACACCTGCCTCGGGAAACATGTCATGTATTTAGGTGGTTTTTCAGCACATGGTTTTTGTCGATGGTTTTCTATTTTCGGTTAAGGTATTAGGGTTTTAGACTAATCCATGTCATTGGGTTAGGGTTTTGGATGTCATTGGTTCCTATATGTATATTGTATTGTAAACAATGTATTACAATGAATGAATATATAATATGTTGGTTTTCCTGGTTTGGGTTTCCAGGGGAAAAATCTCTATGTAATGTTTGTATTTTCCATTGTATCTTTTTTGTTCTTTTCTGAATATCTGTTTGCAGTAGATATTGTACATGGTTATAATTTACATGGAGCTTAGTTGGAGCTCGTAGTCCTCTTTGGGATTCCACGATGACTTGATCCATCAGGCTAGGTCTTTTTTTGAGGGCTAGAGGCCTAATAAGTTTCCTATTAGGGCATGGTCTCTCATAAACTGTGCATGCTCCTCTATTCTAGTTGTCTTGATGATGTATTTGGGTGCTACCGGAGCTTGGGGGATGCATTTTTCGGGTATCCAGACTCGAGCTTCGTTTAGATGTGAAGATTCGGCATCCATGTTTATCCCTTTTCTTCCCTCAGTCTCTTCTTGAAAGTATTGTTCTCTTAGGTGTGGTGGTGGTTCAAAGGATGGTCGATGCACCTGTGATTTTTTTGGGTCATTTTCTGCAACATTGTGGTAAGAGGGGGGTTTTAGCCCCCCTGTCTACCCTCATTCTGCTGTGACAGACATAACTGCAGTGTCGTGTGTGCCATTCATGTATAATGAAGGTCTGTTGTGATCAAGGCAAAAGGTCATCTGTTTCAAGAAACCCTAGACATTTAAGAGTTGCGTCTAGAGGTCGTCCTTCTATTCTCCTTCTTTTTTTCGATGTATCATGAAATTTCACTATAGAATGCATTGTGTTGCTTAATTAATAAAAATACATTTATATAATAGTAATTAAAGTATTTCTTAATACTTTCATTAACACATTGATAAAGTATGAATAAATTATTAAAATATTTAACTATTATTAATTATTACATCTATAAAGCATCTATACATTAATAAGCTATTAATAAACCTTTAAAGTAAAAAAAATCAATAATAAATTAATGCATTAAAGTAAAATTACATTTATAATTATGGAATAAATACATTAAAGTATAATATTATTAGATTTAAGTATCAATACAGTAAAACATTATTCATACATCAATAAAGTATATTATTAATGTATTATTAATTAATATATTACTAAAATATCTATACATTAATAAAGTATACAGTATTAGTAGTACATCAACAAAGTAAAACGACATTAATAATACTTGTCTAGATAAGTACGTTAAAATATTAATACAATCAAACATTATTCATATGCTAATAAATATCAATAAATAATACATTAAAAAATACATGATTAAAGTATTAATATCTTAATAAATACAGTATTAAAGTAATAAGCATTAATAATACATGACCATGGTTAATTGTGGTTGACCTTGGATTACCATGATAATAATTAATTATTGTTGACCATGACCATGGTTAACTTCCATAGACCTTCACCATGGTTAACTTTCATAGAACTTCACTATGGTTGACCTTGGTTGACCATGACTATGATTCATTGTGGTTGACTAGGGTTGAATATGGTTGACCTTGGTTGACCAAGACTATAGATGATATTCAGATAACGACATTTGGAATTGTTTGTCACATTATGATGATAGGATATTTGTGTCACATTACGACGACAAGGCTATGTTGATGACATTACCACATCGAGGCTATATTCATCACATTGCGACAATAATGTTATTTTTGTCACATTAGAATGAAGGGGTAAGTGTGTCACATTGTGATAATAGGATATTTGTGCCACATTATGTGATGCAAATATTTGAGTTGCATTGTGACGACGGGATATTTTTTTTCATATATTGATGACGACGGGGTTATTGTGACGATGGGAATATGTTCATCACATTAAAATGACGAGACATATAAGTAAAACGTTGCTACGAGATGAACATAAATTTTGTATGTTCATCATATGTCATATGGTTATGTGATGAACATACATGTCGTATGTTCATCAAATTATGATGGCAGGGCTATGCTCATCACATTTCAATGACAAAACATTGTTTGTCACATTATGATGATAAGATATTTGTGTCATATTTCGACAATGATAATATGTTCATCACATTGCGATGACGAGGCTATGTGTGTTACAGTGTGACGATATCCTTATGTTCATCACATTACAATGACAAGACTATGTTCATGACATTACGAAAATATGGTTATGTTCATCACATTGTGAGAATATGGTTATGAACATCCATGGTCATATATGGAAAACAACTGTCAAGCATGGTTAACCATTGTCAACCATGGTCAACCATAATCAACCATGGTCATGATAAACCAAGTTAAATCAAGGTCAACCATAGTTATGTTCATCACATTGCCACAATATGGTTATGTTAGTGACATTGACTGTTCATCGTATAGGGCTATGTTCATCACATTGTGACAGTATGGTTATGTTCGTCATAGTGCAATGGCATGGATATATTTGTCACATTGCAAGGATATAATATTTGCATCACATTATGACAACTGGATATTTGCATCACATTGTGTTCATCACATTGCGTCAACAGGATATTATTTGTCACATATTGACGACGATAGGGCTATGTTCATCGCATTGCCACAATAGGAAATTTAAGTCAAAAGTGGTTATGTGATGATCATAAATGGTTTTATGGCTAGCCATGGTCATTTATGGAAAAAAACTGTCAAACATGGTTAACCATTGTCAACCATGGTCAACCACAATCAACCATGGTCATGGTCAACCAAGGTAAAGCAAGGTCAACCATAGTTGTGTTTGTCACATTGCTGCAATATGGTTATGTTCGTGACATTGTGTGTTCATCGTATAAAGCTATGTTTGTCACATTGTGACAATATGGTTATGTTCGTCATAGTACGATGGGAGGGCTATGTTCGTCACATTATGACAATATGGTTATTCTTGTCATAGTGCGATGGAATGACTATGTTCATGACATTACGAGGATATGATATGTGCATCACATTATGAAAACTAGATATTTGCATCACATTGCAATGACAAAGATATGTGCATCACATTCCGACAGCAAAACATTGTTTGTCGCATTACGACGACCGGATATTTGCATCACATTGTGATGAGGAGTCTATGTTCATCACATTGCGATGATGAGGCTATGTTCTTGTCACAACAAGGCTATGTTCATCACATTGATAGCATCACATTATAATGATTGGATATTTACGTCACATTACGACGATAGAATTATGTTCAATACACTATGACGAAAATATGTTGTTTGTCATATATTGACGAGGGAAGTGATATTGCGACGATGGGGCTATGTTAATTTCATTGCAATGATATGGAATTTAAATAAAAAAAGGTTGTATGATGAACATAAATGTCATATGTTCATCATCAACCAAAGTCAACTATAGTTTTGTTTGTCACATTGCAACAATATGGTTATGTTCGTCACATTATATGTTCATCATTTCAGGCTATGTTTATCACATTGTGACAGTATGGCTATGTTTTTCACAGTGAAATGGTCAGGCTATGTTCGTCACATTACGAGTACAAGATATTTTCATCACATTATGATGAGTGGATATTTGCGTCACATTGCAACAACAGGAATATGTTCATAACATTGCGATAAAATGATATTGCTTGTCATATATTGATGATGACAAGGATATTGTAACAATGGGAATATATTCATCACACTACGACGATAGGACATTTTAGTCTTTTTTTTCTAGGAAAAAAAAATCTAGCCTTACGATTGTTATCTAAATAATCTTTGCAATCTCTATTAGTTAATTTTTAGAACATTATACTTCAATTATCTTATGACTAAAATCAATTTCCAAATACTTATAAAAGATATTCTTTCATATTACTATTATTAAAAAAAATCAAAATTTATAATTTCTTTTACTTAATTATCATTATTCTTTTTAAAGTGAAGACAAATTTATGAAGCAATTTGTTATAAATATAAAAACAAGGATTAATATTGCATGCACTATCTTCATAATAAATCTAAGTTTTTTAAATAATTCTTTATAACTAAAATTTTCAATATGAATTTTGATAAAGATCAATTTTAATATTTATAAAAAAAAATTATTTAAAAAAATTATTATTATAAAAAATATCAAAAAATATATTTGATAAATAAAACTACTTTAATATTTATAAAAATAAAAGTATTTAAAGATATTATTATTATAAAAATGATCAAAATAATATATATTTGATAAATAAAATTATAAATATATAATAATAAACATATTTAAAGTTATTATTATAACAAAAAATATTAAAATATATAATTATTGATATATAATTATTATTAAATTAATCTTATTAATAAAACAATATCATTCAAAAGTCATCAATTTGGCTTTAGTTTTCACTAACTTTCAGTGAATATATTGATAATTAACTAAAAATAAACATAAATAATTTATTAATGATTTACATGCAACTTTAAGAAGACATTAACCACCCCAACTTCTTAGTTTTTGAAAGATCATTTATTGGAGTATTATTGTGAGCATGTTTGGATTATTATGGAACATTTATTGGATTCAACTAATACATTATATATATAGTATTAATGTGGTGCACAGAGAAACTAACTAATACATTATATAGTATTAATCTATTATGGAGATTCGAACTAATACATTATAATTATTGTATTTATAAAATTGAATTGGATATATAGTTGTGTTTAAAATTTTAAATTAGATTATTTTTTATTGAAAATAATAAATCAACTAAATCTCATTTATCTCTATTAATTAGTAGTCAGTAGCAAGCAAGGTGATAAAGGGAATAACTTCTATGCTAGTTTTATGATCTATGTCAGCGTTAGTCAGTCCCATATTTGTAATAAAGAATTCACGAGTCTAAGTAAGCAAGGCAATGTCTAAAATAAATTGTCAGTCAGATTGTGTCAGTAATTGTTGTGGGAAATTTCTCTTGCCAATCTGAATGCGCAGAAAATAAAAGCAACAATTACCATTGTAATGAGTCTCCCTATATTATTAAAGGGGACATCATTCTCTAATTCAATGGATGAATTTTTTTACAAATCTCCTCTCTCTCATTTCTGCATTTAAGTAATTTATGTTGTGTGTGTGAGAGAGAGTAAGATTATTGTGCAACAAAGGAATTGGTGTGTCCCTACAATTGATCACGTTTTTCTTGTTGTGTCGGCATTTATGGAGGCAATGTGTATTGGCACAACAAGTGCACCCTCCTCTATCCATTCCTCAAGATTTTTTTTGACTATGTGGGAAGAATAAAAATAATCCATCAATCAATTGTATGAGTGTATGAGGTTGATGTACCCTCCTCTCTCTATCATTCAAGTTTTGGTTTTTGTTATTGGGAATTTTGGGGAGCAATGTGAATTGACAAAGGGTGTGCGCCTCTCTCTGGAAGTGAAGGTTGCCAGCATTAAGTGCACCCTCCACAAAAATGATGTACCATCACTTGGATTGAGTCATTCTTGCTGAGTACACCCTCTGAAAAAAAATAATTAAATGCATCCCTTTTTAAGGTTGTCTCTTCCATTCATATCATATTTTATTATTATTATAAAATAAAACCTAATAAGAATAACCCTAATTATAATTCTAATAGGAATAATTTTAACATTGACCCCAACCCTAACCCTAGTCTAGTAATAACACTAAACCTAATAAACCAAACCCTAATAATCCTAACCCTAATAACCATTTACCTTAATATATTATTAGTACATTATTATTAACCTAGTTAATTATTAATATTAATTAATAATTATTATGAAAATAATATATATGAATAATCTACATAAATAGCCTTAAAGTACCCCTTCTATAATAATCAATTATGTATATTAACAATTGTTAATTATTTTTATTATTAATTGATTAATATTTATAAATATATTATGTATAATAACAATAAAGTTTTAATAATAATATTAATAACTATTAATTATGATCAATCATATTAATTATCAAAGTATTATTAATAGTTTATTATTATTGTTATTAATAATTATAATATTATTAATAATAATTTACAATATATCAATATAGAGAGAGTTAAATTGTTACAATAGTGTTGTATATGTACAAATTTTTAAATGATTGTTTATTAATTTGAAACCATTGAAAGAAATCTGTGTTGTATATATGTGCAAAGTTTTAAATTATTGTTTATCAATTTGAAACCATCGATTGATTTCTTATAGCATAAAAAACTGATATGTCCATGATATGTGCATTGAACAAACCAATGAGAATTTAGTTCGATTTCTCATAAGTCATAGATTATTTTTATATGATTTCCGTACTCCGTATTCTATTAATTTGTTTCAAAAAGGGATAAGCAATGGAGTTGATCAATTTGAAGAAAATTAGTCCATAACATTAATAACGATGCAACTGTAAATTTTGGACAAAGTTGAGTAGGTAGTATACATTTGAATCATTACATGACTATAGAACATAGAATAATTTTGATGGAAAAGGGAAACAACACGCCTTACCCATATTGTGTTAATTGGTATGGATCGCTGTGAAAGGGTTGGGACTTATGGTATTTATTTTCCCAGTCCAAAACACACATATGTAACTTAGATTTAACATTGTTAGAACCTTGCATTTCTTGGAGGATGTTATGAACATAATTACTATCATTTGTATTCGAGCCCGATATTTATCTAAAACAAAATTAAAAAAAAAAAAAAGAGTGGTTAATGAATTATAAGCCAATTTAGTTAATGGAGGTACCTCTCTACCCATACCCACCTATTCTAGCAGCTAGCCATTCATTTAGTGTGCATCTTTAGTCCAATGTAATTCTATTGGATCGAAATATTTATGCACATAATTACCATCATTTGTATTCATCAAGATCGATATTTATCTAAAACAAAACATAAAAAACAAATTGAGTAGTCAATGAATTATAAGTCAATTTAGGTAATGGAGGTACCTCTCTACCCATACCCACCTATTCTAGCAGCTAGCCATTAATTTACTATGCAACTACTTGAAAATAGAAGGAATGGAATGGAACCAGCTTCTCTGAAGCGAGGTAGCACCTGGATGCCATGAAAGCAAAGCCACGCTGCATTATATTAAATCAATCAAGGAGTACATTATATAGGATGCTATTCAAATAATATTTTAATTATATTTTATATTTAAGATGTTGTAAATAATATTTTATCCTGCAAATTATTTTCAAGAAGGCACCTCGCGTGCTGGTCTCCTAGATGATGTTGCATCTCCCACCATCCATTTTGCCCAATATTTAATCATCTTGTTGCACCAGTGATTGCATTACACCATTCACTTCATCATTCCCCCCTACTAATTTCATTCATGAATAAAAAAAATGTTAAATAACATAGAATAATAAAACATTAATTAGTTTAATAAGTATTTAAATTAATAATGTAAGAATTAATTAGTAGGTTAGTAGGTTAGTAATTAGATTAGTTTAATAGGGTAATTAATAATAAATAAATAAATAGTTTAAATTAATAGTGTTAATAGTTAGTAATTGGGTTAGGGTAATAATAAAATTAACATAATAAAACGTTAATTTGAAAAATAAATAAAAACTAATTAAGAAACATTTAATAATAAAAACAATTAAAATTTAAATAAATAAAAATTAAACGTAAAAACAAAACAAAAAATAAAATACTTAAACAAAACACATAAAAATAAATAAAAAAGCATATAAAACAAAAACAAATTAAAACTAAAATAAAAAAACAAGTAAAACAAAATAAAACAAAAATAAAATTAAAACAAAGTTTAAATGAAATAAAATTTATATAATAAAGCGAATAAAAATATATCCTAATTCCTCTCGTATTTCACTTTCTGGACCCCTCCCCTTACATCATTTAACCAAAGGGGGAGTCTGAAAAGTGGTTTCCACTTTGCCACACATCCCCTTCCTATAATTTTGTACCCCCCTCCAAAATCGCTTACTACCCTACCCCCCGAAAACCACTTCCCCCCCTATAAAAATCGTTTTTCGCACAGTTTCACCACCTGTCTACCAAGGACAATTCCAAGAAAACGAGGATGAAATTTGAGAAACCGAAAGAGGTTTTTTCTCAAAATGGGTCAGTTAACCATAACCTCTTCCATTTTTCTCGTATCTGTTACATATTAGGATAATCGATAACATATTTGAGCCGTATTTTTGGCATTCAAGATTTTCCTGTTTGACACATATTTTTAAAATATAGATCCTGAATAGTTGGGGATGAATTTCATAAAATCGAGAGATTATTTTGCTCAGAACAAGCTGATATGAAAAAACCTCCTCCATATTTTACACATCTGTCATTTTTTAGGAGAAACGAGCTCATCATTACAGCCCTATTTTTGCAATTGTTCGGTCTATTGTTTGGGGATACAATGCCATATTTTAATGTAACAATCTTCTCTTTTGGGGGTATCAGTTATATTTGAACCCCTGAGATTGAGTTACCTATATATATCTTGTAATTTTGATGTAAAAGGTGTTGGAACCTACTGAGAAAATAGTGCTCATTATTGTAATAAGCTCACAGAGCCACAATTCATCAATATAATAATACAATTGCATCAGTTACAAGATTTATGTGTCAATCTTGGTGGTGAAGTGCTTCTATCATTGTAATTTGTTTCCATTGTGTTTCTTAAGTTATTTATATTCTAAATTATTCTAAGAAATTTAAAGAACAAAATTTGTTGATATATACACTTTGATTCTTGCTTAGACATAATTATCAATGTTTTTTCCTTAAGGGTTAGTTCCAGGATTCGTTATTGCCATGTTATAACCTGGTCCTCTCATATTTTTCCTCCAAATCCAAAATCAACATCAAATAATCCAACATGAATGTCTACCTTGACCTGTAGAGCTATCTGTAGAACCGACCCTTGACTGAACTTCATCTTGTGACTCCATTTCCCAATGGATTTTCTTCCTATTTCGACCAACTCCAGTAAAAAAGCCAACCCTGAACTAGATGGCTATCCTAATATCTTCTTTAAAACAAAGATAAAACTTATAGAGAGAGCCCTCTCTGGGTCTAGGAGGGATAAATCCTGGACTCCAAAGAGGTTTGTGGTTACCTTTGTCAATTTCTTCCTCAGCCTGAAAAATTATGGAGTGATAACAAGACGAGTACATTAATTCAAAACTAATCTCCATTATTTATAAGTCTCCCTTTTAATGGAGAAAGGATTGATATCCACAACTAACATCTCCCTAAATAGTTCAAATTTTATCTTCCCACGAGGCTTAATGAAAGTATCAACAACATTTTCATTAGTATTGCAATCCATTAAAGCAATGTCATTAGACTGCATCTTTTCTCGAACAAAATGAACAAATTATCAACATGATTTTTCCTTTAATGGTAAACTGGATTATTTGCTAAATTGATTGGGATCTGGTTGTCACATTTGATTATCATATTTTTCCTTTGTTCTTCTCCAACATCTTGAAGTAGTCTTATCAACCAAACAACTTCACAAGTTGATGCACAAAATGCCTTATATTCTACCTCAGTGGATTACAAAGATACAGTAGGTTGCTTCTTACTACTCCATGAAACAATCTCATATCCAATGACAAAAGCATAACCTGTAGTATATATCCAATCATCTAGATTGCCAATGCAGTATGAATCTAAGTGACCTGTTAGCTCAACATCAAATGAATCTATGTCTTTGAGATACCTGAGTACCCCTTTCACTGCATTCCAATGGTTTTCTAGAGGTTTTTCCATAAACTGAATTAACACACTAACATAATATGATATGTTAGGTATGGTTTTACTGAGATAGTTAAAGCTTCCCACCACCTATCTATACACTATACCATTTACCTCCTTCCAACCATCATCATAGTAATTTTTCATGTTCTGTTGTATTGGAACATAAAAAAATTACACTGATCCATTTTAAACTTCTTAAGTACTTCTCTGACATATTTACCTTGAGACACACAAGTTTGACCAACATTTCTCAAAACTTCAAGACCTATGCAATAATGTAACTCACCGAGATATCTCATTTCAAATACCTATGACATTTGTTTCTTAGTTCCACTAATCATTTTTCTAAATTTCTTGTAATAATTAAATCATCAACATATAAGGAAATCAATACAACATGCCCCTTTTCATAAAACTTGGTAGACATATTTGGATCTTTTTTTATCCTCATAAAACCCTCCTAAAGAGAGAAGGAATATATCTTCGCATACCATGACCTAGGTGCTTGTTTCAATCCATACAATGCATTCTTTAATTTACACACTAAATGTTCCTGACCAATTTTCACAAGCCCCTCTAGTTGAGTAAGGTAAACCTCCTCATTTAACTCACCATTCAAAAAATAATATTTTACTTCTAATTGGTGAATCTTCCAATGGTACTTTGTAGATAATGAAATTAAGAATATTATACTATTTAATTTAGCTACCGGTGCAAATGTTTCTACATAATAATGATTTCCTTCTGTGAATACCCTTTTTCCACCAATCTGGCTTTATATTTATCTATACTACCATTTTCTTTGAATTTAGTTTTGTATATCCATTTACATCCTATGGGATTTTTATCTTTAGGCAATTCAATGAATTCCCAAGTTTTGTTTTTCATTATGCAGTAATATTCTTCCTCCATTACTTTTCTCCACTCTTCATGTTCATTAGCTTCATTAAAACTCATGGGTTCTATGACATTGGAAATATTAATCATCATGACATAATATTTATACTTGTCAGGTGGACAAACTTGTTATGAAGATCTTCTCAATTGGATGGTGACTTATTCTTCGTTTTGTGAAGATTCTTCTTCAATGCTGGATGTATCCATGCCACTGGATGACTTTTCATGCTGGTGCTTCTCTTCTTTGACCTCTTCATATTCAAGAAGTACATGCCATCCTTCATGACTATTGTCTTCATTATTTCCTTCTATTTTCTCATGGAAAATTACATCTCTACTCGCAAACACTTTGTGAGTAGATGGATCAAACAATTTATATTCTTTAAATTCTTAACAATACCCTATAAAAATACATTTGATATATTTAGCATCAAGATTCTTCATGTTCTCTTTTGGAATATGTGCAAAATATTTACACCCAAATATACTCAAATTATAACTACTCGTTTAGAATCATACAAGGCTTTGAAAGGAGTTTTATGATAAATACACCTTGTTGGACTTATATTCTTTAAATAAACATAAGTGCTAATGGCCTCCACCCAAAAAGGATTTGAGTGATTCTTACCTTTCATCATCCTTCATTCACACTCCACCAGAGTTCTTTTTTTCCTTTCTGCAACTCCGTTCTGTTGTGGAGTGTGGGGTACTGCAAATTTTTGTGCTATTCCATGTTCTTTGCAATACTTGATGAATTTCCCTAATCTATACTATAATGTTCCCCAAATTTACCAATAAAAATATTTTTATTTAGGGTCACCAGAATTGATCTTTTGTCTAAAACAGGAAATCTTGCAAAAAAATCATTAACTTTACTACAGAAAGGTCCTACTACTTCCATGGAATCCATAGATTACTCTTAATTCTTCTTGACAAGGATGTAAGTTACATATATATATATATGTGTGTGTGTGTGTGTGTGTGTGTGTGTGTGTGTGTGTGTGTGTGTATAAATGTACATACTTTATTTATGACAATATCGATTCTACCTTCCACAAGAGTGAAGGTGTAATCTACTACCTAAGGCATGTATCCACCTTGGTCTTACATTCTATTTGTACAAATTAAATGTATACTATAGGAATTCTATCCCATTTGTGAAATCTATAGTATAATTATTACCCTTTAACGATCCTTATCATTTTGATATCAAGGCTATAAGTATATGACACATGTTCACATAAGTATTAACTAACTGGTAGTTGTGACTAGCACAAGGGTCAACTGTATGTTTTCTTATTGTCAAATGATCCCAAGGTAACTAACTTGGCCTAAGTGTTAATGAGATGATAGGCACGAGTTATCGCATGACTAGGACAACAATGATACGCAACTAAAACCTAACTGGTCTATAATTGTACTTCACCATAAATATGGAAATAAATAATGTTACAGAGGTAACGTTGTCTGGTCTTAAAGGCTATACCTGCAACATTTAATATATCCTATGGCGTACTCCTCTATCCATTGCTCGACCTCTGTGCCCACTACATTTTTTCCACCTTGCATGGTTCACATGTCTTTGACACAGTTTGTACCCATCGCCATTACTCGGCTCGATGGAGGGTTTACTATTGTTTTTTTCACTCTTTTCCTATATCTACGTTTATGCAAAACACTAGGAGACTACCCCTGATACTATTCGGCTTGGTGCCATGGCCAACATTCGTGTACTAGAGCATGTTCTGGCGAATGGAACATTAGAAGAACCCCAGTTGGAAACCCTCTGCAAGGTAACCATCCCTCGATATTTCGTATCTGACTCTCTGTGTTACTAAAGTTCCCCAATTACCTTCAAATTTCATGTTCATGCTATTCATTTGACTTCAGTGGTAGGGTTTAGTTTTATTTTAACAGTTGGTATTGTATTCGACACTACTTAGGGTTTTACCGTGGCTTCACCCTTATCTTATATTTTGGTCTTCTACCCAAACCTTGGTACTCTGAGATAGATTTTTCACTTGTGAAAAACCCGTAGACAGGTTTCTGGACCAAAAAGGTCAAGGGTAGCAAGGGTTTCGGTTCTGTTATTTTGGCCATAATAAAATTATCAAATATACTCCATTTTGGATTGTTCGTTCTATGTCATTTGTGGTTACGCCATCCGGTATTGATGCGTATATTATGCCTGTGTCTTTCTGAGATTTCGTTGCTTTGGTATGACTCACTTTCTATTTTGTGGTTTGCCTACTTGCTTCATGGATTGTCTTAGGTGTTAAATCTTGATTTGGAACTAGGTTTACTTCTGAGGCAAGGTCTTTCCCTTTCGCAGTGTAAGTGTTAATTTCATTTTTATTTGAGTTTTTTTAAATAACAGTCGTGAAGACTATATGGGGATTTTTACGTCTATTTAAACTTCTCTAAATTCTCTTTATTCTCTGCATATGCCCCTTGATGTCTGTCGTGACTTGTTTTCATCACAAAGTGCGATAATGATAGCATGGGTCCTCCACTTTGTATCTTGGCATTCTTTCGTTTGGAGAAGAAATGTTTTCGGCACCGGGCCTGTGACTTTTTAAAAAGTGGTTCATGTCAAAACTATGGATATTTAGGGGATAAATATCATTGTTCGATCATGTCCTTGGTTCTAATTGAGTTATACTTCCTGTAGTTTTTAAATGATGTTTAACTTAGGTTATGTTTACTTAATGCTAGGTGTAACTTAACTGGATTTTGTATCCTTATCAATAGTCTGTATATGTTAAGGGAAAAAGTGGGTTAACATCCTGTAACTTGGTCTGTAGTTTTTAGTTGGGAAAAACTTCCTCTGGTCTAAACATCCTACCCTATACCATCTTATCATTTGAAATCTTCGAATTTTCTTGTCGTAGTTTCTTTTTGTAAAGGGAAAAACCTGAGTATTATGTATTGATTTAAAACTTCTTTATAAATATTTCTGGGAGAATTCGTTCTTGTGAGGACCATACTTTGGAATACTCTCTATGACTCAATTGGTCATTCTACGTAGTAATTATATGTTGTATGTTATTGATTGTCTTTCTTTGAATAATGTCTAATCTATTTTGTAATTGTGCAATCAGTTAGTATTCCTTTATTTTTCTTTGTTGGCTATCACATCTAATGATGGGACCCCTCTGTTTCACTATGAGGGTACCCATCAGACTCTTCAAGTTCACTCCTCCCCTTTCAGTATGTAGATGGATCACGACTCTGATTGGGAGTATACCTATGGTAACTCCAAGATAAGTATTAACCTATATGATGAGATCTTCGCTATCTTATTTAATTTAACTTCAATGCTAAAGTTTTCTTGGCTTCTATTTGATGCTAATAATTCGTATCGTCTTTCCTGCAGGGCTTACATAGTCTCCACGATGGATCAGGACCATGCCTTATTCAAGAAAGTTGGGTTTCAATTTAAATGTTTGGACTTGAACGATTCAGGAATGGGGTCTCGGTGATGTTGGTTATCTCTCTGGGTGTTCTATTTATGACTGTTTGGATTCAAGCCTATGGATATATAGATATTCTAATTCTTTTTATAACATAATGTACAGTTGTATTTCCTGCCATTCGAAGACTCTAATTTGTTTAAATAGTCTCTGCACTATGTGATGCAAGAACATCGTAAGCATCCAGTCAAGCAAGCGTAAAGGCAAGAGACAGTTGGAAAAGCACTAGCGCACATTCTGAAATGTTTTGAAGATTAATAAATGTATATTAATGTAATATCTAGGAGAAACGTACCTACATTTATATCTTGGAGTTGTGAACAACTCTTGAGTAATTGCTCTCATCTGTCGGATGTAATAGGCATTTAAGTCTATTTAATCAAGGTAGGTGGATATAATTTAATAGATTAGACAGTTTAAGAGAATAGGAGGGAAAAACAGATATAGACACCCTCACCCTTGTATCAGTAGAGGAGGATTATCATCATTCAGATTGGATAAGCTGTAGAGCTGTAGTAGAGAGCTGTAGGGAAGAACCCATGTATAGGATCACTTGAGTTAATATATGAGACTTTGACTCAAATTTCATGGTGTTATGGTGCTTACTGTTTACATTAGTTAAATGGTATGGTTACAGTTGTTTTGTTTCTTTGTTATGCATTTATCTCAATTTTGTATTGTGTGTATGATTTCATTTTGACTATATGAAGTCAGATAGAGAAGAAGAATGAGTTTCAATTGTTTCTCTCCCTAATAATTTCTGCAAGGAGTACAGTGAACGTCCACAAGGTGTGCGTTGACGAGGGTCTGAGTTTTATCTCAGCAAGCTAAAGAGAGATATCGTTGTTCTCATACTAGCAGAAGGGCATGTGAAACACAGAGTCATGCAAGGTGTGCGCAAGTTGGTCGAAAACTTTGAACTTATCATCCAAGGGGAAAGTTGAAGTACTACAATTGCAAAGAGTGTACAGGGTTGAAGACTCAGATAATGAGAGGTTAATTGAAAGTTTTCCGCAAGGAGTGCAAGCAGGATCCCTTTTGGAGGCTTGAATTTGCAAGCGAGAGCCCAAGAGGGATAGTACCTTTGAAGTGTTCAAAGGGAGGCGAAGATTGAAATCATCTTGTAGAAGTCAAGTTCAGGTGGAAGGACACCAAGTCATTTTGGCTCGAGATCCTTGAGAAGAGTGAACGGATGGTGAGAGGCCTTCATGAAATAAGTGTCGAAGTTGTGAGAGTCATTGGATCTTGCAGAGTTTCAAGGTGGTTAGAGGCTGGTGAAACCCATCACCCAGGATTCGAAGGTCAATATGAGTCGTTGATCTTGTTTCAACCCACGTCGTTGGATCATTTCGCAAATTCGGGGTTTGTGAGTTTGGAGGGAAGACTAAATTCTTGGTTTCGTGAAGTCCCAAGTTGTGAGGAGTAGGGAAGGAGATCCAGACCGTTGGATCAAAGCCACGGGAGATCCGTTGGATCAGAACCTTCACAGGGTATCGTGTATCGGGGGTTTGGGGGTTGAAAGAATTTCTTTTTGACTATGAAGTTGCGAAGTACTAAGTGTCGAGGGCTCGTACGAATACGTATCACATCCGTTAGGTGGGGTTGCATGGTTTACAGGTGGCGTAACAACAAGCGCCCAGAGAAAGGTGGAAGTGAGTGATAGGTGGAGGACACACGTCGCCTGGGAAGGAGTCAACCCATTGTTGACTTATCGCGTCTCGGGGATTCGTAAAGGAGGAGCATGAGGGCTCAACATTCCAAGTCACGAAGTTGCGAGTTCTGAGGGGTACTAGCATTAGGCCCTAGATGGTAGTTGCTTGTAAAGGCGCTAGTGAGGAAGGAGCCATACCCGTATCACATCTCATGTATCAAAGGTTTGGAGTCGAGGGTCTTTGACTCATGAACTCGTGAGATTGCGAGTCATGAAAGGTTCTTGCGCTAAGGCCCGGGTTGTGGTCGCATGGAGATGTAAGGCTTGCATGTTAAGAAGCAAATATCAATATAGCATAGAAAATCCTTAGAAAAAGTACTCAACGCCTTGAAAAAGAGAGAATTTCAGATAATAAGCCTCTTCGAGGGGGAAACCTCCTTTTTACCCCACTTAAATGTTCAAGTACAAGATGATTCAAAATGAAAAAGTCTCCTTGGTATATATAGGAGACTAGGAGGTATAATTACAACTAATGGCCTAAAGCTGACATAAATAAAATAACATTACTAATCTAATATGCCCCAATTAAGGGGTAATGAGCCAATATTAGGGCTTAACATGCCCCTCCCCTTGAGACAAGTGTTGTCCGCAACTCTTGAGTAACTCTGGATGCTTCTATATAAAAGAATCATCTTCCCAAGTGGAATCTTCAGCCGGTAGTTTCCTCCATTTAATGAGATACTCTAAAATGGATCTATTCCTCATTTGGTGAATTCTTGTGTCAGTGATGGCTTCTGGCTCCAATATGATTTTTACTTCCTTGTCAAGTTCTGGCAATATAGTTTGAACTGGGATCTTGTCACCTATAACCTTCTTTAAGCATGAAACATGGAAAACTGGGTGTACTTGTGAAGATGCAGGAAGATCCAATTTGTATGCCATAGTACCAATCTTTTGCAACACCTTATAAGGGCCATAGTACTTTGGTGATAATTTATTATCCTTCTTGGTTTGCTTGAGGGACATCTGTTTGTATGGTTGTAGTCTTAAAAATACCTAATTGCCTACTTCAAAACTTCTTTCACTACGATGTTGATTTGCTTGTTGTTTCATGCGATTTTGTGCCATGGTCAGGTTGTCCTTTAAGATTTGGAGAACTTGTTGTTGATTCTCGATGTGATCTTCCACTGCTTGAACCTTAGATTTTTCTTTTAGAGAAGAAGTGATGGAAGGATGTTTGTATCCATAAAGTGCCATAAATGGTTTCATTTTTGTTGCAGTATGAAAGGAAGTGTTATACCACCATTCTTCCAAGGGTAACCATTTGAACCATTGTGTTTGTTTATTAGAGACAAAGCAACGAAGGTATCCTTCCAGACATTTGTTCACTATCTCGGTTTGTCCATCAGATTGAGGATGATAGGATGATCTATGAGCCAATTGAGTACCCAAACAAGAAAATAATTGTGTCCAAAAATGTCCAGTGAATATGGGATCTCTGTCACTTACAATAATCTTTGGGCTGCCATGTATCTTTTGAACTGTCTCCATGAATGCGGTGGCAATTGTACTACATTTGAATGGATGAGAGAGTGCACAAAAGTGTGCGTACTTGGTCAGTCTATCAACAATCACCATGATGGCACTCTTTCCTTCAGACTTTGGTAACCCTGTGATGAAATCCATGGAAACCTCCTCCCAACATTGACTTGGGATGGATAATGGTTGTAAAAGACCTGGGCTCTTAATTGTTTCCACCTTATTTTGTTGGCAAACCAAAAATTCTGCCACAAACCTTTGAACATCAGTTTTAAGGCCATCCCAAAAAAATTCTTCTTGACTCTATGGTAGGTTTTCAAAAATCCCGAGTGCCCTCCTACTGGAGAGGTGTGCAATTCCAATAGCACCTTTTGTTTGAGTTGTGAGTTATTACATAAATATAATCGATCTTTGTACCATAGTGAATAATTTTTCCATGTAAATGTATCTGATGCACTGGAATCCTACTGTAACCTTTCAATGAGAGTCCACACTTTTTCATCATTCTCCCATTCATCCCTTGCTTCTATTATTCAATTAGGTTGGATGATCGAGATAGCACAGAGAAAGGCCTCAACATCTTCATCATTTCTTGAGAGTGCATCTGCCACAACATTTTGCTTCCCCATTTTATAGACGATTTCAAAATCATAACCCAATATCTTTGTTACCCATTTTTGTTGTTCTTCTGAAGATAGTCTTTGTTCCAAGAAGTGTTTAAGACTATCATGATCTGTTTTGACCTTGAAGTGCCTACCTATTAGGTAAGGATGCCATTTCTTCAATGCATGTAGTATTGCCATCATTTCTTTCTCATAAATGGGTTTGTGTAAGTCCTTTCCCTTGAGTGATCGACTTTCAAAAGCCAAGGGCCTTCCTTCTTGCATTAAGACAACACCAATTCCATTTCCCGAGGCATCACATTCCACAATAAATGTTTTTGTGAAGTCTGGAGTGGTCAAGACAGGAGCGTTACACATCACCTCTTTAAGTTGTTGAAAATATTTAGTTTCCTTTGGAGTCCATGAAAATGCATCCTTCTTAGTTAGTGTTGTTAAAGGTGCCACTATTCTTCCATAGTTCTGAACAAACTTGTGGTAGTAACCTATCAAACCCAAAAATCCTCTAAGATTCTTTAATGTTTTGGGAATCGACCAGTCCATCATGGCCTTAATATTGTTAGGGTATACATTGACACCTTCATGAGATACAATATGACCCAAATACTCTACCTCCTTTACTCCAAAGAAACATTTGGATGGTTTGGCATATAGTTGTTGCTCCTTTCGTAGTTGTAGCACCTTGTCAACATGTCGCACATGATCCTCCCAAGTCTTGTTATAGATTAGTATATCATCAAAAAATACTTACACAAATTTTCGAAGGAAGGGCTTGAAAATGGAATTCATCAACCCTTGGAATGTGGAAGGTGCATTTGTAAGGCCAAAAGGCATGACCAAAAATTCATAATGGCCTTCATAATTTTGGAATGTTGTTTTTGGGATATCTTCTTCCTTCATTCTAATCTGATGATACCCTGAATGGAGATCCAATTTTGTGAAATAGATTTCTCCATGTAGTTCATCTAACAATTCATCAATGATGGGAATGGGAAACTTATCTTTAATAGTGATCT
>ML798444.1:20912-55402 GCA_009831015.1 Picea engelmannii | reverse complement strand
TAGGATTTTCTAGAGGCTTATTTGGTGTAGAAGTTCCCTTTTTGGGTGGCATGTTGGCCAAGTATCACTTTTGAACCTTGATTTTGAGGTGGTTCTGCTAGACAATATTTCTTCTATTGTATCTCCCAAGTTTCGGCCCTTCTAGGTATGCAACTTTCTCTTATGTATTTCTTTGATATTTCTTCTCTGCAATTCCACAGGTCTGATCAAAATTGGATGTGCCAAGTGGAATTTATGGTAACTTCCCCACAACTTGCTGATTTTTGTCCTTTCCAAGAGATCTCACTTGTATAGTGTGCCCTGCACAAAATAATTGATATAAAATTCTGAAACTCATACCCAAACTACTATAGATTGTTCACGATCCAATGCAACCAGTCCCATGCAATTTGGATACTCTAAGAAGAAGTTATGATTGTTTTACTTGGAACACCTTCTTGAGACTAGTCAATAGGACTAGTCAGATACCCTATCTTACACAGGGTGTATCTACAAATTTCAGATGACCCAGAATCTAAAATTTTTACCATAGATACCTTACTAGTTTCTGTAAATATCCTCTGGAGGTCATGGTCTGAAACGTTATAGAAAATATTTTATAGCGAAAATTCCACAATGACTCAATTCGGGATGATTCCATAACCCTATCCTGTATAGGCTGTATCTCTGAACGTATAAGGCCTTGGGAGATAAATTTTGAACCCAATGTACCTTGATTTGTCTACTAAATATCCTCCAAGCCGTTCCTTCTGAAACATTGTAGGAAAAAAGTTATAGCAAAAATACCATGGTGTCTCATATGTAGCAGCAAAACCCCAAGACCTTGAGCTCTGATACCATATGTTAAGAACCAAATATCAATATAGCATAGAAAATCCTCAGAAAAAGTACTCAACACCTTGAAAAATAGATAATTTCAGATAATAAGCCTCTTCGAGGGGGAAACCTCCTTTTACCCCACTTAAATGTTCAAGTACAAGATGGTTCAAAATGAAAAAGTCTCCTTGGTATATATAGGAGACTAGGAGGTATAATTACAACTAATGGCCTAAAGCCGATATAAATAAAATAACATTACTAATCTAATATGCCCCAATTAAGGGGTAATTAGCCAATATTAGGGCTTGACATCGCGCCTGGTGTTAAGTTGTACAGGGTGGGTTTTCACGAAGGACCTATGGATCGGATTTGTGAGGTTCCAATAGGGATCCGAGGGAGTCGCTTCGGCTCAAGTAGAATTTAGAACGATCCTATCTGGATCTCAGACAGAAGGTTGGGGGTCTATGTCAAGTTGGTATAAGAGCCAGTTCAAATTATTTTCTTTCTGTAGCAGAGAGAATGGAGAAAATTTTACAGCCATGCCGCCGAGAATAAGAGATAGGCAATTACCTGATCTAGCAGTGGAAAGGGAAATGCACGAATTACGTGCCAGGATTGATGCTATGGAGACAAGATAGAGAAGCGCAATTGACGCTGGGGATATCAGCGAAGATGAAAGTGAAAATGAAGCTAGAAATGAAGGAGAAGAAGTTGCAGTCGAAGATGTTATAGAAGAACGCCTATTCAGGGATGTTGTAAGGATAGGTGCCAGAGAAAAAATGGACATTCCAGTGTATGAAAGAAACATGTATGTTGAAAAGCTTCTAGACTATATTAGAGCTCTATACAAATACTTCGACTACGAGGATGTCGAGGAAGACAAGAAATTCAAACATGTCGTTACTAGACTTATAGGGCATGCAGCACTATGGTGGGATGAACTGCAGGCTGACAGACGCTGCAAGGGCAAGATGAAAATCAAAAGCTGGGATAGAATGGTTGCAAAGATGAAAGCCAAATTTATACCCAGGGATTATCAAATTACTCTATTTCGAAGGATGTAGAATTTGAGACAAAATCTTATGTCAGTGAAAGAATACACTGAAGAATTCTACAGGATAAACATCAGAGTAGGTCATCAGGAAAGCGATGATGAAAAAGTTGCTAGGTACATGAATGGTCTGGGATATGAAATTCAATATGAGATGAGCACGATGACCATTCAGACTGTGGAAGATGGTTATCAGATGGCTCTGAAAGCTAAAGAGAAGCTGAGCCGGAAGCAAGGTTAAAGAGGCCAAGGTATAAGTCAAATAAAAGGCAAGATAATTGCCCAAGACAAGATTTAGAGACCTAAAGAAGAGGAGAAGAAACCTCAAAATCAACCTGAGAGGGGAGGAAGCTCACATGGAAGGCAATATGCTAATATAAACACTTTTCCTTGAGCCATAGGAAGAGGAAGAGGTAGAGGAGGTGAAGTGAAATGCTTTGTTTGTGGAAAAATTGGACATAAATCCTATGAGTGTCCAGCGAAGAAGAAAGAAGGTGGTGAAACTCACATTGCCAAATCTCAAGGATGGAATGTTGAGGCAGAAGATGCTGAGGGTGGAAGATCCTTAATGATGAGGAAAGTTCTCTTAAAGCCGGAGAAGGAACCAGAGAACTCGGCCCAAAGGAACGGTCTGTTTAGGACTGCTTGCAAAACCAGAGATAGAGTATGCAAGGTCATAGTGGACAGTGGTATTATAAATAATCGTGTATCTACAGAGATGGTAGAAAATTTGGAGCTGGAGACTATTGCACATCCAAGCCCATACAGAGTTTCGTGGCTACAAAAAGGACATCAGGTAAATGTCACTAAACAGTGTTTAGTCGAATTTAAAATAGGAGGATATAAAGATGAAATATTATGTGATGTCACTCCCATGGATGTTTCTGATCTATTGTTGGGTAGACCATGGAATTATGACAGAAACGTGGTTCATGATGGGAGAAAGAACATGTACACCCTGGAGAAAAATGGTAGGATGCACATGTTGTTGCCAATTAAGGATAAAGAGGTGAAAACAGAAATGAGAAACATTGTACTTATCGTGAGTGGGAAGGAACTTCTTGATGAGGTTAAGAAGAAGGAAGACACCCAATTTATTGTGGTCAGGAAGCCCAAAATTATTTTGACCAGTACGAGAATAGATGATCTACCAGAATAAATTCAAGAGTTGTTGGAAGAATTTGTTGATATAGTAGTGGATGAACTACCTTGTTCGTTGCCATCTATTAGAAGTATAAGTCATCATATTGATCTTATACCTGGAGTCAGTTTGCCAAACAAAGCAGCATATCGATTGATGCCAAAGGAAAATGAAGAAGTTAAGAGACAGGTCTAGGACTTAATGGACAAAGGATTGATTCGGGAGAGCTTGAATCCATGCATTCTTCCGACAGTACTCAGCCCAAAGAAAGATGGAGACTGGAGAATGTGTACAGACTCAAGAGAAATCAATAAGATTACCATCAGATATAGGTTTCCATTACCAAGGATGGATGACTTGATGGATTGCTTGAGTGGAGCAAGGTTTTTTTCAAAGATTGATTTGAAAAGAGGATATCATCAAATTAGAATGAGAGAAGGTGATGAATGGAAGACAACATTCAAGACAAATGAAGGTCTATATGAATGGCTTGTCATGCCATTTGGCTTAACGAATGCGCCCAGTACTTTCATGAGGTTGATGAACAAAGTCTGGAAGGATTTCATTGGGAAATTCGTCATTGTATATCTTGATGATATATTAATTTTTAGCAGGGCAAAAGTAGAACACTTAAAGAATTTAGTTTCAGTAATGAGGAGATTACAGCAAGAGAAAATGTTGATCAATATGAAGAAATTGTCATTTATGAGGACATAACTCATTTATTTGGGTTTTTTTATCTCTGCAAATGAACTGAAAATGGATCTAGAAAAGATAAAGGCAATTACGGATTGGTCATCATTGAAGAGTGTATTTGAAGTACGAAGCTTCCATGGTTTGGCTAGCTTCTACAAGAAATTCATTCGAAACTTCAGTGGGATTAGAACACCAATGATGTATACGGTGAAGAAAAGAAATAAATCTTTTCACTGGACAGAGGAAGCAGAGAAGAGATTCAATCTGCTGAAGAAGAAGATCACTAAGCAACCAATTCTGGTTTTTCCAGATTTCAGCAAGACATTCCAGGTCAGGTGTGACGCTAGTGGATTTGCAATTGGAGCAGTCTTAAGCCAAGATGACAGGCTGGTCGCATATTTAAGTGACAAACTGAATGAAGTGAAGATTAAGTAATCCACGTATGACAAAGAGTTCTATGCAATCATACAAGCACTGAATAAATGGAGACACTATTTGGTTCCCAAGGAGTTTTTTTTGTACAACGATAATCACGCTTTGCAATTCGTGACTCGACAGGAGAAGTTGAACCAAAAACATGTTAAATGGGTTGAATACATGCAGAATTTTACTTTTGTGATTAAGCATATTTCTAAAACTGCTAACAAAGTTGTTGATGCTTTGAGCAGGAAATGTTTGCTTATGCAGGAATTCAGAGTCAAGACTTTGGGTTTTGATAACCTCAAAGAAATGTATAGGGATGACCCAAATTTTAAAGAAGCATATGAGGCATATGAGAATCCAATTGTCAGAGACAGAAACCAATGGATTGAGTATATGATCCAAGATGGATTATTATTCAGGGGCAATCAACAATGTATTCCGAAATGCTCCATGAGGGAGAACCTGCTAAATGAAAAACAAAGTGGAGGATTGGTCGGACACTTCGGTCATGACAAGACGTTCTCAAAGTTGAATTGCTCATATTATTGGCCAGAGATGAGAACAGATGTTAATAAATTCATGGATAGATGCAGAATTTGCCAGCACACAAAAGTAAAAAGGAAGAATGCAGGATTATACCAGCCATTACCCATACCTGAAAGGCCATGGGACACAGTGAGTATGAATTTTATATTGGGGTTGCCAAGGACATGAAGAGGATGTGATTCGATCTTTGTGGTAGTTGACAGATTTTCAAAGATGGCACATTTCATACCATGCCAGAAAACCAACGACGCAACTCATATCGCGAACCTGTTTTTCAAGGAAGTCGTCAGACTTCATGGTTTACCAAAAAGTATCGTTTTTTATCGAGATACCAAGTTCATGGGACATTTCTGGAGGAAATTATGGAAGAAGCTGGGGACAAACTTGTCTTTTAGCTCAGCGTATCATCCTCAGACGGATGGACAGACAGAGGTTGTAAATAGGAGCTTGGGAGATTTGCTGAGGAGCTTAGTGACTGAACACCAAAGTCAATGGGATCACATTCTGCCATAGGCAAAATTTGCATACAATGATTCACTCAATAGAATCACAGGGCAGAGTCCATTCCAAATTTTATATGGAATGCAACCAAGGGGATTTTCTAAATTGAAAGATGCAGAACAAGTTCAATTCAAAAGTGCTAGTGCAGAGGACTTTGCAGAAGGAATGAAGGAGCTTCACAGCCGAATTAAGGAGAGATTGCAGAGTTCAAGTCAAGAATACAAGCGGAGAGAAAATCAACACAGGCAAGAAATTCAATTTGAAGTTGGTGATCTGATTCTTGCACATATGAGGAAGGAGAGGTTCCCAAGGGGAACATATAACAAATTGAAGATGAAAAATATTGGACCGTGCAAGGTCATAAGGAAATTTGGGGCAAACGCATATGAGATTGAATTACCCGATGGGGTCGAAATCTCACCAATATTCAATGTCGTGGATTTGTACCCTTACAGAGCTGGTGAAGAAGGAATAGAGGATGAGAAAGAAAAAGTTCAATGGACAAAAAAAATGTCTGTAGTTGAAAAGCCACAGATGGAAGGCATAATTGACAAGAGGATTAGCATAAAGACCAGGAGAAAGGAGTATTTTGAATACTTGGTCAAGTGGAAAGGACATCTAGTTGAAGATGCCAGTTGGGACGATGAAGCAGAAATTCATAGTCATGGATAGACCATGCAAGAACTCATGAACAGGAGTTCATGAAAGATTTTAAGCAAGGGAGTATGATGCAAGAGCATCGTAAGAAGCCAACCAAGCAAGCGTAAAGGCGAGAGATAGCTAGAAAATCACCAACACACATTTTCAAATGTTTTGAAGATTAATAAATGTATATTAATGTAAAATCTAGGGGAAGTGTACTTACATTTATATCTTGGAGTTGTGAACAGATCTTGAGTGATCGCTCTCATCTATCAGATGTAATAGGCATTTAAGTATGTTTAATGAAGGTAGGTGGATGTAATTTAATAGATTAGATAGTTTAAGAGCATACGAGGGAAAAACAGATATAGACACCCTCACCCTTGTATCAGTAGAGGAGGATTATCATCATTCAAATTGGATAAGTTGTAGAGCTGTAATAGAGAGCTGTAGAGAAGAACCCATGTATAGGAGCACTTGAGTTAATATATGAGACTTTGAATCAAATTTCATGGTGTTATGGTGATTACTGTTTACATTAGTTAAATGGTATGGTTACAGTTGTTTTGTTTCTCTATTAAATGGTATTTACATTAGTTAAATGAGTTTCAATTGTTTCTCTCCCCGAGAATTCCTCTAAGGAGTGCAGTGATAGTCCGCAAGGTGTGCCTTGATGAGGGTCTGAGTTTTATCTCAACAAGCTAAGGAGAGATATCGTTGTTCTCATACCAGCAGAAGGGCATGTGAAACACAGAGTCGTGCAAGGTGTGCGCAGGTTGGTCGAAAACTTTGAACTTATCAACCAAGGGGAAAGTTGGACTATTGCTGCAAAGAGTGTACAGGGTCGAAAATTCAGATAATGAGAGGTTAATTGAAATTTTGCTACAAGGAGTGTGAGCAGGATTCATTTTGGAGGCTTGAATTTGCAGGCGAGAGCTCAGGAGGGATAGTACCTTTGAAGTGTTCAAATGTGGAGGATATTGAAATCATCTCACAGAAGTCAAGTTCAAGTGGAAGGATGCCAAGTCATTTTGGCTCGAGATCCTTGAGAAGAGTGAACAGACGGCGAGAGGCCTTCATGAAAGAAGTGTCAAAGTTGCGAGAGTCGTTGCATATTGCATATTTGTGAGGTGGTTAGAGGCCGGTGAAACCCATCACCCAGGATTCGAAGGTCAATATGAGTCGTTGATCTTGTTTCAACCCACGTCGTTTGATCATTTCACGAATTCGGGGTTCGTGAGTTTGGAGGGTAGACCAAATTATTGGTTTCATGAAGTCCCAAGTTGCAAGGAGTAGGGAAGGAGATCCAAACCATTGGATCAAAGCCATGGGAGAACCATTGGATCAGAACCTTCACGGGGTATCGCGTATCGGGGGTTCAGGGGTTCAAAGAATTTATTTTCAACTACGAAGTCGCAAAGTGTCGATAGCTGAGGTCTTGTACGAATACATAGCACATCCATTAGGTGGGGCCACGTGTTTGATAGGTGGCGTAACAACAAGCACCCAGACAAAGGTGGAAGCAGGTGACAGGTGGAGGACACACGTCGCCTAGGAAGGAGTCAACCCATTGTTGACTTATCGCGTCTCAGGGATTCACAAAGGAGGAGCACGAGGGCTTAACACTCCAACTCGTAAAGTTGCAAGTTGCGAGGGGTACTAACGTTAGGCCCTAGACGAGGGTTGCTTGTAGAGGTGCTAGCGAGGAAGGAGCCATACCTGTATTGCATCTCAGGTATCAGAGGTTTGGAGTCGAGGGTCTTTGACTCACGAACTCATGAGATCGCGAATCATGAAAGGCGCTTACGCTAAGGCCTGGGTTTTGTTTGCATGGAGATGTAAGGCTCGCTCCTGGTGTTAAGTTGTGCAGGGTGGGTTTTCACGAAGGACTTATGAATTAGATTTGTGAGGTTCTAATAGGGATCCAAGGGAGCCACTTTAGCTCGAGTAGAATTTAGAACGATCTTGTGCGGATCTCGGACAGAGGGTCGAGGGTCTGCGTCACTATGAATTTGTATAAATTGACAACAAATAACCCTTTTATGGTTTACAAGGGAATAACTGAACTGTACATTTATTATTTGCGTAGTCTTAACAATGGAAGATTTGCTTGAATTTATCCTGTGTCCAAGTATGGAATCTTATGTATGAATAATTTAGATGTAGAAATAAATTATTCAACATCCTATACAACCAAAATATATATACTTATATATATATATATATATATATATAGATAGATAGATAGATAGATAGATATCTCCATACACCTACAATTAATTATTCTAAGTCTCATTTGGAACATGTGTTGTCTAGTATTCCCACTACCTAATACAATTTTGCTTATATGTCCTACAGAGATATGTCTATACATATATATTTAAATCTCAGGTTTATTTTCCAGAATTTCTTTAGCGTTTTCACAGTCTAAATTTACTTAAACAACTGAACATCTAGATGCATATGATTCACATATTTGGTAGGGATTTCTAGAATAGCACCGAGATGATATTTTATTTAACTTGGATGTATCTCCTAACATATTTCTGTAATTAAATTTTATTTCCAGCTAATATACATAGAAATTCTACTCAACGCACACAATTAAACTATAATGATTTATCCTACAACTCATACCATTCCATCAGTAATTTAATAAACAGAACAATTCATCCAGATTTAAATAGATGTATTCTATCAGCCATTAATCAAAATAACATTTGACCAGAGAAAGAGTAGATAGACGTATCTGAACAATTGTCGAACAACAAATGGAACAACTAAGTTCCTCCCAAACTTAGAATGGAATGACCAATCTACTTGTTCCGTTCACCCCCTAGCCTGACCATGAACCCATGAGGGAGAACTCCAGAACTCCTCTGTAGAAATAGTCCTTCAGTTTCAGAAAAAACTTCTCCTTGGCTCACACTCAGAAACACAGTGTTCATAAAAGTAAGAGATAGTTATTTCCCCAGCATACTAGGCAACGTCCTACCTCCTTGCATATGTTATATATGCAAAAACAATTTGTGCCTAGGTCTTTTCCCCTTGAGGAATTTTCGCAACTATGCAAATCCCTGATTTTCAGGGGCTTCCAATGGCCAAATTATTAATTTTCCACTTGTAACATTAATCCATGAGGTAGTTCCAACATGTTCCCCACTCATGGAGTCATGGTTAGCTGATTTCAACCTAGCTATTCCATTTGTCCATCAACAATAAATATAAAAATATGTGTTTATTACAAGTGTCATAGTCAAAGAGTTAGTTGCGTCAAATCAGATCTTTTCCAACCAGTCATAATCATAATTTACAATTAACTAAATTCGAAATATGGAATTTCCATAAATGGCAATAATTTTCCAATTTCGAATTTACCAAAAACATAAATAAAATCCTAAGTATTTTCAGACTTATAAATAATTTATTTTTGGGGATGTTACAGCCTTTCTCCCTTCAATAAAACACTTTCCTCAATGTTTGTCCTTTTCTCGGAACAGGATTGGATGAGATTTCTGCAAATCTCCCTCCAATTCCCAAGTGGCCTCCTCAGGGTCAAAGTGCTTCCATTGCACTTTTACCTGGGTAAGCGATTTGTTTCTTAGTCCTATTTATCTCTTGTCCAAAATTTTCAGAGGTTCCGCTTGGAACTCTCCTTCTAGTTCCACCTGCACCAAGTTCCAATTGATCATATGAGTAGGGTCATGAACATAATTCTTTAACAAAGAAACATGAAATACATTATGAATTTTTAGATTTGTAGGGAGTGCAAGTTGATATGCCACGGGTCCAATTCGAGCTAAGACCTCGAAAGGACCACAAAACCTAGGTTCCAACTTGGCACAGCTCCCTAGATTTAGTGAACTTCTTCTAGCTTTGACTTTTAAATAGACGTGGTCTCCCACTTGAAATTCCGGGTGTCTTCTTTTCAGGTACAAGTAACTTTTTTGTCTATCATGTGCCTCTTTTAAATTATGTTGTAATTTTCTTACCATACTCTCCATTTCCTAGAGAATTTCTGGTCCCACCATGAGTCTGTCAATTCGGCTATCCCAGCTAATTGCAGTCATACACTTTCTGTCGTACAATAATTCGAAGGGGCTCATCTTAGCCGATGTTTGGTAACCATTGTTGTACGCAAATTCCACCAAGTGTAGGTAGTATTCCCACTTGCTTGGTTTTGTCCTTACGCACATGCATATCATATATTCCATGATTTGGTTTGTTCATTCAGTCTGTACATCCATTTGTGTATGATAACTTGTGTTGAAATTCAAGTTAGTATTTAATCCTGCAAACAATTATTTCCAAAAAGTAGATGTAAATTTTACATCTCTATCCGAAATCACCATTTTAGGAATGCCACACAGTCTAAAAAATTCTTTCATGAATATTTCAGTGATGTTAATAACTTTAAAAGTAGACTTTATAGGAATAAAGTGTGCAGACTTACTAAGCTTATCGATTACCACCATAATTGAATCATTAGGTTTTTGAGTTCTAGGAAAACCTGTAATAAAGTCCACTGATATAGTCTCCCATTTCCATTCTAAAACTGGTAAGGGCTACAACAGTCTGACTGGATGTTGGTGTTCATCTTTCACTTGTTGACAATCTTGACACTTAGATAATTATTCTGCTACTTCTCCCTTCATATAGTGTCGCCACATCTTTAAGGCGTGTATTTCAACTGCCAACTCTAAGTCATGGGTGACATAGTTTCATTTGTGTTCCTTTATTTTTTAGGACTCATAACCAGGTATGATTTTAAGGATGGAAATTTATATTAAAATGTAGAAACATGGGCTAATCTTACTAGTCCTTAATATAAAAAAAGTAAAATGTTTGGCGATAGTATTGTAAAAATATTCAAATTTCTAAGAACTTTATATAGTTTCTATAAAATTTTGGCGATTTTTAAGGTAAAATAATTTTATTATATAGAATTTGGGCAAATCGTTTTTAGAAAAAATGGAAATTAGCGAATCTCTTTTTTTAAAAAACCATGGAAAATTAGCCCATTTGCGAGATTTAGCCCCTAAAATCATCTATGCTCATAACCAATAATGGGCCCTTCCTGAGTCAAGACACCACCCAGACCTTCTCTACTCGCATCCACAGAGACTGTGAAGTTTTTTTCCGGGTCTGTTACCTTTAAAATGGGTGGGGTTGTTAACAATTCCTTTAACTTATTAAAACTGTCCTAGCATTTCCGTGACCAGTTAAACTTGGTTCCCTTCTTTTGCAATCATGTGATAGGGTATTCAATCTTGGAGAATTCCTCTATAAATCTATGGTAATATCCAGTGATTCCATGATGGCTCTTATTTTCTCAGGATCGACTATTCCATGATGGCTCTTATTTTCTCAGGATCGTCCATTCCATGATGGCTCTTATTTTCTTAGGATCGAATACAATACCTTCTTCAGATATTACATGTCCCAGGTACTATATTTTCTTCTAATAAAATTCACATTTATCGAATTTAGAATACAATTTGTGTTTTCTTAAAGTTTGCAGCTATCCTTAGGTGTTCTTCGTGTTCTTCTTCTATTTTAGAATATACTAGGATATCTTCAATAAATACCAAAACAAAATTGTCCAAGTACTGACTAAAAATGTTGTTCATTAAACACATAAATGTGGTTGGAGCGTTAGTGAGACCAAACGGTATAAAAACAAATTCGTAATGTTCATATCTCGTTCTGAATGTTGTTTTACTTATGTCCTCATCTTTTTTCCTAACCTAGTGGTAACCAAATCTTAAATCCAATTTAGAAAAAATCTTTGCCCCACCTACTTGATCGAACAAATCATTGATCCTAGGTAAGGGGTACTTGTTTTTAATAGTTATTTTGTTTAATTGTCTGCAATCGATGCATAATATCAGAGTTCTGTCTTTCTTTTTAACAAAAATGACTGGTTCCCCCCATGGTGAAACACTCGGTCTGATATATTCCTTGTCCAATAATTCCTGTATTTAAATTTTTAATTATGTTAATTCCGATAAACTCATTTGATAGGGTGCCTTATATATAGGGGTTGAACCAGGCAATAGGTCAATAGAAAAGTCTATCTCTCTCCTTGGGGGTAATTCAGGTATCTCATCAACAAACACATCTTTGAAATCATGAAAGATGAAAAAATCCTCCAAGCTAGGTTTATTTTCTCTTTCCAATAGATTTGTCACTTGGATGGCATAAATATGACAACCCTTTCTCATGCACTTCTTAAATTGCATAGCTGAAATCTACCTAATTGAGACTGGTTTTTGTATACCTTGTATTGTTCTAACAGTTTCGTTTTCATCTTTATACTTGAGTGATTTTTCATAGCAATCTAAAATTGCTTTATGTCTTTCTAACTAGTCCATTCCGATAATTATGTCATAAGACCCTAACGATAGAATATTCAGATTTATCTTTATGTTTTGACCACCTAAACTGAACTCACAATCATAAATAAAATCAGATACTTTTCTTTTTGTTCCTATTTCTAGTCGTAATAACCAATATTTTCCATGTCTTGTTCTCTTAAGTTTATTTGAATCCACTACACCAGGAGCGATATAAATCAACATAGCTCCTGGATCAATTAAAACAGAAATACGAGTACTGTTAATTTTACCTTCAATTTCCACTACAATGGACTAGTGATTAGCCTATCAGCCATTCACGGATGCAATTATCTGATGTAAGATTCTTCCTACATCTCCCACTGTAGAGGCTTCCTATAGGTTGTGAATCGTATCCCTAGGTGATGAAGTCAAATGTGGACAGTTCCTCCTTAAGTGAGGTTCTCCACATTCCCATCATTTTAACGGTTCCCTGGGGCTATCCCCAAACTTCTTTGTTCCCAGATTAATTGGTTTACCACCTCCTTGGGTGTTCTGGTTGTTGCAATGAAAATATTTCCTTGGAAAACCCTTTGATGTGTTTTAGAAAGGGGTTGGTTGATATCCCTTCTTCCGCTGGTTCATTTGGTCTTGTTTCTTGTCCTTCCAAGCCTTGGGAAATTCTGACCATTGTTTGTATTGGTCATAACACATTCGGGCCTTCCGAAAAACTTCACTTAAGGACTTGGGGTTGTCAAATTTGATTCTTTCCTTATAAAACTATGGTAAACAACTTAGGAACTACTGAATTTTTACTTTGTCCTCCCGAATATAAGGTACGAACCTTAATAATTCCAGGAATTTGTTTATTTAGTCATCGATAGTCATTTGACCAAGTCGTAGTTCATAAAACTCTTTGGTTTTTATTTCATAGTAACTTTTAGATAGATATTGTTTCTTAAAGTATTTATTAAAATCCGACCATTCCATTTGTTTTTCCCTTAGGCCCTTGGCCAACTTCAGGTCCTGCCACCATATGATAGCTTTTCATTTCAGATTATAGATGGTCATTTTGACCTTCATATTGCTGGAATAGTTGTATATATGGAAATACTTCTTTATTTCTAATAACCATGCTTCAACCTCCTCCCCTGTTCTAGATTCCCTGTCAAAGGTAGACGATTTGATTTTCTTAAACTCTCTCTCAAGATGGTCCACTTGTTTCCTTTTTCTTCCTGTTTTTGTTTTATCCTTTGTTGAAGGTGTACCTTCGGAAGAACTATCCCCTTTTTCTGCTTCAGGACCAAAATTCTTGGAGACCCTTTTACTGACCTCTTCTTCATGGTTATCATCCTTTGGGCTCTTCTTTTTCACTATGCTTTGTAGCAGAACTTCATTTATTTCTTGTTGTTCCTGTTGTGCTTTTTTCAGTTTCTAGTTGCCTTCTTTGAAAACCTACAGCTCCACAATGAGATTTCTCATAGTTTCCAGAACCTCGGTAGGTAATCTTCCGTCATTTTTCTTCCTCTGTTCTTCAGGAAACCTTTTCTTAGTATTCTCCTTGAGTCTGATATCTGCTTCATTATTTGCTACCATGATCATAACATAAATACAGTGTTTTCTATTTGTAATAGTAATTGTTTTGTTAGTTTTACATAAACATAAAATATGTGCTAAGTAAATATTTTGGACCTATTTAAGGTCCAAGTGTTGTAACCTTTGCTCTGATACCATATGTAATGTTCCCCAAATTTACCAATAATTTTTTTTTTTATTTAGGGTCACCAAAATTGATCTTTTGTCTAAAAGAGGAAATCTTGCAAACAAATTATTAACTTTATTATAGAAAGTTCCTACTACTTCCATGGCATACATAGCTTACACTTACCACTTCTTGACAAGATTGTAAGTTACATANATATATATATATATATATATATATATATATATATATATATATATATATATATATATATATATATATATAAATGTACATACTTTATTTATGACAATATCGATTCTACCTTCCACGAGAGTGAAGGTGTAATCTACTACCTAAGGCATGTATCCACCTTGGTCCTACATTGTATTTGTACAAAGTAAATGTATACTATAGGACTTCTATCCCATTCGCAAAATCCATAGTATAACTGTATTACCCTTTAACAATCCTCATCATTTTGATATCACAGCTATAAGTATATGACACCTGTGCGCATACGTATTTACTAACTGGTGGTTGTGACTAGCACAAGGGTCAACTGTATGTTTTCTTGTTGTCGAACAATCCCAAGGTAACTAACTTAGACTAAGTGTTAACAAGACGATAGGAAAGATTTATCTCATGACCAAGACAACAATGATACACAACTAAACCCTAACCAGTCTGTAATTGTACTTCACCATAAATATGGAAATAAATAAAGTAACAAAGGTAACATTGTCTAGTCTTAAAGGTTATACCTGCGACATTTAATATATCCTATGGCATACTCCTTTAGAAATTGCTCGAAATCCATGCCAACTTTGTGTTTTCCACCTTGCATGGTTCACATGGCCTCGGCACAGTTTGTACCCATCTCCATTACTTGGCTCGTTGTAGGGTTTACTATTGTTTTGTTCATTATTTTCCTGTATCTGTGTTTATGTAAAACACTGTGAGACTACCCCTGTTACTATTTGGCTTGGTGGCATGGCCAACATTTGTGTACTAGAGCTTGTTCTGGTGAGTGAACGTTAGGAGAACCCCAGTTGGAAACCCTTTGCGAGGAAATCATCCCTCGATATTTGGTATCTGACTATGTGTGTTACTAAAGTACCACGGTTACCTTCAAAGTTCATGTTCGCGCTATTCACTTGAATTCAATGGGAGGGTTTAGTTTTCTTTTAATAGTTGGTATTGTATTCGGCACTACTTAGAATTTTACCATGGCTTCTCACTTATCTTCAATTTCGGTCTTCTACCCAAACCCTGGTACTCTGCGATAGATTTTTCACTTGTGAAAAACCCGTAGACAGTTTTATGGACCAAAAAGGTCAAGGTAGTGAGGGTGTCGGTTATGCTATTTTGGCCATAATAAAATTATCAAATATACTTCATTTTCGATTGTTCGTTCTATGTCATTTGTGGTTACGCCATCCGATATTGATGCGTATATTATGCCTGTGTCTTTTCGAGATTTCGTTGCTTTGGTATGACTCACTGTCTATTATGTGGTTTGCCTACTTTCTTTGTGGATTGTATTGGGTGTTAAATCCTGATTTGGAACTAGGTCTACTTCTGAGGGACAGTCTTTCCCTTACATAGTGTAAGCATTAATTTCATTTTTCTTTGAGTTTTTTTTTAAAATAACAGTTGTGAAGACTGTATAGGGATTTTTACTTCTATTTAAAATTCTCAAAATTATCTTGATTCTCTGCATACGCCCCTCAATGTCTATCATGACTTGTTTTCATAATAGAGCATGATAATGATAACATGGGTCCTCCACTATGTATCTCAGTGTTCTTTCGTTTGGAGAAGAATTTTCTCGGCACCAGGCCTGTGACTTCCTTAAAAGTGGTTCATGTCAAAACTATGCATATTTAGGGGATAAAGATCATTGTTCGACCATGTCCTCAGTTCTAATTGAGTTATACTTCCTTTGTTTTTTAAATGATGTTCAACTTAGGTTATGTTTAATTAATGCTAGGTGTAACTTAACTGAATTTTGTATCCTTATCAACAGTCCGTAAATTTTAAGGGAAAAAGTGGGTTAACATTCTATAACTTTGTCCGTAGTTTTGAGTGGGGAAAAAATGCCTCTGGTCTAAACATCCTACCGTATACCATCTTATCATTTGAAATCTTTGAATTTTCTTGTCACAGTTTCATTTTGTAATGGGAAAAACCTGAGTATTCTATATTGATTTAAAACTCCTTTATAAATATTTCTGGGTGAATTCATTCTTACGAGGACCATACTTTAGAGTACTCTTTGTGACTCAATTGGTCATGATGCATAGTAATTATATGTTGTATGTTATTGATTTTCCTGCTTTGAATAATGTCCGATCTATTTTACATTTGTGCAATCAGTTAGTATTCCTTTCTTTTTCTTTGTTGGCTATCACACCTAATGATGGGACCCCCCTGTTTCACTGCGAGGGTACCCATCAGACTCTTCAAGTTTACTCATCCCCTTTCGGTATGTCGATGGATCACGACTCTGACTCAGAGTATACCTTCGATAAATCCAAGATAAGTATTAACCTGTATGATGAGATCTTTGTTGTCTTATTTAATTTAACTTCAATGCTAAAGTTGGATTGGCTTCTATTCGATGCTCATAATTCATCTTGTCTTTCCTGCAGGCCTTACACGGTCTCCATGACAGATCAGGACCATGCCTTATTCAAGAAAGTTACTCAGGTTTCAATTTAAATGTTTGGACTTGAAGGATTCAGGAATGGGGCCCCGATGATGTTGGTTATCACTCAAGGTGTTCTATTTAGGACTGTTTGGATCCGAGCATGTGGATATATAGATCTTCTAATTCTTTTGTTAACGAAATGTACAATTGTATTTCTTTCCATTCGAATACTATGATTTATTTAAATAGTCTCTGCACTATGAATTTGTATAAATTGACAACAGATAACCCTTTTGTGGTTTACAACGGAATAACTCAACTATACATTGATTATTTGTGTAGTCTTATTTTCTTGAATCTCTCATGTGTTCAAGTATGGAATCTTATGTATGAATAACTTAGATGTAGAAATAGATTATGCAACATCTTGTACAACCACTATATATATATATATATATATATATATATATATATATATATACCTACAAATAATTATTCTAAGTCTCGTTTGACACTTGCATTGTCTGGAATTCCCACTACCTAATATAGTTCTGCTTATATATCCTATAGATATATGTCTCTACATATATTTTTAAATCTCAAGTTTATTTTTCAGAATTTTTTTAGCGTTTGCACAATCTAAAGTTTACTTAAAGAACTGAACATCTAGATGCATATGATTCACATATTTGGTAGGGATTTCTAGAATAGCACCAAGATGATATTTTATTTAACTTAGATGTATCTCCTAACATATTTCCATAATTAAATTTCATTTCCATCTAAGACACATAGAAAGTCTACTCAACGCACACAATTAAACTGTAAGGATTTATCCTACAAATCATTCCATTCCATCAGTAATTTAATAAACAGAACAATTCATCTAGATTTAAACAGATGTATTCTATCAGCTATTAATTGAAATAAAATTTGACCATAGAAAGAGTAGATAGACATATCTGAACAGTTGTCGAACAACAAATGGAACAACCAAGTTCCTCCCAGCCTTAGAACGAAACAACCAATCTACTTATTCCGTTCACCCCCTAGCTTGACCATGAACCTATGAGGGAGAACTCCAGAACTCCTCCATAGAAATAGTCCATCAGTTTTAGAAAAAACTTCTTGCCTCACACTCAAAAAAACAGTGTTCATAACAGCAAGAGATAATTATTTCCCTAGTATACTAGGTAGTGTCTTGCCTCCTCCCATATGTTATATATGACAAAAGAATTTTTTCCTAGGTATTTCCCCCTTGGGGAATTTTCGCAGCTATCCAAATCCTTGATTTTCAGGGGCTACCAATGGCCAAATTCTTAATTTTCCACTTGTAACATTCAGCCCTGAGATGTTCCCCACTCATGGAGTCATGGTTAGCGGATTTCAACCTGGTTGTTCCATTTGTCCATCAACAATAGATATAAAAATATTTGTTTCTTACAAGTGTCATAGTCAAAGAGTTAGTTGGGTCATATCATATCTTTTCCCAACAATCATAATCATAATTTACAATTAACTAAATTCAGAATTCGGAATTGCCATAAATGGCAATAATTTTCCAATTTCGAATTTACCAAAACCAAAAATAAATTCCTAAGTATTTTCAAACTTATAAATAATTTATTTTGGGGGATGTTACATGTACTCTCCCCCTTGATCTGAGCGGAGGATTTTAACAGTCTTTCATGTTTTTTTCTCCACCATTTTTAATTCCTTGAAGTATTAAAAAACATCACTCTTTTTTCTAAGGAAATAAATCCATGTGTATATTGTGTAGACATCAATAAATAAAAAATAATAAGAAGAACCACCTAAGGACCTTGTCTGCATTGGTCCACAAACATCAGTATGTATAATTTCTAATACATCTTTCTTTCTCCTATTATAATTAGAGGGGAATTCATCTATGTGCATCTTTCCTAATGCACAACCTTCACAAGCAACATACTCATTCTTCAACATAGGAAGTCCTTCAACCATACTTTGTTTTTGTAATAACAACAAATCATGATAATTAATGTGACCATACCTTTGGTTCCAAAGAGTTTCTGTAGGCATAGTTGCAGCAGTCAATGCTTGATGATTCTTGCTAGTGACATCAAGTTTGTACAAACCTCCAACTCAGACTCCTGAGGCAACAGTTCTGTAATGATCTTACAATTCCTTCACTATACAATGTGTCTTGAATAATTTGACCTTCAAATTCTAATCTGTAATTGTGGACACATAAATCAAGTTTTTCTTTATCCCAGGGACATATAGAACATTGTGACTGTGTCTGACAGTACCATTCATAAATGTTACTAGAATATCTCCATATCCCTTGATTTGATAGGAATGATCATCTCCAAGATAAATATGGGAACCATTATGTGTTTATTTAAAGTTTATATACCAATTCTTGTTACATGTCATGTCAATTGAAGCTCCAGAATCCTCAAACCGTGCATCAACATCATCAATTTCAGTAGACAGTGCAACATTAGACACAAATAATATGGGATTTTTTTAATGAAAATTTGGGTTTTCTTCTGCAAAGTGTCCTGAATGTTTCTTATGTTTATGTCTAGCCTAATCATTTTTCTTCTTATAACATTCTTTGGCAAGATGTCCAATCCTAAAACAATAGAAACACTTAGGTTCATTTATATTAGATGGCATACCTTGATTTTTATTTGGAAATGACTTCCTCTAAAATGAACTTCCTCCTCTGCCTCCTTCTCCTAGTTTCCCTTTGGGGAATATCTTCTTTGCCCATAGTGCAAAGTCTGAATTATGAGGCTTCAAATTTGTGCGCCTCTCTTCTTATTGCAAAAATATACCTGTCAATTCCTCAAAGGTAGGAGATTTCTCTCTCTTGTTGCAAGGCATGTTATAAACATTTGATAGTTCTCTAGCATTCCATTTAGGGAAATTGTGATAAGATCAATGTTTGACACTTTTTCTCCTATATCTCCCAATTTATCTTTCATGTCTTTAATTCTCCCAAAACAAGTACTAACAGACTCGTTTATATCCATTTTAATACTTATCAATTTACTCTTCAGAAAAAGAATACGATTTGTATTATTAGTCTCATACAAATTTTTATTGCTTTCCAGGTTTCTTTAGAAGTCTTAGCATCTCTAATGTGAGGAATTATATTATCTTTAACAGAAAATCGTAATAATACCTTGTCTTTGTTCTCTTGCTTATCCCAATCTTATATTTCTACCGTTGTTGCACCTGCAACCCCATTGGGTCACACTTGATCTCCTTCTGTGATCATTCATACACCATAACCTTCCATCAAGGTCTGCATTTTGAATTTCCAATTGACAAAATTCCAGCCATCTAATTTATTGGCTTCATTGAGATAGGTTTCAACAAGTGGATTCTCCATATCTACAAACTCTTTCATGCAACAGACCCACAGCAAATTCAATGCAGCGATTTGAACGCAAGATATAAAATTTTACTAGGGAAGCAATCTCGACTAGCAACGATCTCCAGATCTAGACAATATGGATGAGCAATGATCTGGACAAGAAACGATCTAGATGAGAGCAGTGATCTCTGAAGTGATCTAGATGAGAACATCAATCTCCGCCAACATTTTGTTTAAGTTGAATCCCCCTACGGACAAGTGAATTCCCTCTTGGCCTCTAGACTCCTAAGTCCAAGACAGAAAAGTGCTTAACATGGACACTGACTTCCTTCTATATCTAATCAAGCCAATAAATGAAAGAGAAGGAGAAAGATATGTAACTTGTTAGCGATGTTTGTCCTTGCAAAGTCCTGGCTAAGCTTTGATCTTGATCTCCCTGATCTGCAAAAAAAACAAAGATACAATGGACTTCCTACTCTACTAAGATTAGATCAATCATATATACATCTACTATAGACAAACTCATATGGAACAAGCATAAGTTTGAAAGAAACAGGCCAAGCATTGATTATTAATGAGAACAAGTAAAAGTACTTACAATCCTTTGAATGAAGGTGCAACAACCTCTTCTAGCTTTCCTTGTCCAACCCCTTTGCTCAAATAATCTCCACTAATTTATTTGATGACATCTCACTCATGAGATCATAACTTTGATGTAATTATCAATCTCTATTGTCAATACCTTCTTACGAGATCATAAGTTAGGTATAATTCTCAATCTTCCTTGTGCCTTTCACCATGAGAAGGCCTCCTTATATAACCTTGGAGAGGTCCAACAACTTGAGATATCTTTGGGATAAGTTGAGGATTCCTCTCCTTCAGTTGAGGATCTTCCCTAAGATCATTCCTTGACCATCTATTTGAATCCAACCACCTTCAGGAATTGAGGGATTCTTCCCTAATTTGCCTCAACAAACCCAGAATTTGCGCAAAAAAGGGGTAGTGCTCCCCCAAACAGGTGCACAGAGTGCTCAAACACTCCCCCAAAAGGGTGCACAGAGTGCTCAAACACTCCCCCAAAGAGGATTAGGGAGCACCAGCACTCCCTGACAGTGGGTAGGGGAGAACTCCTCTCCAAAATTCAGTTTTTGAGTGTTTTTTCCAATGGAAAAAGGCTTGTACTTCCTGTCAAGTGATTTTTGTTCTTCCAAACTAACCTTTGAGGTGTCTTAGGTGTCTTTGTGATGGCGTTAGACGCACGACATAGGCAAGATGGAAGTATGATGTTTGTGACACTTTCAACACTTATAGTCAAGATGAAACACTTGCAAACAAGATGCAACACTTACAACACTCATAATGACGACACTTGTGACACTATTGAAGTGAGTAATTTTGAGGTGTAATAGATTTCCCCCCAAAGTATGAATTTAGAAGATGATGATGACTGAAGTAATTTGTAGACTTTTTCGAACAAGGGTATGGACGTAGAGAAACTAGAAAAATTTGCACACAACCATCAAACAAATATTATGACATGTTTCAAACCCAAGGCAGGCATACCTATGCTTGAGTGATAAAGAATTTTTAGGTATGGTTGCCATAAAATACACTACGGATCCATAATTATATTGAAAAAAGGTATAGCCACTGAAGATACAATGTGGATCTATACTCCTATGACCTAAACTAATCATAGCCACGAAGAATACACAGTGGATCTACAAGATGACAAGACATAGCCATGACCAATACAAAGTGGATCTATGTAACAGTATATGTGTCATAGATCAAAAGAACTCCTTTGCAACCTAGGAAAAGTACATATAAGAGTGATGAATCAACCCAAGTTCTTCTTACTGATCCCGATGTAGTACGAATCTAACCATGTGAATAGATGTTCTAATGTCGAACATGGAAGAAACCACTTGATTACTGGTCAATGATGTAAACCGTTAACAAGCACGAGGGATATCACCATTGATGTCAATGATTCCCAAGGTACTCTAGTACATTCCAACGAATGTGAATAGATGAGTTGAAGTCGAACATCCATGGAATCAACTGATCAGGGGTCAATGATGTAAACCCACTGTCAGACATGAGGAGGCCTACCATTGAGGCATGCAGGTCCCAAGGTACTGACTGGTTTCTAATTCAAGTTCCTGGATAATCTGTTGAAGTCGACAGGAAGAGACTCGTCAAAAGAGGGCCTTGATGTATCCCCTATCAATGACGCGAAACTGACATAGAGATGTAATTGGTAGATCAAATGAACATGGAATGAAACGGGTATTGAAATAGGATATTTGTGATGGCTGAGTCCTGAGGCGGATACTTCCCTTGAACACTGAGGCACATCAGCAGAAACATGACATGGACCAAAACCTGATAATGCAGTGGATGTTGTGACTTTCATCAAGTACCCCAAAGGAGTAAAAGAAACTCAGAGGATTGGCTCAGTGCATAGGTTCAGTGGATAAAAATGCATACAAAGACAAAGTTCCGTGTTCAAGGGCGACTATAAGGGCTACTGGTAGTGTTCTCAAAAAACTGCTTGGCTTGCTTCTTTCAAATTTTCCCCCATCTAGATAGACGAGTACCTATTTTTAATTTAACGAGCTCGAGGAGGGTAACACATGCTCTATATGACTCACCTTAGGTAAGTCCCTCTTCCTTTCTTTAATGAACTAAAAGAAGTAAGGGTTCGATCATGTATGGGCCCTTCAATGTATGATTGTTTAACAAATCCAATGTTGTTGTTTTTCATAATGTTAGTCTCACGAGGCCGAAAAAGAGATAAATTATCACTCGAAAGATGCCCTTTCAAACCTTTTAATGAGTGGGAAAGGAAGCAAGATCACTCAGAAATATTTTCATGTTTAGATATTCTGAAAAGAGCTCATTATGCCCCCAACTTGAAAGCTAGTGGCTTAACTCCAAAATGATCATCAAAGGCTGGAGGCATGCCCTCTAAGATTCAATTCATTCACCAACTTTGAGGTTGTCACCAATTTATGTACTAGATGGAGAAAAAGGATACAGGTGGATGAAATGAAGGTTCAAATACGAGAACTAACGAAACACTCGACTCGACATCTACAAGATCTGGTGAAAGACTCGACCTGACAGGAGAGGTGACTGTTTCATTTTTTAACGAGCTTGACACAGAAAAAGAACTATGCTCAGGGCTTTGGGTTCAATCCCTATATTGTTGTTTCATTTTTTAACGAGCTTGCTACAGAGAGGAAAACTATGCTCAAAGCTTCTATTTCATTTTTTAACGAGCTTGCTACAGAGAGGAAAAATATGCTCAAGGCCTCTATTTCATTTTTTAACAATCTTTCCATAGAGAAGAGAAACTATTCTCGTGACCTTTGTTTCATTTTTTAATGATCTTGTCACAGAGAAGAAAAACTATGCTCCTGACCTCTGTTTCATTTTTTAACGAGCTTTCTACAGAGAAGAGAAACTATGCTTGTAACCTCTGTTTCATTTTTTAACGAGCTTGCCTTAGAGAAGAGAAAACTATTCTTGTAAACTCTCCTTGATCATGGATTCCAAGAGAATAATGTTGTGGAAGGGTACCATGTCAAGGGACTAAATGTGATCATGGATTCCAAGAGATCTTCACTGGATGGAAGAAAATCACTCTCAAAGGAACACATGTCAAGGGCCGCGACAGGCGTAAGGATATCAGGCTCCAATAACCCTATGGAAGAGATCACCATGTCAACTACCAGATCCAAATCATCGAGAGTCGAAGTCATGGGAGATAATGCCACATAATTGACATGCGACGGGGGTGATATTTTCGTCATATAAGAACCATTTAAGGAGTTAATCTAGTCAGTACCGATGAAGGAAAGTTGATTAATATTCACAATTATTCCATCGTGAGGGAAAGATATCGCACGAAAAAGAGAGGACACAATAGATTTCATGGAATAGACATAATCCCGCCCAAGGAGTAAAGTGAAATCTAAGGGGTCTCGGACTACCATGACATCAATAAAGACAGTTTTCCCTCCCAAAGTTACTGGAAACTGAGGAAGGGTCCCTAAAGGTTGACTAGTTCTTCTGTTAAAAGCCAACAGATTTTGTGTAACCGGCGCAAGCTGAGGACAACCCAAAGCATGTCAAGCAATAGAGGACAAAACACTAATGGACACACCTTCATCTATCAACGATTGAGGAATGTCCCGACCACAAACCTATACTGTAATCTAGAAAGGAATGTGAGAAGGAAGACGAGGTCTAGTTAGCGCACCCCAATAAAAAAGGATGGACTCATTGCTTAGAGGGGGTTTCGTGGTAGAATGAGTAATTCCCCCCAGCATGGTAGATTCTATATAAATGAGAAAAACGTGGGAAATATCATGTTTACTCTCTAAAAGGAGAGTAGGATCGATTGATGATGGGATTGGATCGACCACACTGGCACTCTTCAGAGGAAGAGTGGGATTGACCGATGATGTAATCAGAGAAACCACTTTGGCACTCTTCGGATGAAGGGTGGGACTGAGTGAGGAAGGGATTGGATCAACCACTTTGGCACTCGTCAAAGGATAAGTGGGATCGAGCAATGACAAAACCGGATTGACCACTTGGGTTTCATTCTCCAAGAGGAGAATAGGGTCGATATGTGGAAACAGATCGACCTCTTTGGTGTCACTCTCTAACGGGAGAGTGGGATAGACTGAGGACAAAACCAGATCGACCACTTTAACACTCCTCAGATGAAGGGTGGGATTGACTGAGGAAGAAACTGGATCAATCACTTGGGTTTCACTCTGTAGATGAAGAGTGGGGTTGACCGATGATGAAACTAGATCAGCTACTTGGGTTTGTGGTTCAATCGAGGAGGAAAATAGATTGACCACCTGATCAACCAGACTGACTGGGGATGGAACCAGATTGACCAGTCCATCAACTAATGATGGGTTGGGGGAAAGCTTACGATAACCTTTTGGAAGTTGAAGTTTTTCCAAAAGAGAAGAAGCCTCATCCATGCGAGGACAAAGGTGAGAATAATGATCACCTTTTCATAACATACAAGGGAATTTGGCAGTTGTCATCTTCTTACTAACCTTAATGTCACTAGTTAATGGGGTATCATTGGCATGACCAATAGAGTCCAATGACATGGAGGACCACATTTCTAAGACCTTGGGAATACCAGGGCAATCCCTTAGAAAGTGGTCACCCTTACAAAGACTGCAAGGGAATTTGGGTTTAGGATTCTTTATTTTAATATTATTTACCTCATCAACACTCCCAGTACTATTAACAGTAGTTGGTTGTTGGGATTCAACATCTGATGTTGTTGGAGCCTTGATCCTTTTCAGGTTCTTCTTCTTCTTCTTCTGATCAACCTGGCTACTTGATTTAGAGCTTTCACTAGGCGAAGAAGAAGAAAGGGAAGGAGATTTAATGAGTGAAGAAGGTGAAAAGTCAACATGAGGTTTATGTGTGGGTGGTGTACTGACATCTAAGGTATTAGTTGTAGTTGAAGAAATTGGAGGATTCGAGATCGTCGGAGTGGGAAACAACCAATTTGGTAATCCTATGGTGAGTCCCAGAAGACTTAGTGTGGCAATGTACGGAGGACCAAAGTTTCCAAAATAAGAAAAGGTATAAGGTTCCCCAGGAGAAGGGGTTCCTCCATTGGTACTCTTGGGATTTGATGCCATTAACACTAACTCGACCTAAGTTCCACTAAGTAACACAACCAACACACGCTATGAATCTGAGAAGCAAACAATCAAACAAAACCTTCCCATAATAAAACCACTAGTTGGTGATGAAATCCAACGTCGCGAGATCAAAATAGGAAGGGGTGAGGATAGAGTGGGTGGATCAGTTACGTTGGTGACCTGCTTAAATGACTTACACCTTGGTTCAAGCTTCCACGCAGTAATTGTGGATTTACCCTCCAAGGAGCTCGAGTGAGTTTGACCAACGTCTGTTCCAGGTACAATGAGACTTCCCTTCACTGTCACCTTGTGTAAGACACTAAAGATTATGGCTACTAAGGTCACCAATTCGCAGTCAACCCTTGGGTGGGTACAGACGACAATACGATATGAATGTATGGGCAGGATAACAAGTCCTAAAATCAACTCGAGAGGCTCCCACACATAATCGTGGGTATACCCTCAAGTGACCCCCAATATACAATCCGACCACTACAAATAGTTAAGCTACGGAGGGATAATATTCATAACTCTCATGAATGTGACCTTGTGCATAACCCCTGTGTGAGATGGGGATCCCAGAAATCCTCTACGACAATTATATTTTCTCTCCCTATCACAAGATGCTAAGTCTGTTTGATAGCTTTGGAAATTTATCCTTTCAACCTATTCCAAAGCCCTACAACTTAAACTATTGTAGGTTTGCTAACAAAGATGTAAAAAGTCTGATAAATTTTAGTTAAGCGTTGATTTTAGTGGATATTGTTTACACATAGGTGTATGAGAGTGAAAACGGATGATATTATGACTCAGTTCTCAAAACATGCATAAGAAATGATAAGCAATTTTTTCTTTCAATGAATGTCTAATTAAGGGAAGGAGAAGGATTTTCCTTTCATTGTCAAACACTAAGATGCAATGACCTCATGCAATAGTCCTCAATAAGGAATCCAATGCAATGCTAAAATGTTTTTATGTGATTGATAACTAGTAGATGTAAAGCTTCTTATGCTAATCGGACTTCAAGAGTAGTGAGATTTAAGCAATTTGGAAGAAAAATTCACATAAACCAAAAGACACCCTTGTTGCGATCAAACAAGAAACAGAAAGTCAAAAACTCAAAAGGAAGGAGAAATAGCTTGGACAAGATGACTCAAATATCATTACAAAAGACCTTTGAAACTCCTTACAAAGTTTTCACTCACTCATATAAACGAGAAGAAAACAACAAATTGACTCCAAATCGTCAAGGACAAAGAGTAATTGAAAAGTAAGGACAAATGTCAAAAAGTCCAAATAAAATAGGATAAATCCTTAGAAAACAGGGTGTTGAAGGCCAATACCAAGATGGACTGAAAGTATGAGACCCTGAGCAAATGCAAAAGGCAAAAATTGAACCTAGAAATTGAAAAACTAGAGGTTTTTTCACTGAAAATGGGATAGCACTGTGGTGTAAGGGATACCAAAGTGCTCCACCACTCTGTGTAAGTCCACCAGGGAGTGTTGATGCTTTGCTATCAAGGGTGGGAGAGTTCTCTGCTACAAAATCTCATAAAAGTTCCTAGAAACTCAAAAATTCAAGAAAATTCAGTCAATCAGGGTGATGATGATGACATAAAGAGGCAATCAAACCAATATAAGAATAAAAAAGACAATATGGAGAAGATCAAATCAGTGGGAAAAGGGCCAAAACAAGATCTGGGAATGGAAACAAAAATCAGACCTACTCCCCAGTGTGGTCACCAATTTCTGTTGAAGGTGAATCCCCCTACGGACAAGTGGATTCCCTCTTGGCCTCTAGACTCCTATGTCCAAGACAGAAAATTGCTTAACATTTACACTGACTTCCTTTTAGATCTAATCAAGATAATAAATGAAAGAGAAGGAGAAATATATGTACCATGTTAGCGACGTTTGTCTTTGCAAAGTCTTGGCCGAGCTTTGATCTTGAGCTCCCTGATAGGTCCTGCAAAACAAACAAAGATACAATGGAGTTCCTACTCTATTGATATTAGCTCAATCATAGATCCATCTACTACAGACAAACTCATATGGATAAGTTTGAAAGAAACAGACCAAACATTGATTATTAATGATAACAAGTAAAAGTACTTACAATCCTTTGAATGAAGGTGCAGCAGCCTCTTCCAGTTCTCCTTGTCCAACCCCTTTGCTCAAATAATATCCACTGATTTCTTTGATGACATATCACTCATGAGATCATAGGTTTGATGTAATTCTCAATCTCTATTGTCGATACCTTCTTATGAGATCATAAGTTAGGTATAATTCTCAATCTTCCTTGTGCCTTTCACCATGAGAAGGCCTCCTTATATAACCTTGGAGAGGTCCAACCACTTGAGAGATATTTGGGATAAGTTGAGGATCTTCCCTAAGATCATGCCTTAACCATCTATTCGAATCTAACCACCTTCAGGAATTGAGGGATTCTTCCCTGATTTGCCTCAACAAACCCAGAATTTGCTCAAAAAAGTGGTAGCGCTCCCCCAAAAGGGTGCACAGGGCACTCAAACACTCCCCCAAAGAGTCTTAGGGAGTGCCAACACTTCCTGACAGTGGGTAGGGGAGTGCTCCTCTCCAAAATTTAGTTTTTGAGTGTTTTTTCTAATGGCAAAAGGCTTGTACTTCCTATCAAGTGATTTTTGTTCTTCCAAACTAACCTTTGAGGTGTCTTAAGTGTCTTTTTGATGTCGTTAGAGGCACAACATAGGCAATATGGCAGTATGATGTTTGTGACACTTGCAACACTTATAGTGTTGGGCAACTGAGAGGGGGGGGGGGTGAATCAGTTGTTACCTAGCTTAAACAATTATACTCATTTTAAATTCATTACAGAACTCTCAATGATGATCACAATAATGCAGGGAAGTAAGCAATAGAACATTCAACATCATTCACACATATGAGATACATAGAGATAGATATTTCCTAAGGAAACCCATAAAGGGTAAAAACCTCTTCTTCTTTATATGATAAGTAATCTTTACATTATGTACATTATCATACTTATGAGCACCAACTCATAATGAGGCTAAAACCTCGGTTTTGCAAGCTGTTACTTGCTGAGAGCACCAACTCTCTGCATTCTCTAGCACCCACTAGAAGGAAGCACTGACTCCCTAGTTTCTCTAGCACCCACTAGAAGGAAGCACAAACTTCCTAAGAGTTCCAGCACCAACTGGATGGAAGCACCAACTTCCTAAGAGTTCCAGCACCAACTCGATGGAAGCACCAACTTCCAGTTACACAAGCACTCACTTGTATATCAGAGAACCAATGTTCTCCCTTACACCACCCTACCACCCTGGTTTCTCTGGCTGCAACCAGATGGAAGCTACAACTCCCTGTGTTCAAGAACCAACTTGAACCTCTGAGGACAACAGTCCTCCCTAGCACCTCCCAACCACCCTAAAATATAAATCTTTGCTACTGAAAATTTATCACAATGATACAATATTTATCAATGGCTTACCGGTCTCATCATTGTTCTGCTACATTGCTCTGCTCTACCTGCATCAGTGTCTTCCTTCACACTTTCCTTACGCTTTATGTTCTTCTACCTTTTATGCTCTGTGTGCCATGTCCCTTCTATGCACCATTCCTCTTCTGTCCATTTCAGCAGCTGCACTCTGATTCCTTTTACACCCATGAATCACACTCAACAACCCACAATCTCTTCTCTGTTATGCATTTTTATCCTCTCTGTGCCTCTTCTACATCCTCTATTCACAATGCTTTTGCATGATCTCCCCATGTCGAGTTCTCTACCTAATCATCATTGCAACTCTTCAGCTTCTCTGGCAGTTAAACCCATGCATCCATCATCACTGGGTATTATGCCGAGATTCCTTAGCCTCTCCAACATTCAAGACTCTTCGTCTTCTCTTTCACAGTCGAGCTCATTCCCTCTGTTGCAGTTCCAGGCTCCAATGGTCTTACATATGTCAATAGCCTCTATGAACAGTCTTCATTCCACTAGAAGATGCCTCGAGACTCTTCATCTTCTCTGGTGATCACCCTCAAGTCTCTTTGAGTCCTCTAGCAGAAACCATCAGTCATTTCTAGCAATTACACTGTGAACCTATTGAGCCTTGTGCCTTTGGCACCTTTCATCTTTCCTGTCACATGTGGCCTCAGGCTATGACCACACGCCTGTTCAGAAGGTGCTTTTGTGACTCGTGTTTCATGGATCTGGGGATGAGGAATCTCGACTCTCCATGTCGCGTTCTCTGAAACTCCGAGATGGAGCTTAGCACTACTAGCTTATTCCCCTCACGTGACCATCGGCGGTGACCACAAGCTGCACCAAAAGGCGCTTCGTATTTTGTGAACTTATGAACTTCATCGAGCCTGATCAATGGTCGATATCTCCAATGATCCGATGGTCCAAATATCATCGTGATCTTGCATATCGCGATTCCTGTGATGAAGGGTCTCGATATTCCAAGTCATGATCGTCAAAACTCCAATATGGAGCTTAGCACCGCTAGCTTCTTCCCCCCTCACGTGACCACCGGCGGTGACCACAGGCTGTGCCAAAAGGCACTTCGTATTTCACGAACTTATGAACTTCGTCGAGCCTGATCAACGGTCGATATCTCCAATGATCCGATGGTCCAAATCTCATCGCGATCTCTCATATCGTGATTCCTTTTATGAAGGGTCTCGATACTCCAAGTCATGATCGCCGAGACTCTGAGATGGAACTTAACACTGCTAGCTCTGCTATCTAGCTCTCAACAATGTGACCACGAGATATGACCACTCGCCAATCAAACGAGCACTTCACTCCTTTGACTTTCCAGTCAGTGAAAATTTAATCCCTCGCCACATGTCCCTCTTGGATCAACGGTCAAGATCTTATCATGATTTCGCAACTTCAAGGGCCTTCATCATGCCTAATCAACGGTCCACGATCTCGATGATTCGATGGTCCAGATCTTTTCGTGATCTTGCATCTCGTGAGTTCCCACACCATGCTCTGTTAACTCCTCCAATGTGCAAGTCAGGGAAATTCCAATCGCTTTCCACGTGTCCTATGATTCCAACGGTTAGGATTGTTATCACGATTTCTCATATCACGAGTTCGAACCTCTTTCCTTTGGGTTTCCCAATCTGTGAAACTCCGAAATGAAACCTTTGTTGTGCTTTGACTGTTTTCCTCCTTCTGATCTTACACTATTGATCTTGCCATTATTGCTATGCTACTGATCATGCTAATCTTTTCCATCTGATCGTGTTGATATTTTCCATCAATGACAAACACGCATACTCTGCCTCTATCTAAAAACATACCAACATATAGTCAAGATGCGACACTTGCGGACAAGATGTGACACTTACAACACTCGTAATGATGACACTTGCGACACTATTGAAGTGAGTAATTTTGATATCTCCACCAACACTTTCTTCTGAACTGATACCTCACCACTCTAATCCGTTACTCCAAAGTGAGGAATGTACCAATCCATTTTTTCCCAAGTTGAACTACAGTGGCACTGGTTACAATGTCAATATAGCACAACGTTCGCACCCCTTCAATGGTGCAATCTCAATTATTTTTATACGGCCTCACATTTTGGTGATTGTTCGTCCACTTCCAAAATGGATTTACATCAAGCAAGTTGTGGTGATGGTTCATTCACTTCCAAAATGGATTTATATCAAGAAGAGATACACAGTTCATATCAAGATCAAACAACCATCTAGTGCAGTGAAATAGGGAACTCTGATAGTTATGTTTGCAACAACTTCTGAGAGGTCAACTTTTTCCCAACTAAGTTTGTAAACAATGGCGATAGATATTGTAGGAGTGTGTAAAACGAAACTTTTTCAGTTGTTGAATGAATGATTATAGAAGGTTGTTTCTACCAACGATTTCTAACAGCGAGCAGGTGTACCAACACTCCAACAGGAGATATCCTCCAATGATTAACCATTAACAACGATCTACCTCTCTCAGCAGCGATTCAATATCTCAGCAGTGATTCAATCTCTAACAATATTAGCTATCCACCTCTCTCAACAAAAATCCTCTAATGAAGAGCTCTGATACCAACCTAAAAATAGAAGGAACGAAATGGAACTGACTTCTTTTAGGTGAGGCAGTGCCTGGAGGCCATCAAATCAACGCCACACTACGTTATATTAAATCAATTGAGGATTACATTATATAGTATGATATTTGGTTTAGACAGTTGGAACCATTATTCGGTTAAACGCCACACTACATTATATTAAATCAATTGAGGATTACATTATATAGTATGATATTTGATTTAGACGGTTGGAACCATTATTCAGTTAGAAGAGTACATTAAATCTCAACTAATCTCCATTATTTCTATTTTTGCTTAAGTCCAATGTAATTCCATTGGATCCAAACATTTATCTCCATTTCATGTTTTCATATAGGGGATTGAATCCATATCCTAAATTCCACACATAATATCCAGTCATAAATAACGAACCATTGGATTTAGGCCGCGACGTAGGTATATGATCACCATAGCTTCCTGCAAATAAAAATCTAAATGTAAATATATTTTGTAGAATGTCAGTCATAATATCGAGTGAGCAAAACAAAACCATTGGATTCAGGTCGCGAAGGAAGTATATGATTACCATAGTTGCGTGCAAATAAAAATCTAATTGTAGATATATACAGAATGCTAATTGTAAATATATATAGAATCCATATATTATGTAGAATGTGAGTCATAATATCTAGTCGAAAAAAGATAATCATTGGATTCAGGCTGTGGAAGAGGTATACGATTACCATAGCTACCTGCAAATAAAAAGCTAATTGTAAATATATACAAAATGCTAATTGTAAATATATACAGAATGCATAATGTTAAACAACAAAAATCTAAATTTCAAAACCTTGTTGTACCTTAATACTCATCGTTAGAAGTTGAAGAAAAAAAAAACATGATCCTAAGAGTTTAGCATATAGCCACTCAGTATTAAATAACCATTTCCAAAGGAAATTTGAAATGCACCCAAACTTGGCATTTATCATGCATCCAACTTAACCATGGTTGCGCCAATTGAAATGCAAGCCGAACTTAGCATCCATTAGTGGGCACACTTGGTATCCTTAAAAATGCTTGACATCCATAATGTTGGAAACGGTGACAACAAAACTCATCCGTGAATAGGATTCTAGATCCTATAAACCAGGATTGGTTGTAACCAATGCACCTAAGTTAAACTATGGATAAGATTACATTTAATAGTCAGTTTCTAATATACATTGCTATAAATTTGTATGCCCGTAGAGGCTGTGAGTGTGTTTGAGAGGAGTGAGATCTCTCTGTAATCTCCATTAGCTGAATAATAAGATAATCGATACCTGCGCTTGGTGGACGTAGCCCAACATTTGGGTGAACCACGTAAATTGTTGTTTGTTGTGTTCTTTGTCTGCATGTATTGATTTTCTTATGGTAATTTGTGTTTCCGCACTTGCAAATTACAACAAGTGGTATCAGAGCTCAGGAGCTGAGGAGATGAGGAGGGCGCAGACTGAATAAAATCCGAAGCCAGGAAGAGGTCGCGTTGAAATTCATTTTTTTGGCATAAGCGCTTGGCAAAGACTTGCACAGGGGCACCAACGTTGGGCAACAGGTTAAGCAAGCACGCCGACGCTGGAGATCAAGCCGAAGGGCGCGCTGCTTAATTAATTTATGCTGGTTTTCAAAGGGAGCGTTGTGTGGGAGCCAATGCTCACCTCTCCGGTTGAAGGGAGCACCAACACTCTACATTATAATTCCTTGGTAGCGTACCCTTAACTCCTCCAAAGGAGCGCTGGATAACTTAAGGAGCGCTCCCCCCCTTTCTGAAAGGATTCGTATGAAATCTTGTTTTTAAAAAGAAAAAGGTAGATTCGTATGAATTTTCTTTAAAAGTAATACTTTTACATTTGGAAAGTATTAAAACTTTTTATTTATTTATTAAAGTATTAAAGAAAGGTATTAAAATATGGAGGATGAAGGGTGGAGGAATAAGGTGGAGTGACTTCCTTATTAATTTTTTTTTTAAGGTGTATGTAATTTTCTTTTTGAAAATTACACAAGTTAATTTCTTCACACATATTTTTTAAAAGGCCTTGGATATTACAAATAGTGAACAGTGGTGTTTGTTCTTTTTATGTTTACTCTAATGAAAAAGATGTAGAGTGCTAAGTTCGAAATTGAAAAATTTAATGGCAAGAACAATTTCGAGATCTGGAAGGTTAAGATGCACGATCTGCTCGTGCAACAAGGCGTGGTGAAGGCGCTTTTGGGAAAAGCAAAGCAGCCCGCGTCACCATAACAGACGAAGACTGGGATGAGATGGATGCGAGAGCACTGAGTGCCATACGCCTGTGTTTGGTCGACGATGTATTGTTCAACATTGTTACAGAGAAGACAACAACTGGTTTGTGGTCAAATCTGGAAAGCTTGTACATGACAAAATCCTTGACAAACAAGATCTTTCTGAAAAGACAATTGTATAGCTTGCGCATGAAGGAAGGTACGAAAATTGTTGATCATCTAAATACTTTCAATACTCTTCTAGTTCATTTGAGTAGCATGGGTGTGGAATTTGAATCCGAAGATAAGGCAATTACATTATTATGTTCTTTGCCCGCATCATGGGATCATTTCGTTACCTCTATTAGTTTCAGTTCAACAGAAACTATTGAGTTTGATGATAATGTTGGAGCTTTACTATCTGAGGAAACAAGGAAGAAATCAAATCAATAAACCTCTACATCTGAGGCATTGGTGGTCAGAGGCAGACCAAAATAAAGAGGACAGGGTCAGAGGGATTTCTCTCGATCAAAATCAAAAGGCAGAAAGAGCAAACTCAAGTGTTGGTTTTGTGGAAAATCCGGACACCTGAAG
>ML798444.1:0-14861 GCA_009831015.1 Picea engelmannii | reverse complement strand
CGACATTTGGCTTCCAATATCGACTTTACTTCGTCAATGACTTCGAACCCTTTAAGGCTCGGATTGTTTACCGGCGAGTCTTTCTCTGCCTTATTTCCCGGCGTGGAGTCGATAAGTATTGATCCATCACATCCCTGTAAGCGTATCAATTAGCTACTTATCTTATTCTTGAAATTGATATATACTACTGATTGTTTTGAGAGTTGATATACTTACTCTCACAAAGCAGTCATGGAAATGCATCCTGATAAGAGAAGGTGCAATGCCAGGATTTGCTCTCACGGCTTTGGCCACAGCTGCACTTACAATCGCCTCCGCCTCAGGGCACGTATGACGGTAGTAACCCACCTTTAATCCGTTCGCATTTGCTACTAGTACAGGAGGAGATAACACTGCTACTATTACGATTGCTCTTACTAAATTAAGTAAACAGCGATGATCAATTGATCGATAATCCATTTGGATTATTGGAATTTTCTTGGAACAGCAATGGGAGTGATTGCCAGTTACAGATCAATCTTCTCGTGCCTATGGATTATGCATAGATAGATCGATGAATGATTATATATAGTGGCAAAGGTGCCCGGTGGCGTAACTGGGTGAATATGCCATGCGCTATGCAGTAACTATTCAATGGAAAGAAGAAGGAACCCTTCGATTCGTCATGTCAGAGGAAAGGGTCGCAAGTGATGATAAAACAAAAAAAGAGACGCAAGCAAATCCCTTGGACGGAAGGTTGCTGGTGGGCTGAATATGTCTGAGCGGGCAGTTGTAATGGCACAGTAAATCCCTTGGACGGAAGCGGGCAGTTGCAATGGCACAATCGGTCTACGTAGAGCGCCACAATTTTCCCATTTCACGCTTGACGTTTTAAATGTACGGAGCAAGCCGTCTACGTAGAGCCCCACAATCACAGACGTTTGCGTGATCAAATCGAATTTGAATTCGTCGGACTCTTCAATCATTCGCATTCAAGATGTACGGAGTCTTCAGTTCATAGCTTTCAAGATATGTAAACCGACTTTGGCAATTTTGAAATTAACAAAAGGAAGGCCCACAATTATCAACAACTACATTAATAATTAATATGTCATCGTTCATATATCTTTAACACATTTTATAATAAAAATATGTGAAGGAATATATAAGATTATTTATACGTTTTCTATTGTTTATTTGGTATATTATTAAGTTTTCCGAAGGGACAACGGATGTATTGGATGGACTTGGTGGCCATTCAAGTCTCTATTATGGAAAAACAAGGAAACTTATGTTCAATTTTTTTTTGGTGGGGTTGAGGAAGGAAAAAATCATTATCATTTTTGTAGTTGGGAAATTATTGCAAAACCAAAATATTTGGGAGACTGGGGGATAAGAGACTTATTTCTCTTCAATAACTTCTTAGTGACAAACTTCTTGTGGCGAGTCCTGATGAAAGATGGAATTTGACATAAGATGATTAAAAACAAGTACATACAACATAGTTGAGTGGTCACTTGTCTTAGATCGGCCTCAACAAGAGCTCTCACCATCCCAAACCTACAAAAATCTCTTGAAGGATTTACACTTGTTAACCCACTGGTTGAGTTGGAAGCCATTATTGGGACACTCGATTATTATTGGTATGGATAGTATTATGGTCTTGGGGAGTTCATCCTTCTTATCTGGTCAGTTGTTAGAAAAATTGAATAGAAACAATGTGATCTACCTCTATTAAGCTTTGGGAGCTTGGAGACCAGGAGTACTCTCGAAACACTGAAAACAGCGAGGATTTGGGACTAAGGGGGATACTAGCATTGGAATGGGATGCTTTCAGCAGGGAGTTGAGAGGAGCGGAAGTACAATTACAGAAACAAGACGATATGCTCCTATGGACTAGAGGGGACAACTCCGACAGTCTAAATCTAATATATATATATATATATAGCTCTCGCAAAAAAGAAATGGTTGAATCTTATCGGGGGGGATGGAAAAGAGACTTGTGGAAGTGGGATATGGCACAAAAGATTAAATTGTTTATATGTTTATCAAGTGAGAACAAAATCCTAACATGGGATTGTCTCCAAAAAAAGGGTTGGCAAGGCCCAAATCGTTGTCCATTATGCTAAAAAGATGTTGAGACTGTGTATCACATTTTGTATCTTGCAAATTCTTTCGAGAAGTCTGGTTGAGGATAAAAAAATAATTTAAAAACTTGGTTGTTTGGGAAGGAATCACTTTAAATGAATGCCTAGAAAACTGGGTAAATAAAGAGGTGTTTTTCAAAACATTGTCTGCCATTCTTTGCTGGTATGTCTGGTTGGAGCGAAACAATGTAATTTTCGAAGGACACATTCCTTCCAGCTTCTCCGTTGTTTGTAAATTCAAAGCAACACTTCCTACCGAGCCACCTTTGAAGAAGTTCTCTCCTTGAATACTTCAGATTTTGAGTCTTTATTCCCCTACAATGTGCTGGTTCAATCGAGCTGCGGATTTAAATGACCATAGATGTGGCACGAGGGGCCTGATAAAGACTAGTTCAAATACAGTCATTAAGTGGACTTTTAACTGTGGTTGTGGGACTAATACTAGAGAAAAATTGCTTGGTGCATGGGCGACCCTATTCGTAGTTGTACGATTGAATATAGAGGTTATACATGTAATTGGTGATTCGAAGATAATCATAGAATGGTTGAACGAAAAAGGAAAGCTACATGTTGTTGCTTTAATGGGTTGGATGGACATAATTAATAGGCTCAAGATCACTTTTAAAGAGATCTACTTCACCCATGTATACATGGAGCTAAACATGGAAGTTGATTATCTCTCGAAGAAAGCCTTGTCAAAGGTTGAAGGAAGGATAAACTACAACTTCTGGATAGATGGAAATGAAGGGCTCACTTCTTTCTTCTATCTATATTAACCTTTTAGCTATACATTTTGGGTCTTCTCATTTCTCGAGCATTCAGAAGATAGGCTATTTTTCTGGCATAGCTTAGTAATATAGTCTCTTGTTTTTCGATCCTATTACAAGCATCATGTGTTTTGTTGACAACATTAGCACTTTGCTCCAAAGGTTAAAACAAGAATTCACAATCTGAATTTTTGTATATGTGAAGAAATAAAGCTATGCATAGAATGCAAGATCTTTGATGATAGGTAAAGTGCACCATTTTATATTATTATAATATAAAGAGAAATTTGTATGGTTGAAAAAAAAAAAACTTCCCAATCCTTCAAAATTATTAATAGCCATACTTGTCAAAGCACAACCATATGAATTAAAAATATGTATACCTACTTTTCTCAAATGTAAAGATTATCTTTCATAGATGACATGTGTCATGCATGGTAATCTTCACCCGCTACTTCTTTCACACATACGGTAGGTTATAGATCTACAGTGTCCTCATTCCAGGTTCACATTGGATATGATCTTCTCCTAAAATGCAAGTTTTCTCCTCCTTGGACATGGGATCCTCTTCTTCAAGCAAGAAACTCCAGAACAACAGATCTTGCACCCACCTCAGCCATCTCCACTAGGGTTTAGAACTTCTAGCTTCTAAAATCGAGCTCTTTAAAAACCCAAATATCAAAGCAGGGGTTCGAACATGGGCCTTTATCGTTTGAACACTCTCCATGTTGCAAGTAAGCCTATGACGCAATCCAATTCCCTCGATTTAAAGAAAATCCACAATCTCGACTCTTTATAAATGCTTGTTCCATGTAGAACCTTGAACCCTTGACCCAATATCTTTTCTTCTACCTCAGTGTTTCCTCGGTCATTTCTCCATCTCTTCAACACATTTCGTGGCCATATACAAAACTCCCACAAGATTAGCCCTGCCTCAAATGTGCAAAACACGCTGCTATTTTTGGAGGATTTTCAAACCAGAAAACTTCACGGGTGAAATAAAAATCAGAGGCATTTCCATCGAGTTGTCCACACTAAAAACAAGATTTATTGCTTAATGATTGGGCATCTTTCCTAGGGTGCCAAGATCCAATTTCCTCGGAGGCATTATTTAGATGGGTGTAAGTATGAAAAGGGATATGCCTGGAGAGTACAAGTGCTCTCCCCACGTGACCCTTTTTCGTGGAAAACTTTGGCCCCTTTCTCGCAAACGTACATCGCTCACCCTACGACTCTTCCTAGTAGATCGGTCTCTCTTTGGCTCCAGCGATCTCCTACAATGTCCATGAATTATGTGGGCCTTCATATGTCCGTACAACTCAATTTCCAACAACAAATGCAACACGCACCTTCCGTTGGAAGCTTCACTACTTTCTCCAAACGATGGTAGATAATACCTCTCTATTCACCCACCAAATGATGATCGCCCCTCACCTTAGTGCTAAATAGCAGACAACAATTCTTGAAAGCAATGGTCTAAGGGCACATTGTCTCTACACGGTCTCAACAACAAACGATATAGGCGCACCTCTACTCCAACACATCGATCCGAGAGCACTTCTGCTCCAATGCACTGATCTAGGCACCAAATAACTCAGGTTGCATCTCTTCTATGTGGTATCCTTGCAGGTCACAACCCTTCCACGCTTTCACATGATGGATCAATCTTCAACACATCCTCTACCTTACTTTCAACACTACAACAACCTCACAGCCTTCAGGGCTCTGATACAAGAAACAATTTGCCCAACAACAACTGCTCTGTCACTTTCTTCAATGATTTTAGGGAACTTGGGCCCTCATGTGAGAGAGCCAGAACCAGACCCTCTCTGATACCAATATGAAAGATTGAACAACTAGCATTATATATTGACTCAGATATGCCCACACAATATCATAAAAAACTGAAACTACACTATTCAATTTTTTCTTCATATTCTATTGATACCAAAAACAGGTATATATACAACAATGAAAAATTTTGACTTCCATAGAGAATAGTTTGGAGAACTCATTACCTAGGTTCTAGATAAGATGTCTCTAGAACGAAATATAGGTCGCATATGTTTGAAATCTTACTTCATTAACTTCATTTATTGTTGGGAAATATTTGGGAGTAATTATTACATTTCAACAAACAGTGGATGAAAAAATCTCCCCATGTTGAAGAGTCCCAAAGTGGCTCTCCTCCTTGCAAGCTTCCTAGGGGATACATAAAGTCTAAAGGTTTATAATTTGGAAAGCAAGGCATAATAGGTGTAACCCGGTAAGTAAGGGAAGGATGGTTGACCCAGGAAAGCATTAGTTAAGGAATCCATAGGGTTGTTAAAGCGTAAACTTCTTGCTTCTCCTTATTATGGGAAAAATCTCATCTCAGTGAATGATCAACAATATCTCGCTAGGATTACCCTAGTTATCCTAGACAGAATAGTGTTTAGACTCCTATGGTTTCCCTAGATCTAGATTAAAAAATTCCCTTTACACCAAAGAAGGGTAGATCAACATACCTTTAAACTGAAGGTTGTTCCTGCATGTCCTGGATAATGTAGATCTGAAGTTCCATCTCTAGCTCCTATCACCTGCTTCCTAAACACAGGGAAAAAACACTACCAATCTTCTTCTTTCTCTAGTGTCAGGAATAATCAAATTTATTAGATCTACTTTGATCTATCACTTATAAAATCGGATCTAAACCATTTATGAATTAAACACAAATAATCTGGAGGAAAACCAATGATCTATCAATGAATGTAAGAGAAATTACATCAAGCATACATTGGTGATGATGCCATTCTCCCCCAACTCGTTGCTCCTCCTCCTTAGCTTCTTTATCACGCTAGGATCTATGATTTCTAGCTCTGATAGGTAGGAAGAGTTCCTCTACATATGGGCAACATAACATTATTCTTGAATTCTGCCCCTCTTACCCAAGACATGACTTTATTATATAGATCTTTGGAGGAGGTTTGGGGGAGCTTCTAGATATTCTAGAGACCACTAGAGACTCAAATAATGTGAGTTGCAAATCTCTTTCCACGGAGATATAATTGATCCCTCCCCTATCACCTCATAAATCCCCAAATATAGAAGTTTTAAAGATCCTCACTTGTTGAGCTACTAGTGACTTGTGAGGATCCTCGCTTATTGAGCTACTAGTTGTAGATTATAACCTTGTACAATATCTACTGCAAACAAATATTCAGTAAAGGAATAGAAAAGATACAATGGAAAATACAAACATTACACATAGATTTTTCCCTTAGAAACCCAAACCGGGAAAACCAACATATTCTATATTATTCATCATTTACAATGTTTACAATACAAAATACATATAGGAGCCAGCGGCATCCAAAACCCTAACCCAATGTCTTGGATTAGTCCAAAACCCTAATTCCTTAACTGGAAATAGAAAACCATCGGCAAAGAAACCATGTGCCAAAAAACCACCTAAATATAATGCGGTCCCGAGGCAGAAAAATGTGGTCCCGATGCAGAATTTTTTCTTCTCGAGGGCACTGCCCCCAAACCCTCGTGCAGGGGGTGATCCCCCCCTCAAACCCCCCTACGCATTCAACGCATACTCATGCAAAGAATATAACACATACCCAAAACTAGTGACCTATCAGGATCCTCGCTGGTTGTCTACTATGTGTCTAATGAGGATCTCCAAAAGGGCTCAATTCTTAGGAAACATGTGCATTTTGGCTTACATCTTCTTATGGATTCCTCTTTGGCCTATAGGGTGGAAATTAAGGGTATAACAAATTCCTCCAAAAGTGTGAGGTTGGGAAAGGAATGAATTGATGAAATACATTACAATAAAATAGTGTCCATGTGAGGCAGCATGAGGACAGAGAAAAGGTGTTGCAGAAGTCAAAGAGGTCCTCCAATCAAACACCAAGGATGAGAGTATAAATAGGCCATCCCCTAGGTAGACATACTCAGACTCTGAATAAGCATGTCTGCCAAAAAATACACTGTGGATCCATGATATGAAATTCTAGACCATGACCATGAAAGAATACATAGTGGATCCATGTCATCAATAAGACCATAGCCACAAGAAAATACAATGATAGTCTACGTAGTAAACTCAATCATAGCCACCAACAAATATAATGTGGATCTATGACACAACATATAGATATGAGGAAGACAACGAGCACTAAGGGAAGTCCCCCCAAAGTCTTCAAAGTACTCATATACAAGTGATATACTCCATCATAACTTGGGAGGGGATGTTGTAAAAGAAGGATATGGCCCCAACCCAAGGTCTTCATCCTAAACCCCGATGGTACGAATCTACAACATGCAAATAGATGAGATGATGTCAAGCATAGTATAAACCATTTGATTACGAGTCATTGATGTATACCATTAACAACATTGAGTGGATTGACTGATGATGAAGATGGACCCCAAGTTTCCTAATACAATCTAACGAATGTGAATGGATGAGCTAGTTTCGAGCACTCATAGAATCAATCGATCAGGGGTCAATGAGGTAAACCCTTTTTCGATCATGAGGAGGCCTGCCACTGAGGACTGCAAGCTCCAAGGTACTAGCTAGTTTCTAGTTCCCTTTCCTAGATAATTTTCTAAAGTCGATAGGAAGATATCAGTCAAAGGAGGGCCTTGATGTATCCCCCATCAATTGACACGAAACATACACCAACAGATGGTGTGAAGAGAGAGTATCACTAAGTACAATTGACACAAGGATGGTTGACTCGAAAAGGAAACAAAACAATAGATAGTTGACTCAGGCTTAAACTTCCTTTGAACATATAGCATGACACAATGGTGACTTAGAAGAAAAACATAAGATTTGGATGAATATAGTGCAACAATGCAAGAGGCATTGAAGCACTCTACATGATGACTAGAAGAGTAACCAGTCGAAGTCATATCTCAAACCCATATTACTGTGATGAATCCTAGACAAGCTAAAACCCAACTGTAATATGAGGACTCAAACATGTGCCATGTTCATGGGAGACTCGACTCATGTTGCCATTTTCATAATAGACCAATGGTGAAAACCCCCACTCCCTTTTTTATTTTGTTTGTATTTTTTGTCTCCTTCATGGTTTAACAAGCATGAAAGAATGACGCAAGTATGCTCAATCCCCTTCATACTTTAACAAGAAAACAAGAATGACCCAATCAAGCTTGGTCTTCTTCATGGTTTAAAGATAATGAAAGAATGATGCAAGTGAGATTGGTGTGTCTTTCTCATTTGGTTTTAATGAGCCCAAAAAAGAGATAAAAATGTACTCGATAGTGTCTTTTTCATGTCCTTTTACAAGTCCGAAAAAGAGATAAAAGTATACTCATCAAGAGAGAACAAGTGTCTTAACAACATGCTCCAATATTCCAGGTGCATGGGACCGACCTAAGCAATGAGGAATGCATATCCTACTAAAAAGTGAGATCCACTCTTAGCAGTTGTTCTCTCCCTGGGTAGGTGGATGAAAAATGGAGGCCAAATAATGCAAGAGGTGGATGGTCAGGGCTACTGCATAGTGATAAGAGGGATATGGGAAACCAATAGTGAAAAAACGTGAATCATGATGCGAAAAAAAAATTCATAGGCAACCATTAAGAAACAAGAAAAATGTTTTTGGGAACCCCCACGGGATGTGGCCAGAAAATAGATGAAGAGAGAAGAATGAGGCTAAATCATCAAGTCATGGTGGGGCTAAAGGAGGGATCACGGGCCTACGTGAAATTGCAACATGGGCAGTGGATGGAAATATGAGTGCTAAATAGGGTTACCATGAACAGTAGGAACTAATGAACCAACTATAATGTGCAAAAGGAGTGGCTAGTGTTACAACCGACCAGGTTCAGACCTAAGTCATAATGTTGGCAGTATGGATGGTTAATAGTGCAAGACGGTGAATGTAGGGAAAAACCTACCCATATATGCCAAAACATACCTCAATTTCAATGGAATTTTCCATATGTGTAAAAAAGTCCTCATACCCTCCTATCAACACATGTAAACTAGATTCTAGGGTCAAAACGCATAGTGAAATCACAAAAAAAAAAATAAAAAAAATTGGAATTTTTGGATATGATATTCACAAAACAAAAGACACTCACACCACACACCTATGTAAAAGGAATTATGCATTTTGATGCTTTACGCCAAGTAGAGACCATTGCTAGGCTTAGGCCAAGGATCTTTTTCATAATCAATGATCTCATAAGTTGTTGCTGCCATCATATGGCTTACCATGATGAGGCTATGCCACATTGGAATGGATCTCTATGGTTGAAGATACTCATCATAGGTGGTTTCTTGAGCTACGTTATCTCCTTGATGGCACCCATCAACACATGAAGGAGGTACAAAATGCAAGTATTCGATGGAAGGGGAAACAAATAATTTGGTGGCAAGTTTCGAAAAAGATAACCAAGGCGGAAAAGGGTCAATATTAGAGGTTTCAATGGATGCCCCAACAAATTCCCCTAGTCCTATATTAAGACTCGCCATGATAACTATCATCAGTTCAAAAGAAAGAAAATATGATGGATGCATCACCTCATCCATGGGCTTATCTAGGGAAGACATGACTTCCAGGATGGCCTCTTCTGAAGGTAACTCATTATCTAGGAAATCATGCGAACTTGGAGAGTCAACAACCCATATGGGTGGAGTAGGATTATCACAATTCATATGAGGATGGAGTTGTTGACCACTATCAACAGATGTTGATGGGATTGTCAGATCGATAATATCAAACGTGGTAGACGACATACTAGCTCCATATGAATCAAAATCCTTGGGACGAGGTATCACCCAAGGATCAAAAGACCGAAGGGATCCATTGGTAAATGATGAAAACATGTTGATATGAGCGATGTGTGTAGTGGGAGATGGTGGGGGAAGGGTAAAAATTCCCATTACTGAAGGATGTTTGAATATCCCAACACCAACGTTCTTATAAGACTGTGTGGTATCATTTCCAAAGGATACATTAGACCCCGTATTGGATCCAAGGTCTGGGATAAACATGATATGATCAATCATAACAATTTTCCCTTGATGAGGGAAGCATAGGACCCTGAATACCGATAAGACAAATGCAGTAATTTTTTAGAACCAAGTAAGACCGAGTAACAAATTGTACTCAAGAGATGCGTTGACAACCTTCACATCAATAGAGACAGTATTACCACCTAACTCTATGATTAAGGTGATGATTATTCCATGGGGTTAGAACATGTGTCCATAAAATTCCTTCAATAGTGTTTCAAATGTGTTTATCTTAGTAGAGACAAGGGCCTTCCAACAAGAAATATACATGATGCAAGTCGAGGCTCCTTCAACCACCACTTTTTGGTAGAAGTTTTTCCCCAACAATAGCACTATGATTTGAAAGGAAACTTGTTGGAAGATCCTATAAGTAACCTGATAAGAATCAAAGGTCATCAAACTTGACTCCGAGGTATAAAACCCACCTATGGCATACAACAAGTCTTTCCACTACATTGGGCAACTTTGAAGGACTTCAAGTGCAGATATGGAACATGGTGCTTGGACCAAGCCTTCCACGATACTATAGTTGTGGGAGGCTCTTGTGTTTGGATTATGCATCATGCATCGAAGAATTTCCTTTGGGGAGTGAAGAAGTGCCTCAAAATGTGGATTTTCAATATGAAGAGGGCCACCAAGATGGGAAGAAGATACTACTTCTGGCACAAAACCATAAGAAGGCTCAGGAATTTCATAATTCTTGACTCGCATTTGCAAATTAACCATTTGGTGACACATGAAAATGGCAGCATTCAAGGAAGACCCCTCGTGGTGAGGGGTACCTTCCATGCCCCTTTACGAAGGGGCATGGTTTGTGAAAACCATGTTGCAAGGGGGCATGGTTTTTGGAAGCCATGTTTTGAAGTTGAGAGGGGAAAGGATGGGTTAATACAACAGGCTACTAGGGGGCATGCTGTTGTGCCAACATCTATGGACCTCATCCTTCCAAGGACACTGGTGAGTAGGGTATTCGTCCCCACAAATTGTGTAGGGAAAATGACTCTTCCTTTTCTTCTCAGTGACCCCCTCTTAGGTGTTTTGGGTGGAGCCAGTCCCTTTCTCAGTATTATAATTTTTCTTTTTCTTTTCCTTTCTTCTTCTCTCTAGGTTGTTGAGGATTATTTAGTTGCATGGAATGCACCAAATTCACCTTGGATGTTTGAGTAGGGACCACAAAATTTTGAACACTAGTACCATAAGTTGAATTAATAGAAATCTGACCCATCTGATCAGCTAACTGGTTTATAAAGGTATGGAAAACAAAACCAACTACACCATCAACATGGGGTCCTAGGTTTGTCTTTGTTGTATTTGTCAATGGTCTAGGAGCATTTGGGATGATGTAATAAAGTGTGTCTGATTGAGAATAAATCAAATCTAATTGTTGGGTAGATAAAATGGTCCACTCCTTGGTAACCTCCTCATCCATAGCTACATATCTAGCAAAGGGTGGTAGGAGGGATTTTATGAACCACTCCATGAGGAGTTTCTCCGGAATCTGAGTATTAATCATCCCACATCTCTGTCTCCACTTATGTATATGATTGGAAATGTGAGTGGAATTATATTGACACAGTGAATTCAAGAGCTCAGTTCCTATCTCATACTGTATGGGCAATTGGTGATGCATTAAGAAATCCATTTCCAAGTTGTTGAAGCTTTTAAAGGAACCTTCTTTCAATTCAACGTACCATTTGGTGGTAGCTTTGGTCAAGGATCTCTCGAAAATATGCAATGTCACATTATCATCCATCAACAAGTTGGATGAACACCATAAGTGGTATGTCATGATGTGTGTGGAGGAGTCCCCTCCTGTCTTACTGTCTAATTTTTGGATATCGGTTGGAAACTTGTAAGGAATAATCGACCATTATGGGTCATGGGAAATAGGGTCATTTGTTAATCGTGACAAATCTAGTAAGTATAACATTGCGAGGAAAGGAAATGATGCAAATCAGTACTAGGTTGAAGGTGAAGTGTTGACTACCCCAGATGGAGATTTGAGTATTTTTTAGAGAGTAAGTGCCTCCAAGAATGGTGGTACTTCCAGGAGCATTCCTAGAACTAAATATTCCCCCAAGGGTATTTCCCCTAGAGGGAAATGTGGACCCTCCAAGAAAAATATTCTCAAAGCTAGTACTAGGGAAGAAACCCCTAGGACTGGATGTGTTAACAAAGGGAAAATCTCCCCATGGTGAAAAATTTCCTCCAAGGGATTTCTCCCCAGGGAAAGATGAGATAACCCATGGAAAAATAAAACCTCTTGATGTACTATTTCCCCTGGCCTAACCAGGGACAACCCCAAAACCACTAGACATATTCCACCCAAAAGGTACACAGGACTTGATGATATCGGGCCACGCAAATTATTGGAGGAGGTGGAAGGAGATCCACTTCCCATGCTGAAACCAAAGCTCCGCCCCCCACTGGAAAGTGATCCAGAAGTGGGAATTGATGTGGATGGTATGGGCATAGTGACTCTAGGTACACTAATGGATGGAAATAATGACACAAGCGATATCCCACAATTTGAAGGACCAATATAAAATGGTATGGATGGTGTAGGTACAATGGATCTAAGGACTGGAAACATAGACATCACTGGGATGCTCCATACGGGATTGCCCCTTGTCCCACTTGAGGATGGGGTTGTAGGCTCAACTACACTATATGAAACACTTGTTCATGACATGGTGGGAGGATGACTAAACAAAGAGAAAGGTGCACTAAAATTTTCCCTCACTTGGAAAAGTAGAGGTGCATTTGGCTCAATCAAAGGAGGATTAAAATTTTGTGGAGGACATTCATCTACCACTTCTACCTCAACTAAACCACTCTTGTTGAACCAAAGTTTAATCCCTTCAAATTGTTCGTCAACTATGTCACACTGCTTGATAGGTGGTTATTCCTTCGTAATGGGTTCATGTCCTCATAGTCGAATGGACCGATGTAGTAGTTCAACCACCATGAGTTGGCTAGACTTGAACTCAAAGAGAAAACCCCTAATCAAAACTAGGCTAACAACAAGAAAACAAATGGGTTCAATGGCCTTCCAAAAATAAACCCTATGGACGAGATGGAGTCCCCACATTATTGTATAGCGAAGGTATGAGGAGTAGTTACAATTATCTACGTGAAATAGCCTTTACCGGTCCAAGCACCCTTTATTAAGGTGGGAACCCTCCAGGGTAACTAAGACCATGAATGAATTTATGTCCGAGGTACTACAGGAACATCCCACCTATAGTCACCTCTTTAGCTCCCTAAGAAAGGTCACTAAGGCTACTACCTAACAATCAATGGTCGAGAGAATAGTCGTAGGTATAACCACATGTAAGGAAAGGGTAACAAATCCCAAATCTCTAAAGGAATTAGCCAACTAAACCCCTCTATATGTATCAAGTGAAGTGGTATTGAAAACACCAAAATAAGTAGAGAGGGGTAATCTCCCTACTTTCCCTGATGTGACCTCGTGCTTAACTCCTATTTTAGATGAGGCTCTTGCATACTCATTGCAAGAATGGATTTAACACTCTTTAATGACTTCTAAGTTTCATTTTTTAGCCTTGGAGAGTTTACTCTCTAATCCTAATCCAAGACTCTAAGCCTATCTAGTATTGGTTCACTATAAAAAGAAAAATGCCTAATTGATTTCAGATTGTTCTTTCTTTTTATGGATGTTTCTTAAGTTCAAGAGTAGTGGATGAAACTTTGGTGATGTTTTGAATCTTGACCCAACCAAGCAATGCAAGAATGATGATGCAAATTTTTGACTTCGATGAAATCTAGTAATGGGAGGGGAAAAGAGTTTCCTTTTTCTTTGCAAATTTAAAATTGACCTCACACACACCAAGAAGCCACCAATCACTTCAGATATGAAACCAAACAATGCTCCTAATGCATTCTCTTCACTATTGCTTCAAATGAAGCCAAGCATGCAACAATCTTTTTGTATTTTTTGGTTATTTTCCAATTGTAATTCAACAAATATTCATGATCTAAGAAAGAAATAAAATGCAAAAGGAAAACAAACAAGAAACCACAAGCAAGTGGGCTGTAGGAAATTGGAAATGAGGCTGAATCAACCCACTCTAATGTCTCTAAAAATATCACACTCAAAACTTACCTATAGGGGAAGATCTAACTATGGGAAATATGTACATAAGGACAAGCAATGCAATCAATGTCAAAAACAACTAGATCTCTTCAAACCTGTTAGGTTCTTTGGTCAATTTCATAGAAACTCTTAAATAGAAAAAAAAAACAATCCAAGAAATGGAAATCAAACCATAAAAATGCACTCAAACAACACTTGAAAGCAACTTATGTGACAAAAAACACTCAAATAGAGACAATACAAGATCAAAACAAATCACTGCAAAAACCTATTTTTCAAAGGACATACCTAACCTCAAAGTTATGGGTTTTTCTCTGCAAATCTGTAGTTTTTACAGATCCCCATGGGGCATAGGCTTGTCAACCTACGAGGGTCCTCGTAGGACACATATGATGTAACAACCGATGACATGGAATTTTTTTATTTTTAAGAAAGATAGATTTGTTTCAGATCTTCCATATCTATATCAGATCTCTCAGATCTACTGGATCTAGGCTCTTAAGTAACAGATGGATGAAAATAAAAAGAAAACCACAATCAACAATGGCAAGGATTGGATAAGTGACTCAAACTAGAGAATAATTATTTCCTAGTGGAGTCGCTAGTTTTGTTATGGGATAAAATCTCACAGGGATCTCACTGAATGATCAACAAGATCTCCCTAGGATTAGCCTAGTTATCCTAGAAAAAATAAGGTTTAGACTCCTATTGTTTCCCTAGATCTAGAGAAAACAATTCCTCTTACAACAAAGAAGGGTAGATCAACATACCTTTAACCTGAGGTTTGTTCCTGTATGTCCTGG
>ML798443.1:75401-166825 GCA_009831015.1 Picea engelmannii | reverse complement strand
GACAAGGCCAAAATACTAAAATCATATTGTTTTACATTAAATGTTTGAAAATTAAACCCTAATCAAGCAATAGAGAGACGTCATCCCCTTTCTAGGGTGACGTTAGCCCCTTCCAGGGCAAATGCAGCCTCCTGGAGCAAAACGTTAGCCCTCCTTGGGCTTCTCCAAGCTGTCACATGTGCCAGTACTGCCATATCTGCCTCCCAAGATGTCCATACTGCTGGGTGACGACATGGGATTTCTGGGAGACATCTTGGGCCTTCCAAGGCCAACGTTCCCGTGGAGAGGGCTCAACCCCCCTAGGTACAGGTCTGCTCAATTGCCTCTGGTGGATTCTTCTGCTCTTCCCTGGTACAAATGCTTTGCCCCGTCTCTGCCCCCTACTGGGGTCTCAACATCCATCGGGTGGGCTCTTCAACCCCATGGAGGTCCGAACTGATCATCTCCCCATGTGTACTTGTCCATCGGTACCTGTCCGTCGGGCATGATCCTGCACATCAACAGCTACGCCCTCCATGGGCTCATAAGTCACAAGGATCATAGCAATGTCAATCACATCTAATCATCAATATTTATTAAACATGTGCATAAAACCCCTTTACCCCAGTCTAGTGCTCAAAGAGATTATACAGGTCTGCAATAATAGTTTGGGGAAAGTGACAGGACATCCTATTGGGCTAGCGTCTACTAGTAGAGGGATGTTTCTGAAAAAAATTAAATCCAAGTCATGCAGGTGGGTGAGGTGGATGGGGATGCTTGGGCAAAAGGTGCAGTGATAGAAGGGATGGCTTACCAGTGGGTACCTCTATGGAGGGTGAGTTGCACCTGTCATGGATGCAAATATTTCCAAGCCCATTCATGCCTTTTAATCTTCATTTTTTCAAGATGCTAATCAAAGGACACTGCCCTGGCTTGGTGACCAGTGGTGGCAATGTTAGCCACAAACATTTCACGGAAATGAGAAGGTTGACTCGTGATGAGACCCCCTTTCTCCTGGCTATGCGACCAAGAGCCACTACCCTGGCGTGGTGACCAGATGTTGGTAGTGTCATACCGCTAGATGCTCGTGGACCTTATAGGCCGGCTCATGATGAGAGCTCCTATCCTCTAACCAGGTCTTGTCTTATTGTTTTTTATCTTTTTATTGCTTTTTTTCTCAAGAAGTTAGTTAAGGGACATTGCCTTGGCTTGGTGACCAGAAGTGACAATGTTACCCACAAGTACTTTCACGGAAATGAGAAGGTTGGCTCATGATGAGACCCCCTTTCTCTTGGCCATGCAACCAAGAGCCACTACCTTGGTGTGGTAACCAGATGCTGGTAGTGTCATACCGTTAGGCACCCATGGATGTAATGAGCTGGCTCATGATGAGACCCCCCATCCTTCAACTAGGTCTTGATTTATTTTTCTACCGGTCCCTCTGTTTCTTGTTGAGAAGCCTTTTATTGCTTTCTCGAGGATCCCTGGGCGAAGCATCTCGAGGTTTTATTCTTAGGCTTTTATTGTCATCTAATTTTACCCCCCAAGCCTTTAGCCAATTATTTAGGTACAACCCCTAAATGATCAACCCTATGCCCAGACCAAGGTAATGGGATGGGTGAGCAAGAAATAAGATGGAAAGTGGTATGTGTGACGGGAACGGCTATGGCTCTTCAGAAATCCCCCCAGTGGCAACTCAAAACCCATGGACATAGGCTTGCTAGGGCATCCTGTCATTCCCCCCAGACAAGGTCAAGTGGACAAGCATAAGATCCAAGCACCCGTTAGAAACAAAGGAATCAAATGCACATATTCAAAGGTTTTGAGGATCAAAGTGACACATACCATGATACCCGGACTCATACCCCCCATTTCCTTTGTAATTTTTTTATATTTGTTTCCATGTAGACCATACTGTGTAGTGTTTTATATTTTGGATTCTGTGCCCATCGTGTTCATCTTTTTGAGGAGGGTCACTATTTGATTTAGAATAGAACCAATTTCTCTTTGCTAGAATGGGGGGGTAGGACTTGTTTTACTACTGTGTTTTTCTTTTATTAGAATTCAGTAGCTTGTAGCAGGCTGCCTCATTGCTAAATGAGAAAATAAACCATTCAATTGAGCAAAGGAACGAGACTTGTTTTACTACTGTGTTTTTCTTTTATTAGAATTCAGTAGCTTGTAGCAGGCTGCCTCATTGCTAAATGAGAAAATAAACCATTCAATTGAGCAAAGGAACGAGACTTGTTTTACTACTGTGTTTTTCTTTTATTAGAATTCAGTAGCTTGTAGCAGGCTGCCTCATTGCTAAATGAGAAAATAAACCATTCAATTGAGCAAAGGAACGACTGTTAGAATCTGCCATGTCAGAAGTAGAAGAAATGAACTTGAGTTCGGGTTGGCAAACCAAGACAAGGCAATGATTGAAAAGGGAGCTACAGACGAGATGTTAGGTAAAACAGAACTCTAGTCGAGAGAGTTTGAGGCAATCAGCAATAGGAAAGAAGAAAAATGGAGACCTAGAAACCCAAAATACTTCCTTAGAACTACCTTACAAAAGAGAAACACCAATGCCATCTTCAAAATGAAACCTGGAATGCGGATAAGATTCCCTAGGAGAAACCATCAGCTGTTTTAAGAATCTTCATAGCACAGATAGGAATTACTGCATCGGACCATGAGATAACCTTAAATTTCGACGAAGGAAAGAAGGCGTACCTGAATGGCGAACCCCGGTACTTTGAAGGATGCAAAGACTGGGTCGATTGATGGTAGGAGACGAGATTGATTACAGCATCGTTCCCGTAACCTTGCAAGCGGCAGTCGAAGTGCAGAATCGAAGTGATCCCGGGCTTTGTAATGCAGACTTTCATCAACACAGCCCTGAGATAAATCTCCCCTGCGTCGTTCTCTCCACAACAATCGGAATCGAGCAATGCAGTTATGGCGATTTCTTCCTGCTCGTACGATCCCCGCAAAACCACGTCCTGCGAATCGGGCGCGTCCCAATCCAAAACAAAGGGCCCTAAGAACCTCCTATCGCCCGCCTCTTCCTGCGTTCATTCATCCACCATAGCCTGCTCACAAAGTCATCTATAATATATATATTCATGGATTTTTTCTCTATGTAGGGGGAATTGTGAGCTATACTTACCCAGTAAGTTTGACGGGATTTCTCGTAAGCGATCTCGCATTGCAAGACTTGGAGAAGAAATTGATCCTCTGCTTCTCTGCTTCTGCTCGCTTATTTGTGATGGAAGTGCTGATGTTTTTCTTGTACTATGAAGAAACTGGATGACAATGCTGGCCATGTTTGTATTGGCTTTGGATTTGAAGGGAAGGATGTTGCAATTCCTCTGCACTTCCCAACTCCCGACCACAACAATAATTGGATGGCATTCTTCTTCATCATCCTTATTTGCATTTTCTTTGGATCTGTTGGTTTTCAGGGGTTTGTGTTCCTAGAAGAATGATTGTTTAATTTAAATCCTGGTTGCGGTGGAAATTACCATAAAACATATTTGTTTGGGTTTGTGATGATGTTTTTTTACGAATAATAATAGGATAATAAATTTGAAAAAGTTTATTCAATTTTAAAATTTCTTTGTTATTTGACTAGAAATCGTTGATTACACATTACTTTGTTCTTTGACTAGAAATATTTACACAATACCTATTGTTGGAGCTATGGAAATAAAAACATATATTTTTATATAATAAAAAGTAATATATATGTACTGATCTGATTGGATAAGAGATTGGAGGTCTTATTGTCGGCTTTGCTGTTCTCAATGTTATATATGTTGGCATATCCAAAGTATTTGATCGTATATGGTCTTTTTTGAATCATATATTTTGTTATGCATTCGTCGATGGTGGATTAATGCTAGCATTAATTCGAATGTTTGGTTTAGCATTTTATGCTAGGTAAATTTATGGCAATGTTAGATATGATGGCATATCCAAAGTTTGGCTTTCCAAAACATTCTGTGGTGTTCGAACTATTCTTACAAAAAATATAATTTTTCTTTTTGGGATACGTCAGAGTCCTGCCACATTGAATTTTTTTCTTAAATGTTTACAGTGCATTTCTGACAAACTTAAATGTTTACCTAACAAGCTTGGTAGTGTTGAATGGTTACTTAATAGGCTTGTTACAAGACATTTTCTTTTGTTTTTAAAATTTTTATGCTCCAGCGGTGTTGTTGGTTCGATGGTCCATGCTTGCTTTTTGCATGCCATTGATTTCTTATTTGCATGTTGTCGTTGTTCTTGCTTGCCTGTTCGTGTTGTTGCAGTTTGGACGTTTGGGTTTCTGCAATCGCGATTGGAACAACATCGTTCTCGNTGTTGTTTGCTTCTTTCTTCATTGTATGTTGTTTATTGTTGCTTGATTAGACTTTGCAGGGTACTGGTCCTGCGCCTGCAGTTGGGCCTTTTAGTGCTTCTTAGCTGGGTTCTTGTTTGGCCAGGGTTTGCAAATGTTGAGATGTTGCATCTACGGTTGGATCTTTGGTCGCATTTTGTTTTGCACTGCAGTTTGCATAGAATACTATTAAGATAAAATAACAGACTAAAGAATCGCAAGCGATGTAAATTGCATCTGTTACGCGTTGAAGCAAAGTTTGTTGGCCTCCAAATATATTTCATGGTTGCCGATGCTTTTTACTTGGATTCTGTGTTACTATGGTTTTATAGTTATGACAATGGCTTTTGTTGTGTGGGAGATATAGTTGTTCTCTCCCTTTTACTTTCCTGTTATAAACTGCGTTTGACTTTAGTTTTTCGCGTTTATGTGGTCATTCTGAGTGACCGTCGTTCGTTTGCATAGTTGGCCACTTTTATGGACGCGGCTTCGCGAATAGGTTCTATCGGACTATGACAAGTCGTGTTCGGTGTAAACATTAGCTTTCTCGAATTAGTTTTCTTTAAAAGAATCTTGGGCAGAAGAGAATGCAATTTATGAAATTATAGGTTTCCTGGACCTTGGAGCCGTCATCCCATACTTAGACAGTTTTTGCATCACGGGTTGACAGGGTAGGCGGCTGAAAATTGACAATCTGAGAGTTCCACGATATACAAATTGACAATCGGTCAGTAACGAGAGTTTCGCGATCATTCTGACTGACCGCAGTTGGGTTCCATACTTAGCCAGTATTATGGACGCGCCTTTGCGGATAGGTTGTATCGAACTATGGTGTATACATTAGTATTTTCGAATTAGTTTTCTTTAATAGTAGGGCTCCTGGACAGAAAATATTAAAATTTATCAAATTATAGGTTTCCTAGACAGCATAGATTAAACATAAGAAATATGTAATTTTATAGAGTAGATATATACAGCCTGCACGGAGCCATCATCCCATACTTAATCAGTTTTTGCATCGCGTGCTGTCAAGGTAGGTGGCTGAAAATTGACAATCGAAGACTTCAGCGATATAGAAATTGACAATCAGACTTGTGGACTATTTGAATTTGAAGTCCATCATGTCCAAAAAAGTTAACATTGTCGAAATAGTTTACTTTACGTGCATTTTACATACCCTGGTGGACAAAAAACACACACACAAAAATAGTGAGCATTTTTTGGATTGCGGGTTCTTGGGATGGCGAGCTCTAGGTTCAATCCCTGTTGTTCAGTGTCCTACAAATAGTACAGACAGTTCCACAATATACAAAATGAAAATCGGGCTTACACACTATTTGAATTTCAAGGGCTCCTGCAAAACAACTATCATTCTCGAATTACTTTTCTTTGCATACGTTTTACATATGCTCGTGAACAAAAAACAGAACAATAGTAGTAATGCTTGTTACATAGGGCTCCATCCCCGCTACCTTCTGCGCTTCCCAATACACATTAAATATGCTTTGAAAAGTTAGAACCGAGCAGACAGGTTCGAAAAGATGGGCTTTAATAACTGGAGAGCTTGAGGACATCTCCAATTAAAATGAATAGACAGACAAATATTATGGGATCTAGTAATTTGTTTTTGCCTGCATTTTAAATTTGCGAAATTATTATTATTTTTTTTCCTTGTGCAGCTTTAGTTTTGTTCAAAGCTTCAGCATAGTTCATGAACATGTCGACGACAAAGACCTTGATGTCATGTCCCTCTTTAATATTGTGCATTTCAAAATGATGGGCTTTAATAACTAGAGGAGATCTCCCATTAAAATGAATAGACAGGCGAATATTATGGGATCTGGTAATTTCTTTTTGCCTGCAATTTGAATTTGCGAAATACTTTTTATTTTATTTTATTGCTTATGCAGTTTCAGTTTTCTTAAAAGCTTCGGCAAAGTTCACGAATGTCTCACCCATAGAGGCGTCGACGTCATGTCCCTCTTTAATATTGTGCATATCTTAGATGTCAGATTTCAGAATCTGCTCGGATATGGAAATTTTAATACGTGCTGGTAGTCACTATTGAGCGTACATATTCAAAAAGATTGGCATTAATAAGTGAAAATATCGAGAACATCTGTCATTAAAACAAATCAACACAAAATTTATGGCAGACCATCCAACCTTGCTTTTAAATACTTATTTCCATTTCTCTCTATGATCAAAGAGTTGTGCTTTAGTGTGCCTTCGTTCTAATGTTCCTGGTCATGCACATGTAAGACAACTTAGAGATGTGATTGACTAGCAGATGAAAGAATAGAGCCTGGTTTTATGTGACTTGAACTTTGAGTAAAAACAAAACTCAGTTATACAAAGAGAAACTCAGAGAGGACGAAAAAAACAGAACAAGTATGTTCTGGTTGGTGTTCTCCCTGTGTGCGATGCTTTGGTTCGTTGAAAATGTTGGTTGGAGATTTTTTGGTTGAACTTCTTTGTTTCATTGCTGGGAATTGTAATGGATTTTGAGGTCGGGTGCAAAATAGTTCTTCGTTTAAGTATATAGCTTCTTCCAACAACACAGATTTGGCAAGTGTATCGAGTTGTACAGATTGCACAAGTATTTGTCTACCTCGGAGGTGGGTAGCAAAAACTATATTGGTGGATTAAATTATATATTATCACTGCAAAAGTTTATATTTCATAGTATGGTGACCTCCATGTGGGTCCGGTAGCCGACTTGACAGAAAGCTATGTTCTTTGTGAAAGTTTGTTTTGTTTCCTCTGGATGTAGTTGCAGACTCTACATATTTGGCGTCACCTCTGAACATTCCAGAGCTTTCTATGGGCCGCCATATCTCCATAGCTATGAAGAAAGATATATTATGATTCCATCTGCAGCATTTGATACACTTGCCACACCTGTTCTGGTGCATTTTGCAGCATTTGATGCACTTGCCACACCTCTACTGCCCGAAGAAGTTATGTACCTCAACAGAGTTGTTTTTTGCATATGGGTTGGATGTTCCTTCCAATTTACTGTAATAAAGCAAAGAAGTTCCACATACAAATCCGCAGGCAGGCTTCTCAACCAAACAAATGATTGAATATAGGGAGAATACCAGTCACTACATACTTGAATTATTTTCCGCTGCTTTAGCTGTTGTGACATAGAACGACTCATTCCACTTTGAAATTGGCCTGAATGGCATTTGTAAGTTGTCTCAGATGTCAAGGGTCGGGAACATTGCAAGCAAAGCACCTTAAACCCCAACTTTTCGACAGTAGAGGGAAATTAATACTCGACAAAGAATGGAATGTTGAATAAATAGGCATTGCAAGTAGGCCATATCTCGAAGAGAGAAGATATTCAAAAAAGTGGGATAGATGTACTTGGCAGCACTGATTAAGTACAAAACTGTGAAGAAGCTTCATCAATGTACATATTTTAAATTGGTCGACGGTAGGCAAAATCGCAATCGTTGTCGAAAATAGCCTTGGCTGTATTTTGTAACCCACCTTATTTGAATATGTAATAATTTCAGTTTATTTTTTAACAGTATTTTCCAATTTCCAGTATTTGTTTTAATTGTATTTTCTACCTTCTTCCCCTGTGTGGTTAAACATGAAACTGAAGGTTTTGTTTCTGCTGCCCAGTACTTCAATCTAAATAAAACCTGCCCTATTCTTTGTTTACATTTTACATGTAAGAATAATTTTTCATAGGCCATACTTATGTGGCAGCGGCCCTGTATTTAAAGAAAGAAATTGGAGGACCAGTGCTACTCCCATTCTTCGGGTTTCGTGAATGGAATTAATAATGAGTAACGACAAGGCGGTTGAACTGTTGACGCAATGTTCCTGTGAAGTTTGTTGGATATATTGCAGCTTCTTCTATTTGATAATATCTGTGCATATACACTAATATCAGTAGCATTGGAATAAATACAAAAAAACTTCCTCTTCAGCCAAGCTTAGGCAATTATGTTTGGGTTTGTGGTATTCAACAACTATGTCCATTGTTCTGTCATATACATCTTCCAGCCTAAGAACTTTCATAATCTGCAATTTATGCTTTAATTACTTAAAAGTCACACCAAATTTTGATTGCATTTAATTTAATTTAGATATTGATGTTTATGGAGAGTCGGTGTTTGTTGATCTCATTGCAACGAATACAATATGAATAGATGATAAGGAGTTTATGTCGTTGAGACCACAATGCAAATTCATGTTTCTTGTTGCGCTATGTACATGTTGCAGTCAAAAATTTTGAGGTTCCAGCGAAATTTGCAAGCCAACAAGCATCTTGCAGATTGGGAGATCACTTGCATTTGAAACAACCTATCCATTAATATATATTACTATGAATACTATTCAGATAAATATGAAAACTTTGTTCATTGATAGATGCTAGTATGAAAAATATTGAAATAGATAGCATAACTTTGTCTTGGCCAATACTTGCCTAGTTATCTGGGCACCAGGCCCCGGGTTCTCGGTACCTAGCACCTATGTCCCCTGTTTCGTCATATACATGTTGTAGCGAAACAACGTCAGTGATTTGTTCCTTTCCATACTTGGCCAATTTTATGCCCGTCGCTGCGGGGCCGACGCTTGCAAACCCAGCTGCTTATCGTTCCGCAATATACATCTTGCACTGAAAAGATCCGTGATCTACAATTTCACCGCAAGTTTCCTCATACACATTGACTTTGTTCAAAGTATATGTTGTTGCTTTCCATCTCTAGCAACTTCACATCCTTCCCGATATACATCAACAATGCTCGTACTAGTGACAAGTGGAGAAAGTGGTACGAAAGATACCTCCGTCATCTGCAATTCATGCTTTAACATCTTCATTTATATCCTCACATGATGGATCCGATCAAGCGTTGTTCCTTTCCATACTTAGCCAATTTTATGCCCGTCGCTGCGGGGCCGACGCTTGCAAACCCTGATGTTCTTCTGCGAGATACTTAGTTCTTTTTCCCTTCTTTTGTTCCTGTATATTATCTACAATTCCACTGCCAACACCTCCATCCTTTCCCCCTTATTTTCTTCCCATGTATTATGGGACTATAAAATATGGACATGATATTCTATAAAGCACGCACAAATTCCACATTCCATACCTAGCGACGTTTTCGATCGCGGGTTCTCTGGTGCGCAAGCAAGCTCAAAAATGGGGCTCCATTGTTCCGTAGCCTACAAATAGCACCCATAATTCCGTGATATACAAATTGACAAGCAAATCTGCGGACTGGCTGAGTGAACATTGCACTTCTATTGTTCCATGTCCTCCAAACAGCACTCCCAGTTCCGCGATATAGAAATTGACACACGGAATGCAGAAATGGCGGAGTGCAGATTGCCATTGTTTACGGATGCCAATTCCTGTGAAGTATCTAACAGTATCTAAAAATTTATTTTAGAATACTAAATTAGCACTTATTAGTGACAACTGGACACAGAGGTACAAAACAATTGGAATTGCAGTCTCCACAATATACAAATTGACTACCGGACATCGTCCGCTCTTCCGTCTTACAGATTATGCATTCAAATGTTCAGAGCAATACAATTAGAAGGTCCAGGCCTCGCCTCCTCTGCGGATACCTTCTTAGCCTGTTTTGGATCCTCCTTTTGGTGGGTTCACGAAATATGCAGCTCTAGCATTGGCGGGTTGGCATATCTTTATTTCCATCTATACAATAAGACGATAGATCCAACCGACCGTTGTTGCTTTCGATACTTGGCCAATTTTATGTCCACGTTTGTCGCATTGGGACCAATTTCAGTTCCATCTATATCCTCGCATGGAGAATTGAACCGACAGTTGTTCCTTTTCATACCTACCGACATTTCTGATCACAGGTTCTCGGGCGGGCAAGCTCAAAATTGGCCCTCCATTGTTGTGTGTGTTACAAATAGCACCCAAAATTCTGCGATATACAAATTGAGAAGCGAAGCTGCGGACTAGTTGAATCAACATTGCACTTCTATTGTTTTGTGTCCTCCAAATAGTCCTTCAAGTTCCGTGATATACAAATTCACACACGGAATGCAAGGCTGGTGGGGTGGAGATTGCCATTGTTTACGGATACTTATCCCTATGAAGTATTTAACAGAATCTAAAATATTATTTTCAATACTAAATTACCTCTTAGTACTGACAACTGGACACAAGTGCGGGTCCGACATCATCCGCTCTTCCGTGTTACAAATTACGCATTCAAATTATTTACTCCGGTCCTCCGCAATATACAAATTGACTACCAGGTTCACATCTTGTATTCAAAATTTTCCTGATCTACAATTCCACCACTGACTCCTTTCTCCTTTTTCCCTTTTCTTCTTCCCCTGTATTATGGCTCTCATTATCTCCATGTATATAATCACACCTTAGGCAATTATATGTCCACGGTTGTTGGGTTGGCAATCTACAATTCTATTGCGTGCTTCTCGAACTTGCAAGCTTCACTGTACCACGGTTGACAAATGTGCTTTCTAATATACATTTGCTATGCTCTTACTAATGACTCTTACAAGTGACAGTTGCACACAACAATACGAAACAGTTCGCATCCAGCCATTCACAACATAGAAATTGACTACCAGGTTCCGACATCGTCCCCTCTTCTGTGTTACAGATTGTGCATTCAAATGTTCCGAATAATACAATTTGACCATCCGAAGCTCTGACCCTATTTTGGATCCTCCTGTTCACTGATTCATGAAATCTCAAATTCTTAGTCAGTGTTTCAGGTTAGCGCATTCGAAGTTTGCTGCTTATTCTTCCCTGATATGCATATTGTACTCAAAATTTCCGTGATTTACATTTCCACCGCGGACTCCTTGGTCCTTTTTCCCTTTTCTTCTTCCCTTATATTATCACTTTGTGGTTATATACATAGTCACCTTTCTATAAACACGGGTTCCAGCGTTGGCGGGTTGAGATATCTTTATCTCCATCTATATAATCACACAAATCCTCTGACCAACCGCTATTTCTCTCCATACTTAGCCAATTGTATCGCCACGGTTGGCGGGTTACGTGTATTGCAATCAAAAAGTTCTAAGACATACAATTTGACCCTGGCACCCTCACCTTCAACAGTTGTACCTTGCAACCCTATTTTGTAGCTGTTTTTTTCCCCTGCCCGCGACCTCCATACTTTCTTGCTATGCAATTAGAAACCTTTGATGCTAACAGGTCACCATGCAGGAACCGTCAACATTGTCATTAATGGGCGAAAAACTTGAGGAGATATCCCATTATTACACATTAAACCAAGATGTGCGGAAACTTATTTTGTCCCTTCAGATTGTTCATCTCCAACACGCGTCGTCGTGTTGGGCTGCTCAAGAAATCTGCAATGCTTAATCGCTCATTGCAATATCCACCATGTTCGCATTTCTATATATGCAATTAGTAGTGTTTAATGTTAACAACGCATCATGCAACAGCCGTCCAGATTGCCATTAATCAACGAAAGTCTCGAGGACATCTCCCATTCACACGCTTTCGACCAAAATTTGTGCAGGGTTATATTAGCCCTTCCAACCTTTCATTTCATTCATCGTCTAGAACAAATAAATGTCTTTGTAGACCTATGGCAGCGGGTCGACAACAGTTTTGTGGAGATACAGTAAATATGTTCATAGAAGAGGACCAAAGGTTCCAGTGGTCCAGGGCATCCTTTTACTATTCATCTCGTTCCGCCCAAAACGAAGTGATTTGGACCTCCAGAATCGCTTGTGCAGGCTGTGTCCCTGAGGTTTTTGACTGTAAGGAGGTGGTCTCTTGGTGCGCCGAAAAATTTATTCCAGGCCAAAGAATTATTCCACTGCGCGACCATTCTCCTGTTTCTTTGTCACCATAGCTCTTCCATGAGATGTTGAAATTGTCGAAACCAACATTAATGTTCAGAGGACAAGACTGGAAGCAGTTTCTAGAAAAACATCATAACGGGTTAGACATCTTAGCCGACTTCCTTGAAGACTCGACAACAGTTCCTTAAGATATCACAAGGCTCTAGGTAAGTTCCTTTAGAAATCCATTCAGGAAAATTGCTCGGTTGTTTACAAGAATAACGGGATAGGCATCCACAACAAGCATTTCCCATATAATTATTTGTATTTTGTAATTCACAGTCAAGGAACAATACATTTTCGATTGGGGAAAGATAATCTCCATTGAACTCTGTTCCCAGATGTCACGATTCACAGAATCGAATAAATTTTATATGTCATCCTACTTGATTTTCGCAATTGTGTATTGCTGCCCATTTCCAAAACTTTCTCTTTCCAATAAAATAAATTGTAGATTGGACCCAATAACATTCTGGCACAATGCCCTGTGGAGACACAAGGCCTCCCATTGTTTTTATGAAGTTTTTAATGGCTTTGTCTCAGATTTCAAATATTTACTGTTAGGCAAGGATGCTCCGCAGATGTTTGGCCATGCAAGCAATTTTTTGAACAAGAAGGGCACACTTGAGCAAAAGGAAAATCACAGTCTCCTCATGGTCTTTGGCTTTAAGGAAAATCCTTCCTTCCTTCCATGCCACATCACAGACAAGATGTTTGTTGCAGAAATAGCAAGGTAATACAACCACTGGTTGCATTTTTTCCATGACAAGAAAAAAAAATAGTTCATTCCTCTACCCTGGAAAGTCAGAGACTTCGTGTGCAGAAACATCAACAAGATTGTCGAGTTTGCCGCCCATTTCAAGAAATTGAACCTAACATACATTGAAAGGCTAAAAGGGTTCGACCCCAATGGCATTTTTGGAGAACATTTACTGGGTGTTGGCTTTAACACCTCTTTTATCCATAGACACCTTACCCAAGATAGGGATAGTGTCGACAACAATCCTGCTTCTGCCCATTGCGACGCAGAGACATTGCAAAGCACAACTGAATTGTACAAACAACATGGTAAAGTATCCGGTGAGAAGAGTACCCAGCCCCTCGCCAACACTCCCAAGAGCACGACACCATGAAGCGTCGATTCGACAGTCCATCCCAGGAAGAAAGCAACCCAGAAATCTTTGAACAAAGGAGGAGATAAGAACCCTCCTCGCATAAATATTGATAGTTCTCACAAAGTTCCACTAACGAAGAAGAGAAAAAACAATGGAGGGCACGCGGAGGAACCTGAAATTGACAGTGAGAAACTGCAAATTGAAATTGAAGTTGAGCAGATGCAAAAAATTGGGTCGTCCGCGATGGACATATCTGACATCGAATTTTTTGACATAGATGAATCCTTCGTAATCCAGAGCATTATTTTTGACAACCAATCTAAAAGTATGGTCATTGGAAAGAGAGATGTAACAAACAAGAAAGGAAAATCTCGAACAAAGATTGACTTTAGCCAAATGACCCCATCCAAAATCTGCTCGTTTCACCAGGTAACCGGTGATGTTCTTCGCGATTCCATTGGAGGAATGGAGACGGATTATGCCAATCTGAAACACCGCCTCAATGAATTTGAACAAGCTTTCATTGCAACACCAGAATTTGCCAGTCCTTTGGAAAAAAGTGTGCCTTCTACCACTGCAACGAAGATGAAAGTATCCTCTACCCTCCTTGCATGCTCCAGAGCCCTTGTAGAGAACAACATCAACAAAAGAATGTAGCTAGTTACTGAAGCCTGGGAAACATCGCAAAATTTAGTTTCCTTCGGAAAGAAGGCCAATGATTTGCTTGAACATTTGGAGGCGAATTTAAAAAATGAACAGCTTTTCTGTCATCAGGTGTTGGACCTTTTTGCCAACTATGCCCTAAACACATCGGAACTAAAAAGAAGACAGGAGAAACTCCCCTCCCCAAAGCGCACCAAAAAAGTAAAAGCATGCTGGCAAAACAAAATTGATAACCTACACCTCATTGTCAAATCATGTAAACAAGTCATATCAGAAAAGGAAAATTTATTCACAATCCTGCTCTAGATGGACTTAGCCGAAACTACCAACGAGGTTCAAGATCCAAACTTAATTCTCAAATCCTTGCCAATCACCAAAGAAGCGTTCCAGGAACAAGTTGATATTTTAAAGGGGTTGTCTTTCGAAAAGTTTTACGGCATACTTGAACATCGTCTAGATGAGCACGAGCGTTGGGTACTGGACTATGCCTCACACAATGAAGAAATTGAACAGATTCTACATAGTATCTGAATGGATCTAAGGAAATTAGAAAACGACCTTTATGACATAGAGATCCAAGATGAAATCAACATAGCCCCCATGAAAAGCTACATCGAAGAATGTTTCCAACTCGAAATGGAAAGCCTTGTCCAGGAAGGGCAACAACTGATCAACATGAGTCCACTGCCCATCGACGATAGCAACAAAAACACATCGTCTTCATAGCAAGTCTATGCTGCCATCTTGTTTTGTTTATCATTCTAGTTTAAGTCTATGCTGTCATCTTCTTTTCTTTATCAATCCACTTATGTCCTCTTTCAATAGAAAAATGTAACCAAAGACTCATAAGTTCCAATTTCTTCTTTTCAGGTCTTCCTCTCTACCATCGCACACTTCTTTCAACGTTCCTAATTCTTGTACTTATTTCTTTTTATGGTCCACGGGAGCCCCAATCCCAGTCTATATGACAAACACATTTAAATTTCCACAAACATGTAACAAACATTATTAATTTTTGTTAAATTTCAAAGAAAACTAATTCGAAAATGTCCTTATTGTATACTAAACTTTGGGTTTCCAGGAACTTTCTTGTTTGTTCCAAAGAAAACTAATTCGGATATGCTACATTTCTTGTCTCCTATTGTATGCTAATTTTTGGGTCTTCAACGACGTTGATGGTTTAAATGTTGATGCAATTTCCTGATATATGTAACAACCATAATTTATTTTATAATAAGTTTCTATAGTTCTCAAGCCCGCTTCTCAATTTGTATATCGCAGAACTGTCGATGGTTTTTGTAGGACACAGAACGACAGAGGCCCATTTTTTAAACCACCAGCGCGACAACCCACGATCCAAAGACTTGCTAATTATGGAATGAGCAGTCCGTCCATGCTCTATAAAACATGTGCAAAGAAAACTAATTCGGCAATGCTATATCTTTTTTTTCCAAAAAAAAGCCTTAGTTTTAAAGCAAAGTAATTTGGTGCAACAAATGTTATTACTATTCTATTATATAACAGACATTATTAATTTCTGGTAAATTTCTATAGTCTGCAACTACGTTTCTCATTTTGTATATCGCGGAACAGTCGATGCTATTTGTAGACCACGGAACATCAGACACCTAATTTTCAGCGCGCCAGCCTGAGAACCCGCAATACAAAAACTGCCTACATATGCAATGAGGGCTACAAATTTCGTATCTATAAAACTAAAAATCTACTTTATACAAATGCATATTTCGTATGTATAATTTATTTACTAAATATCTACTTTATACAAATACATTGTTCGTATGTATAATTTATTTACTAAATATCTACTTTATACAAATACATATTTCGTATGTATAGTTTATTTAGTTCTGATGACTTTCTATGTCCTAGTTTTAAAAATAACCAATTCGGTAATGCTAAATTTTTTGTGTCCAACAACATTCAAACATTGATAATTTTTTATATTTTTTCAAGAAGAACGAATTTGGGAATACTATGTTTTGCACGCAAACCACGTGCATTTCAACTTTCTATCCACCTGCCTGTGCTAGGTCACATTTACTCCCATACCAACCTGGCAGAGACTACACTGCCATGCAACACTTGTTTTATTTTATATCAAGTGTAAGATATGGTTTTGAAAGTATAATAATTTCAATATATTATGATCCTTCGGTTAAGGGAATGCAAAAATAGTGCTCCTCTTATTAATATTGATAGAAATATATATTATATTATTGTATTTATGTATAAGTAATAAAATTATATATATATGGAATTTTAAAATAATTTCTACAATTTTAAATATTATTTTACCCTTTCCCTCTCCTATAGATATATTTCATATAATAATTGTGTATATGAAAACAAGTGTACACGTGTATAGAAAATTTATTACAACAAGTATTATTAGAATGTAAAGTGAAGTGCATTGTAAGGATTTAATTATTATATAGGGTTTTTAAGAAATTTTATATAGTGAAAACCTCTCAAGTAAGTTTTATGGTACATTTCAATGTGGCATGTACTTATAAGGCTATTGTTGGTTATATGTTTACTCATATAGTATGACAATGGATATAGCGAAGTATGAGATGTAATGTTTCATAGCATGATGATATTACTAAGCTCATTTGCAAGTGGTCTAAATAGAATGTAAGTATTACTCATGAATGTTAAAAAAATTATATCTGAAATATTGAATACAATATCTAGGGACATGTGTGAAACCATATCTATTAAAAAAAAATGTATTGAAGAAAACAATTTAGACTTGAATTTTGGGGAATTATTATTTGTAACATTAGCATAACATATATTTGCCATAGTGATCATGATAAGGTTTAGGTCCATTAATGTTTGCTTCTTCCCCTTTCTATAAACTAAATTTTAATGGTGCCTTGAGAGGTAATCTACACAAAAGCAAGTATTGATGATATTATATGGGATTGTGCAAGGGTTCTTAATATAATTTCACTTCATGGCAACAAATTTACGCTCACAAAAAATAAACCCTATAATTGAGTCTGAAAACTTCTTAAACACTTATCGAGACTCCATATCTTCATAAATCAAAGCATGGTATTAAAGATTCAAGAGTGTAGACATCTCATATCAAGAGATTGGATAATTATAGAAGCAAATAACTAATATATCCAAGAAAAGAGAAGACTGAAAATCATATATGAATATTAAATTAGATAATCACAAACCCAACATTAAGTAGAATATAAATCAAATTAGCTCAATGCTAGCCCCATTGTAAATAAAAGTCAAATCATTATACTAAATATGCACAAGCAGTCACATATATTTCTATTACAACAAAAAATAATATTACATAAACAAAAATCAATTTATCTTAAGTTTACAACGCAAAACCAACCAACATCTGACAAGCACATAAAGAAAAATAATTTCACTAGAACACCCTAGCTATCACATCACACTACTCTTCACTCTAGTTCTCATATGTTTGGAAGTATTGTGCTTCTTCTTCCCTTTTATAGAATAAGAGAGAGGGATTACAAGTAAAAACCCTATACTAGGTTCACCTAGGATAATGGGTACACAAGTGGAGTGCTTCACCTTGATAAGGTACACTTTAACCCTAATCAACTCATGTGCCCGACATGTGTTAAGGGTAGGTGGTTACATGACAACTTGTGCCAAGCACGCTTCTTCAAGCAACCAACTCAAGTAGTGTCTCACACATATGCCAAGGTAGGTACATGCCCACATGTGTCAAGCACCCACTCCACATATTTGTATGCAACAACTTAAGTAGTGCATCATCTTAGTCCAAATAACTCCAATTGTTAAAAATGAAAAGGGGTAGACAATTCACCCGCATGAGACTCTCTCCCACCATTGTCTCCCTCTCCCAATGAGATCCAAACACTCTTCAAGTAATAGGTAAACTAACACTCTTTGTTTGTGAGAAAAGTGTCCTCCACCATATAAAGTTTCTCCCTCCATATCTCAAACCTCCCCTTTATCAAAGCCTTTGGCAAAATATCAGCGACTTCCCAAAATGGAATGTCCTTTATGTCAAATTTGCACGCCAATTTTTTCTCCTAAAATGATACAAGTTTTTCTAAACTTCTTGCAATGATAAACTCATCAATATATAGAATCAAGATAGGTGAATTAGATCTATCGAATAAAAACTCATAATCTACACTAATATTGGAATATCCCAACTCAAGTAAAAACTTATTGACCACAAAATACTAGACACATGGTGCATGCATTGACCCATAAAGTGCCTTCATCAACCTACAAACACTTGTCTATTACCCATGCACCTCAAAACCACTAGCAACTAGAGCAAAGGTCTCATCAAGTTCAACTCTTTCTTTATGAGAGAATCCTTTGACAACAAACATGTCCTTATTCTTTTCAATGCTCCCATGAGCTATGTGTTTGATCTTGTATGACCATCTGAAATCACACATTAATTTCACATTCAACCCCACACATTATTATTGAGAATGGATTTGAACTCCTCCATCATGACATCTCTCCATACTTGTTCTACATTTGCCTCCTCAAAGTTGGAAGGCTATATCTCAAGAATGGAAAACATTAGTGCGACATCAATAGGAAAACTTTTAGGTGGATTAGTCACTCAAAAGGTAGACTATGTCCCCACACTTTCTCTTGTGCATCTTGAATTGTATGAGTATTCTATCTCAACTTCTAGGTTGAACTTGAGGGTAACGAGGCCTTTGTTTCTTGATTGTAACCTTGCTAATGTGGATCTTAATTTTTCCTTCAATTTCATGTCAAACTTTGGAAAAAGAAGGTTTTCTCCTTCTTGGATCTATGTGGGAGAGTCTTATGACTTTAAGGACCATCCATCCTCATCAATCTTTGTGTCACTACTTACCAAAATGTATATACGATAAGCCTTGGATGTCTCGTTGTACCTAAAATAAATACCCTTGATACTTGAGAGTTTAAGCTTTGTTATTTTCTCTTCAAGAGCATGAATGTAAACCAGACAAGCAAAAACTAAAAAATATGATACCTCTTCTCGCTAATAAATGTCTCCTCTAGTGTTTTGTCCTTCAATATCCTATGAGGACATCGATTCAAGATATAGGTTTTGTATTACACACCACTACCCAAAGACAAGTGGGCAAGTCCATGTCATGGATCGTGGCCTTAGCAATCTTGATGATGGATCTCTTCTTTCACTTTGCAACCCCATCTTGTTGTGGGTTGTAAGGTTCTATCAACTCCCTTTTGATCCTTACTTTTTTTTACAAAATGCATTGATTTCCTTGGAAGTGTACTCTCCCACATTATCATATCAAACCACCTTGATCCTCTTACTTGTCCAATTTTCAACAAAGGCTTTGAATTCTATGAACTCATTCAACACTTCATCCTTGGTCTTCATGAAATAAATCAAAGTATTGTGTGAGGAATTGTCAACAAAGGAAACAAAATACATACTACCTATCAATGAAGAGGAAGACTTTGGCCCACATACATATGAATGCATCAAATCAATATTGTTTCTTGATATCTACTCACTACTTGGAAAAGTAGAATTTCAATGTTTGTCAAGTGCACAACCCTTGCACACTCCAAACTTATTGATCTTGAACTCCAACAATCCCTACACCACATCCTTTAAGGGAGGAAGTGCTCCATAGCGCAAATGACCAAAGCATGTGTGACACAACTTGTCACTTTCATGCACTAGAGCACCATGGTTCATTGTATCAACAAGAAGCCTATAAAGGCCTTCTTCTCGCACTCCTTTGGCCAAAAATTGACCACGTTCTTGGTTGAATCGCTAATAGTGCATTGTTAATCATTAAATTCAACAACACACTTAATATTTGTGATAACTAAAATAAAATGAAGGTTTTTCATAAAATTAGGTACAGACAAAACACCATGAAACTGACAAACATCACATGAAAACATCTAGAAAGAGATGGAGCCCATTCTAATCAATGGATATGTGGTAATGTCACCCAACTCCTATGACAATATCTTGTTCCTAAAATTTGTTAAAGATATTCTTGTTGAAAGTTAAATGTCTCAATGCTCCACTATTCACACACCAACCAACATTGGGAGTGGTATTGGTTGACATGCATGAAACCATAGAGAAAGCATTATCGATATTTAATGTCAAATCATCCACTCTTCTTGAAGCTTCTACACTCTCTACAAATTGCTTATGTTGTTGCTCATCCTTCCCTTTCTTCTTCTCGAGACACTAACTTCCATAATACCCCTTATTGTGGCATCTTAAACATGTCACATGACTCAAATCCCTCTTACCATAGTTATAAGAACTTGACTCTTCCTTCTTATCCATATTGGGTCCTCCTTTCTTTCCACCTTTCCCCATCTTCCCAATGAGAGCAAGGTCACATCATCTATTATGGTTGCCACTATTTATCACCTAGTTTCTTCTTGGATAATGCATCCCAAAGCTTCTCAAAAGCTATTAGGTGTTTAATAACCCTACACAAAAGTTTTGCATGGTGGTGAGAAATTTTTTAGTGCAATGGGAACTAACTCCTCATCATTGATCTTCATCCTGAATGCAAAGAACTAATGTTTAAGCTCGGTGATAATCAAGTAACTAGCCATCATGTATATATTGCTCACGCAAGTATGGATGAGCATATACTTCAGTAGTAACTTCCTAGAAACATTAACACTCTGATATAGAGAATTCAATTCCTCATACATCTCCTTCATTGATTTTCTCACAGTACAAGGAATCGAGTGATCCTTCATAGAGTCAAGATGATCTTCTTCACCTTAGAAACTTTCTTCATCCACTAAACCAATTGTGGGGGATCGGTAAGAACTATAGTCTTCCCTTCAACCATGCTCTAGAGGTCTATCCCTTCCATTAGGATATATAGCCTGCATTTCCAAAGGGTGAATTTGGAAGCACCCTCTAGTTGGTCACACTCTCCAATATTTAGCATTAAGTTAACCACTCCCATAATCCCTTTGAACACAACTTTAATGAAAACAAATTGATCAAAGCAACAACCTATCACAGGTTCAAATCAACCCTCTCGAGCATAAAAAGCTTACTCTAATCATTGGAGTTTCTCGAGGATCACACCCACTAAACTCTCACATATCCTAGTGTCTCATGTATGTATGGATATGCTCCTATTAGTGGATCTTTATGGGCATCACACCCACTAAAACATTCCATTCTTAGACCCCTCTCACATGTAGCTTAATTATCCATGCACTTGGATGGAAAAGTCCAACACACAACTCTAAAACCATGTTAAAATTTCACCTCGTGACAACAAATATGGACTTGTAGACCTTAAACCCCACAACTAAATCTAAAAACTTTTGAAACACCTATCAAAATGTTAGATATGTATAAACCAAAACATTATATGAAATATTAAAGAGTGTATACATTGCATATCAAGATGATACAACATTACATCATTAAACAACTAGTAGATCCATTAAAAGAGAAGTATAAAAATCAAATATGAATGTTAAATTAGCTCAACACCAACCCAACATTAAGTAGAAATAAATCCAATATAAAAATCAGATTAGCATGCTAAATCAACTTAGCAGCAACCCATATGTAAGTAGAAATCAAATTTGGAAAAAATAGACCAACATACTCAACATGCATCAACAATCACATATATGTCTATTACAACATAAAAAGAAGATTATACAAACAAAAATAAGCTTCTCCCAAGCTTACAATGCAAACAAAGTTGCTTCTTACAGGATTATTAAAAAAAGCACTTTGACCATAACACCCTAGCTATCACATCACACTAATCTTCATTGTAGCTCTCATACATGAGGAAGTAATGTGCCCGTCCTTCCCCTTTATAGAACAAGAGAGATGGATTACAAGTAAAACCCCTTGACTATGTCCACCTAAGAGAATGGATCCATAAGTTAAGTGCTCCACTTTGATAAGGTCCACTTCAACCCTGATGAACTCATGTGTCTCACATGTGCTAAGGATAGGTGGTTACATGACAACTTGTGTCAATCACGCTTCTAAAAGTAACTAAATAAAGTAGTGTGCCCCACATCTTCCAAGGTAGGTACGTGTCCACATGCATCAAGCATCCACTTCATGTATTTGATGCAAGAAATTAAGTAGTGCACACTCCTAGTCTAAGTAACTCTGTGTGTCAAAAAAACAGATGAAATGGGCTATGAGACTATTAACCCTCACGAGACTATTTCCCAATGATGCATCCCTCTCACAACAAGAGTCAAAGACTCTCTAGGCAATAGATAAACTACATTACAAAGGGTTTTTTTTTGCCAAAAATGTTGGACATTCTACTAATATTTTTGCAATGGTATGACCCCAAGGAGGGAATATGTGGGGTTAAATGTATATGATATGCAACTACATGTGCAATGTGTGAATAGGTATATATAGAGATCATGTAGTCATTATTGAGGACAGATGATTTGGATGTATGAATGTGTTTGGGTATTTGGAGGAGGTTCTCCTATTCTTTTAGGAGTTATTGTGTAACTTATCTCTCTTATCTTTATTGGATTTGTGCTCCACATTGACATTGGTGTACACGGTGTGTGCTTTTGGTTTATTGTGATATCTTAAGCATTTGGTTCATAAAATGTTAATATTATGGCTATGAGAAAATGATTGTCCATTTCCATGAAACTATAAATTCAACTTAGTAATTGGAGGATATTCTAATATTACATTTTATAATTTGTAAAAGACTAGATTAAGGATTGATGAAGTAATGCATTTTTCATATTATTATTTGGAGCAACCATTTACAGACATTATCTGGTTCCCTAGTTCCTTCTTAGAGATATAATTGCAAAATATTCATTGAGAGGGAAATGAGGTAGTTGATGGTTTATCAAACCCTGATGTAGATCTAGACCAGGGAAGGAATGGTGGTGTTAAGATTGGAACTCAACCAATAAATATAAGCACTATTTTGAGATTAGTTTATATATTAAAACATAAAGCCTTTATGGTAACTTGACTCTCAAGATAAGCCACTCTAATTATATTGACTCCTTCCTACATATTTTTTCCAAGGAAAACTTCACGAGGAAACCCTTGAGTTACGAGTATTTCCCCGCATTTTGTGGATGGTACCCAATGTAAAATTGTCATCATTGATTATGATTCCAAACCCAATAGGGACAACATGTGAGGCATGCAACAAAGGAAACTAGGCTAGGGAATCGACCCTGAGACCTCATGCATGAAACACAAAGTACTCAACCACTTTAGCTAACTTGCTAGGCTATTTTTTTCCAAGGAAATCCTCACACAAAAAACTTAAGGGATGCTTCCCCACATTTTTGGATGGCTTCCCTAGTAAACCCATCGGTTTAGACTATAATGTGCCTTACCCATGGGAATTCGAATTAAGCATATGTTGGCACAGAACTAGCTAATTGCTCGACAACAACTAGTTGAACCAACCCCTTGGGCTTAACTCCTTCCCACTTATCATTAATAGAGGAAAGGTTTTGCAAAGGGGCACGCCCCACTCTTTAAAGAGATATCCCAAAGTGATCATAGGGTTATTAAAAAACAAAAGTGGCAGAGAGTGATCATACCCCCATCCAATGGGGCTCTTCGTTCATCATATCAAAATTCTTCGTCCATGTGTACTTTAATATGTGTTGATCATAGTCTACTACAATGAGGGGAAATAAGAAATCAACCAAATTTTTTGGCTTTCACAACCATGGATACTAATTTTATATCTCAATCTTGATTTGAAGCATACATGGAAACTAGATAAGATTATATACCACACCTATTCTCCATAAAATGTTAATAACCTTGTTCAGTCAATAAAAACAAGGGAAATAGCTACAAAGCAGCTAGTCCCTGCCTCATTAGTGGTAAGGATTTCCTTCTTAGATTTTAGAGACCGACTTTCATTCTCACATTTGTATTTGCATTCAACAACAGAGCTTAGTCTTTCCTTGGAGTGCCTTTGAATAGGGTTTTGTAAGGAAATTGTTTTCCATATTTCTACTTCAATCTGTGTATTGCAAATGATGAGAAGATGTACATATGCAACTTTAGAATGGACACTTGTTCGTAAACATATAAAAATTCCACATGGACATACTTGTCTCAAACGCAACCTTCATGGAGCAATGTTGGTGATGGAGTTTATGTTTGTGGCGTTGACCCATTTTTGGGTCCTATAACAACCGTCCTTTCGCTTATACATCTAAGTTCCAACCAAAAAAAAAAGTATATATCCACAAGCTAACATTAGATGGTGAACCACTTGACACACATTATTTGTGTACTTGAAAATCAAAATATACCTCTTCTAAAAAATATCAAATTTCTTTCCAACTGTAGGAAAAGGAAATCAGATCATGGTATCTTCACTACAGTATGGTCTAAAGGTTTATGACAGTCACAGATTAAATTCTTGCTATACCCATGGTCTATTTATTTTATCTTGGCCCAGGTTCATACAAGGACCTTCCAGCGAAGCGGTACTACTTTAGGGGTATAATATATCCTACTGCCTTCACTTTCAACATTATCAACACCAGGAAACCGTTGATTTATATTGAGTCAAAATTCTATCCATTTGATGTGTAGATAAAGTCACTTATTGTTGGCTCTTTCCACACTTGTGTGCAACCTTCTTAACACTAGGGGGGTTGAAGGACCAGGGTTCATCTAGAGTTGACCAACAAAAACCCCAAGGTGTCGGCATATCAATCCTCAACCAAAGACTGAAGAAGGTATCACCCAAGAAACCATGAGAATCACAAAGACTATATGGTATTATGTCGGTGATGAAGGATCAAGTACACAAGAATCCACTTGGGTTAGCATTCATCCATTCCATTACACCAAGATCAAAAAACAACAACAGGTAACAATCACACATACATTCATTGGACACATGATAAACACATCATAGAACAGGAATAAAGGCAACTTTTATTATCTTCATTCAACCAGTTACAGACATAGATTAAGAAACTCATCAATTGAAAGAAACAATGCCCTATGCTCGTATACAATCTCCCAACATTACATTACATAGTGCCATGCACTTCCTTTCATACTTTGAAAATATTACAGACCCAGACTCACAACTAGATACATTACAGAACATGGGCTTGAAGCGAGCTTCAAAGACATTGAAAATAACAACCATCCACTGGCCAACCAACTAAGTAACTCTATTTATATCATCGTTGCTCCCTTTTATCTTCTTGTATTCTCTGGTGTTATGTCACTTTCAGTTTTGCCCCACTTGCTCCTTTGACTGCTAGTCCTGCACTCTTTTGTCACTCAGATGCAATCCACATAACCTCTTTGGAGTCACGGCAGTCTTAATTACCTTACCAACTCATCTCCTTACTGCTTCACGATCTCTCGTGCTACATGAAGTAATCATTCGAGAAGATTTCCCAAAGATTATTTTCTTGATTCTGGCATGCATGCGATGTCTTCTTGATTTCTTGCACACATTACAATACTCGGATTGACGCGTATTGAAAAAAATTGGACCGACTCGCATTAGCTAAACTTGAACTAGCACACACACCTCATGTCACCCACTACACAACTGCTGGAGTGCACCCAAACATTGAATAGGCATGCACAACTTCATTTGTGCATGCACACAATCTTTACCCAAAACTTTGGCTGCCAATAGGCCCCCACCATTGTTATTTGGCTCCTCCTCAGGCCAATTTCCTCATGGAGTGATTGATGCGACGGACATAGCTATCTTCATGAGCTCTTGAAGCAACTCCTTGAATTGGTATTAGACTCATTAAGAGTGTCATGAAGTTCTCGGGTGAGCTAAATGACCTAATCCGCATTGGTCGTTGTTACCCAAGGAGTTGTTAGGTCCATTGTCTCCATTTTTTGGCTCAAAGGGACGGCTGCGACCTGCATGTATTTCAATTGAGTACAAAATATTAATGCCTTATCAGATGTATTGGTGGCTAATTATGAAATGCTTTGTTTCTCAACCCGAGTGACGTCAATCTCCTTAGTTTTGGATGTGATGGCTATCATCGTTGCTTGGCACTCGCCTTGAGGTGGAGAAGCCAAGCTACTCTTTTGTTGGGTGACCTCGACCTCTACCACACAAACTTTGTCATCAATGGTACTCAATTCGGGGGAGGTTTTATAGATGATTGCATAAGGTGAAGATCTATTCGAACACCCTAGAAAATTCCCTTGGTCTATGTTGGTTGTCTTGGATGACTGGTTTGGCCAACACAATCTTGTTCTGCAGCTAAGTTGCCTCCAGGGTTTTTTATTGGAGTGACGGGTGGAGGGTCGTAAGCTGGGAATCCAAATTCTGTAGACTGGACTTTACAGTCGAGAGTTTGATATAGGGGGGAATGTCATGACCTACTTTTGAGGTGTTTGGTATATCAACATATAAATTTTCAACCATCCCTAGAAGGTCGTTGACTACAATACTGCTCTCAACTTGTTCAACCTTTCTGTTTGCATGGGCAGAAACCTCTGTGTCATATCGCTATTGTAAGGCTTGGTGAGGCTGAATATCTTGTTGATAGTGTGCACATGTCTTATTGTGTGGAACAATTTCCACTTCGTTTGCAGTTGTAGTTGTGCATGAGCCCGACCAAGTGTTTGGTGTCGATCGCCCAACTTCGAAAGTAGACTAGTAATACCCTCCTGCATTTTTGGAGTTGAAATTGGTGTTAAAGGGATTATGGTATTGGTTGTGTCCACTGAAGTGAGGACTGAAGGGTCAAATTGGAGGACCCATGTGGAACTAATGGAACTAAAAATGGAGGTTGGTGGCCGAGGTGGAGTGTCAAGAGACGACGTTGTACCTTTGAGCTGGTGGCACAGATGGTCAACATTGTGGGAAGACTGGATTTGTTGTTGTAGTAGCAACTATAGTTTGAGAGCAATGATCAGAGTTACAATCTGAGGTGCCATCTGTCTTGGCCCTAGTTGTAGCGGGGGATTGGCCACGCAAATGGCTGGACTAGTCCTTTGTCTTTTCGTACTAGTTGGGGTGGAATTTTTTTACTGGTGCGCATGGTGGGCTGAGGGTGTCGTTATTTGTTGACCAACATTCTCTTGTTAAAGACTATACTCATTATCAAAAGAATCTACAAATGTAGAATTGGGGTCTCGATGTCATTTGGATGGAGCCTTGTCCTTGGATACCCCTCCGGTGGGGATCGTGCATTGTTCCCTTGATCGTGTAGCCTTGGCTCACTTTTTATCTTGGTTTCACTTGGTGCATGTTTCTAGCGTGTCCATCTCTTTGTCCAAGACTGGTTTGAAATGTGTTGGCCACTCTACCACCCCCTCCTAAATATTCTCTTTCTGTGATGTAGAAACAAAGCAGTGCTATTGTAGCCCCCTGGTCATCACTGGGATAGATATATATGTTATGAAATTTGCATTCAAACACAAGGTAGTTGTCATTCTTGTCGATGATACTATGTAGGATGCACATTTGTGAGGCAGTCACTTGGATAAGTTGTCAGTACCATTTCTAAAATATTTTTTCGTTGGACTCCTTAATGGAGAGTCCCTGCTTACATGCAATGGAAGGAATCGAGGAGCTGTGAATGTTGGGCCACTCCCAGTAGTGAGTTCAAATCCTAGAGGGGGCCTCTAAAGAACAATAACAAGAAGCAACAAGATCCAACTATAGTGGAAGTCCTTCCCGAAATTATGGTCATCAAAGCAGTCTTCAATGAATTCATTAAGAATAAATCGTGCCTAGGAAAACTGGACACCTTCTAGACATCGCTCAATTGTTATGATGACACTAAGTGGACATTCCTCCTTCGTATAGTTGCACAAGATTTTACAAGCGATCATTTGGGTGGCAAATCAGACTGGCTGAGTATTAATTTCAAAGATCGCCACCCCAGGCATCCCCCAATGCATATTATACTTGCCATATACATCGTTCTAGGAAACGTCATTATCTATTAATGCTTTTGAGGTTCCTCGGCTAAAGGTATCCACCATGTAGGAGAGTAAGAAAGAAGTGAATGCAGATGGTAACTGACCTCCCATGGCCAAAGTGAGGGAAATCGACCAAGGATAATATGTCAAGAACCTGTTTGACCCAATCTTGTGTGAGCACTAGTTGTTGACCATCCACACTCTGAACCACCTTCACATAACTGTGAAAGCTCGGGGTTGGAAAATATATAGAGTCTCTAACATCGTAGTTAACGAAGTGAACATCTTGAACTTTCCCCATTTGGGATCCTGTAAAGATAACATTTCAGAGTAATAGTGTATCTATTAATCATGGACCGCATTCATTTTGGTATAGGCCTGCAACATGCTCAGCGAAGCCATTCAAACTATTCATGTCGATTCTGCCTTGTTAATGTCAATATGTATATGGTTGAACCCTATTACCTAGTCGGACTCGTCGACTATGTCCTTACTTGCTTTTGATTTCCTCTTATGTTGCTATGTAGCTATGCAATTCGTCTTGTAGGCTAGAAAAAAGAATGCATGTGTTTGAATGGGCATGTATGAATTTAAGGGGAGACAAGTTTTTGTGCAAGTACAATGGTATATAGTTATGGGAGGTATGCATCGAGTCGTTAATAACTCAAAGCGTAGTACGAATCTCTTCGAATCCCACAGGTACATTGATACCTATATTGTCTTGTTGGCCCCTTCGACAGTTAAATTAAATAGGAAAAGTGCTTTGGTGTGTGGCCACCATCGACATTTGAGATTTTTGATCCACGACAACCCTCCACTTGTCCTCTCACATTCATGGTACATGTCTATTCCTTTTTATTGTCAAACTTGCATAATCTATGGGCAGGATTTTGGCATTTACCGTCAAGTACTATTAAAACAGGCTATCCCTTTTGGAACCATACACTGGATTTGTTTGTTTGTATTGATTGAAAATATTGATGCCACCTTACTTTGAGTGTGAGGTGGGAGGCTCCATACTTGCATGCATATTATTCTTCAGGGGTGCCACACATGACTCCTACACACCCTTGTAAAGGTTCGCCAGTGTTAATTTGTCGCAGTGACCCTTGGCGGGTCGCGATGCATTTTCACATGGGTCCAACCTCTCAGTTTCCGCCAAGGAGGATCTGCACTAGGGCCAACTGGATCTGGTGGCATCTGTTGTCTAACCATTATTTCCTTACTCGTGCACAACTTATTTGTTTGCTCAAAACCCCCAAGGCGTCAGCATATCAATACTCAAACAAGACTGAGAAAGGTCTCACCCGAGACGCCATGAGGATCACAAAGATCATTTGGTCTTGTGTTGACGATGCAAGACTAATCACAAAGAGTTCCACCAAAGATTACATTCATGTTTTTCATTGCAGCTTACTTAACAAATGACAAAACATAATGAAAACAACACATTCAATTAGACACATATTTGACACATTGTAGGTTCAAAATCACTTCAAATTTATTATCATCCTCATTCAATCATTCACATAAATACATTAAGCAATCCATTCATTGACAACAATCAAGCTTTGCTCTTGTATCCATTTGCCCAATATTACATTACACAATGCCATACGCTTTCTTTGGACTCAACAATTGGGATAGACTCAGACTTACCATTAGAGACATTACAAAGCATAATCTTAGAGTGAGCTCAATCGCATCAATACGACTATCACAACAACAATTCATAGGTTCACAAGCTAACTAGTTAACTCTCTTTTTGTTGTAATTGCTCCCTTTTATCTACTTCTAGGCTATGATGCCTTGTCTCTTTCAGCTTTTCCCCACTCCTTCCTCCAACTGCCAGTCCCACAGGCTTTTGTCATTTGCCTGTATTTCGTGTACCCTTTCTGGAATCGGGGCAATATTAACTACCTTGCCAACTCATCTTCCTTTTTCTCCATGTTCCCTCACGCTGCTGGCAGTAATCATTTGGGGAGCTTTCCTAAAGATATTTTTTCTTGATTCAGGCATGCACGCAATGTCTTCTTGATTTTCGATGCTCATCTCGAAACTTGAACCAACACACAATGAAAAAACTTGATCTAGCACATGTGTCTCCTTTTACTCGTTCACACAACTACTTGAGCACGGACAAAATTGAGATAGGCACACACAACTTCATTTGTGCACATGCGTAATATTAACCCAAAACTATGGGTGCCAACAAGCCCTCACCATTATTATTTGGATCATCCTCGAGCCAACTGCATTAGGGATTCACTATTGTGACGGACATAACTGTGTTCCTTAGTTACTACACGAACTCCTTGAACTGACGATCAAGTTCATTAAGGTTGTTGTGAAGCTCTTGGTTAATTTGAATAATGACATTGACATCAATTGTTGTTACTTGAGGGGTTGTCAAGTCTGTTGCTTCTAATTTCTCGATCAAGGGATTGACAACAACTTGCGCATCTATCAACTAGGTATAAAAAAATAAGGCCTTATCAGTTGCAGAAATGATGAACTCTGATATACTTTGTTATTTAGCGTGGGCGGTAGTAATCTCCTTTGTCTTGGATGCAATAGTTGCCATCATAGTTGCACATTCTTTGGGAGGTATTTATGTCAAGATACTCTTCTATTGTGAGACCTCCACCTCGGTTGCGCGAACTCTATCATCAATCACACTCAACTCAGGGGGTTTTGTAGATGAGTCCATAAGTTAAAGTTGGAATCAATCGATCCCAAAAATTCCTTCAACCTATGTTGAACATTGCATATGACTACTCTGGACAACATAATTTTGTGTTGCAGTTGAATTACCTCTAGGTTCTTTTGATGGAGTGGCGGACGTAGAGTTGTAAGTTGTGATTCCAAATTATGTATGCAGGTCTTTACAGCCGAGAGCCTGAGATAGGGGGGAATGTTGTGACTTTGTGTTGAAGTAGTCGATATCTGCGCATATAGATTGTCCACCGGCCTGATAATATCAATGAACGTTGAACCGATATGAGTGTATTGAGCTTGCACGGTTGCATGGGCCACAACTTCTGTATTATACTTTTTTTTTTCAAGGCATGATGATAGATCCTGAGCCTGCTTTGGATAATGTTCACTAGTCTAATTATCCATAGTAATGTCCACATGGTGTTGGAGTTGTAGTTGTGCAAGAGCACAACCTAGTGTTCAGTGTCGCTCGGTCAACTCAAAAATTAAGGTGGAAACACAGTCTTGCACTATTGGAGTCGGAATAGGCACCAACGGAATATCGACGTTGTTGATGTCCACTGGAATTGATGTTGATGGGTTGAATTGAAGAACCAATGTGTGAGTACTGGAACTTATTCCTAAAGCTTGTGGCCATGGTAGAGTGTCTAATGACGATGTTGTGCCCCTGAGTTGTCCAAATAAATGGTCAAATTTACAAATAACCTCCATGTGTATTTGTTGTTTCAACAAAAATTGTCTTTTGAGCGCATTAATCAAAGTCACAACACCCGATGCCATATGGAAAGGACATTGTTTTACTAGGGGGCTGGTATTGTAGATAGTTGGAATGATTTGTTGTCATTTTGCGCTGAATGGGGTAGATTATGTTGGTTGTTGCGTGGGGCATGGGTCTCGAGGGTATTTGGGTGCAGTATCTTCCTTAGACCCCCCCCAGGGGGGACTGTGCATTGTTCCTGTAGGCATGCAACCCCACCCGCTTGTGGTCCTGATTGTGCTTGGTGTGCATTTTGAGAGTGTCCATGTCTTCATCCAGAACTAGATGTAGACGTGTCGACCACTCGGTGACCCCTTGTTGGATATCATCTTCCAAGATGAAAAACGGGAGTAGCATCATTGCATCCCCCTAATCATCACTAGGATAGATGTACACATTATGAAAAGTGCATTCAAACATAAGGTAGCGATCATACCTGTCCATAACATTGTGTGGGATGCGCATTTGCAAAGATGTTGCGTGGATCAGTTGTTGATACCATTGTTGGAAGATTTTATCGTGGGCATCTTGGACTGTAGGGTCTTTGTTGTCATGGAGTTTCGGGAATCGGGGAACTACAAACATAGGGCTAGTCCCAACAACTCATTGAAATCCTGAAGGGGGCCTCCAGAGGACCATGGCGAGGTGTAGCAAAATCGAAATGTAATGGAAGTCCTTTATGAGGTTTTGGGAAACCAAACAATCATTAATAAATTCATTCAATATGTAACATGCCCAGACCATATGGACACCGGCGAGGCATCGCTCAACTGCGACGATGACCCCAAGTGGGCACTCCTTCGAACAATTATGTAGGATTTTACAGGCAATGAGTTGGGTTGCAAATCGAAGTGGTCGAGCATTGATTTCAGAAATAACAACACCACGTGTGCCCTAATGTGTATTGTACATACCATATACCTTGTTCTGGGCCGCATCTTTAGCAGTCAACGCCTTTTTGGGCCCTTCATCGTGCATGTGTAGGATTGTAACCCTTTGAATTGTTGCGACATCCAATGAATACTTTCCCCCCAACCAAAGGTATCCCCCATGGAGGCGAGTCAGTAAAAGATGAACACAGATGGTCATTGATCCCCCATGGCCAAAGTGAGAGCAATCGACTAGGGATAATATGTCAGCCTGACGAAGAGGTCTAGCCCACTCTTGCATGATTATCAATCATTGTCGGTCAACACTTTGAACTACCTTTTCATAGTTGTGAAAATCGAGGGCGTGGAATTGATCAAGGTCTCAGACATCGTAATCAACGAAGTGCACATCCTGCAACTTTCTTGTCTTGGATCCTGTGAAACTAACATGTAAATGCAACGATAGTTTTGGGATTTGCAAGGCGGAGATGTCGATACAACTGGAAGGGATATGTGTTAAATTGGTAATAACTCAGAGTGTCATGGGGGGTTCTTCTATCCCCACTGAAACAGTTATACTTGAACCACTTTGGCAGTTCCATCAATCGTAAAGGATCGAGAGTTTCATGATACAACCCTATCGGTATTCTAGTTTTTTGAGCTACCTCCGCCTTTTTTCATTTATGTTGCATGGCCACCTCCTATTATTACCAAACATGTGTAATCTTGGGGGGCGATTTTAACATTCATTGTTTTATTACCTGCCTTAATAGGCTCTCCCTTAAGCAACGTAAAACAGGTCTATCACTTTTTATGACACAAAAAGATAGGAGTCGTCATACTTTAGTCATCACACATGTGTCATGTAGACCCTTGCATTGGTTCCCTTTTGGTTATTTGGTCGCAACACTTTTTTCACACGTGCCCATCCAATAATTTGTCGTCGTCGTGGAACTGAGTATGGCCTTTCTAGATCTGGTGGCATCCATTGGCTTTCGCCTACTTCCTTATTTCATTGGAGCTCTTATGTTTTATCAATGGGGTTAAGTGGAATGAGACAGGTGGAAATTCGTTATGTTGTGATATACGGTGAATCCAAATGAATTCTCCGCACACGTAGCTCCCTTACTTGCCCCGTAGAAAACCAACCCACTGAGGGAAGATATTTATTTCGTGGTAACGTGCATTGGGCCTTCAAGTATCAATTGTGCACCTCGTGTTGCTGCCTAGCTATCAACCTCCTTTCACAAGAACACATGTATTGACTAATATCTATGTTCGATCTGAATCTTTCCCTCATTGAATCTTCCATGGCTGCCCACTCGTGGGGAGGGTATTGATGCGTTGCCCACCATTTCATAGATATTACTATTGGCACTATATCGAGGGCATGTAGCTGGTGGTGTTAAGAGATATACTACATCCAGGTAATAAATGCATCCACTGGATATGATCCATCAAAATGGTAGGATCCAAACTCTTCTTCACTCACTTCAGTGGTAATTCACATGCATCGCCTCACCAAGACTTCATACATTTTCCGGTGCCACCTCTCCATGGAATAATCTGAATCGGTGTCATAAGACTTCACGCTCTGGTAGCTCAGTTCCCCGTCCACCATGGGATTGACATAATCTTCCCTACACCCCTTGATCTTGTAGATATTCTCAATAGCATAGCTCCACACATCCTCATCTACTAGCTCATTGTATTTGTCCCCTTCATTAGGATATATATGTGCAATCACACGTAGGGTATTAGTCTCAAACGACATCTGCCACTTCTTTAAATTCAATACCACGTTGTTGTAGAAGGCCTAATCAATACCAAGTAATGCAGGGTAGGGATCAAAATCATCCATAATCTCTATTACTTCAAAGTCAACCTTTGTATTCACCCTTTATATGTTTACTTCAACTTGCTCCAGTCTACCTATAGGATAGATCCTCTACTAATTTTCCAACTGCAGTTGGATGGGTGACCAGACCAGATTCGGTTTAACCATCAACTCCCAGGACTTCTTCTACAACATGTTCACGTCGGAACCCAGATCCAACATGACAACATCCATTTCATAACTCCCCAGTTCATTTGTCATCTTGAATTCTCTGCATGTGCGCTTATGCTTGCTGACTTGGCATAAATATCATTCTGGTAAGGGGGATGATATAGTTCTCTCTGACCCTTGTCCCCCCAGGTGGTTTCCTAGAATCTGCATCAACTTTCATGTAACATCAACAATATTTAACAATCTCAAACAACATCGTAAGAAGTTACTTGATCTTTAGTCTTTGTTTTATGACCCAAGTTGCACAGTGCTTCTTCGCACGCCTCAGCTCCTCATGCAATTACTTGTTGATTGATTTTTTTCGGTGCATTACAACTCTTCTTTTTTGTGTGCTTCTTCCAACGACCTATGCATCGTATATGTATCTCTTAGTGCACACAAGCTTCCTCCAATGACCTTTACGTCGCGTGTTGTAATTCTTCACAAGAGCAAGCCTCTTCCAACGACCTTTGTGTTGCTCGTTGAACTTATTTACGAATCCAAGCCTCCTTGAGTGACCTTTGTGCCATGCACTGCATCTCTTCTAGTTCTCTTTCTTCTTAGATGTCCCTCTATGCATCACACAATAACTACTTCTACTGAGAAACATCAAACTTAGGAGGGGGTTGTGTTGCCTTTCTGAACTTCCCCTCCAGATTTTGACCCGAGATTTTGCCGTGCAGTCTTCACTCCTTGGGTTATCACCTTAACATCAACCTCATCATCCTTCTTCTTTATCCTACATGGCTCCATGGTCACCATGTTGCAATGTGTCTTCTTCTTTTCCCATTTCTTCAGAAAGTCGGGACAATCCCTTGTAACGTGCTCTGGGCTATAATAGTTCCCATAGAGAGCACATGGTTTGGTAGAGAACCTTGACACATGGGAAATCTATCCATAGTTAAAGTGGTGGGTCTACATCTTCCTCCTTCATATCCTCGTCTGCAACCACCTCCATATCCACCTCTTTAACCTCCTTGATATCCACCTCTCTCAACACTGCCACGATCACCACCCTTCTCATCCTCTTGTACCCGAAATACATTGTGGGTATGATCTTGCATTAGTTGGAGTGACCAAAAGTTGTTCACATCATGCCCTACAGACTTGTAGAATTCACATAATGATTTTCGATGCGTTTTTTGATATTTCTTCAGTGTGGAACAACAAGACGGTACATGGCCCCACTACCTACAGATTTCGCACCATTCAGTCTAAGGCCCAATTGGAAATGGACTCAAGGCAGTCATCACCACATAGTTGCTAAGTATAAGACACTCATCCCTGTGATGCCCCTTATATCACCATGTGGTACACCATACATGATCGCACATGACTTTTTCCTTTACCATGTCCTACAATTGCATCATTAGATTGGCCAGTTGTGACTGCACCTAAGCCAATCATGTCGATGTCTCTCCTCCTCTTGGGGCAGCCTCAAAGCACATTGCAATTTCCACTGATTTTGCTTGAGTCGTCACCTTATGTTGGGTGAGTGGAACTCAGATATGGGGAAGTAACCCCACAATAAACCATTCTCTATGTTGTACGTTCTTGATATGGAATGTCGGCCTATCCAACAAAATATTAAACCATTGGTCATAATCCCACTTCGTTTCTCCCTCCTTCTACTTAATCTCCTTGATCTTTGTAATACACTGAGACTATAACTTCAGTTTCTGTAATTCCTTATGCATATCTCTCTTGATTTCTGTTAGGGACCTTATATGTCCCACTGGCATAGTGGCCTTGTACTTTATATACCACGTCAAGGCTCTGTCCCTAAATGTAGTCTCCAACTGTGTAATTTTCGATGCCTTGTATGCGATCCTCATCACATAACATATCACTTCACACATGAACCAATGTTGCTCTGCATCATCTATACCTATTCCATGGAACACGGGTAAATTAAGGGTACTATCCTAATTCACCATCCTCATTCTCTAACTCTATCCTCCTACTTGACTATTGGGTGTCGAAGATATCAATATTGATACTCTTACTGGCAAAGTAGCATTGACTTCGTCTTCCTCCTCACTCGTCGCCTGTCTTCTTTCTTCTTCTATTCTTTCTCCTACTCTAATAGCTTCATTGTATGTTGTTCTTTCTTCTTGGTTACAAATGCACAAGGGGAATGTTTCAAAGGGGGGGTAACTCCATCTTCTTCTAAAATTTCTTGTGAGGTGACCCAGAGAGTTTCCTACCTACGATCGCGCAAAACCATCTACTATCAGTAAATCTTCTCCCCCACCACTATGGAATCCTCCATATTCCTCTCCTTCTCTTGTGCCTCATCTTCCTTTGAGGTTGTGATGCTCTGCAACAACCAAGGGGTTTAGACTTCATCTTCTGGGCCCCTACGACTGCTATTGCTACCACTACTGGTATCTCCATTGGAAACCCTACTCTCAATGTCACACCTCTTTGCAGGCCTATCCTCACCTATGCTCCTCTATGGAAAAGCACAATGTTCCGCACTTCCTCCTAGTGCGGTCTCCTTCCTCTTCATCCTGGGCCTGGACCCTCATCCCCCTTGCTAACTTCATTTCGCTTATTTGTTCCACTCTCCTTCTTAACTCGACCCTTCTTGCATATCTCTCAACCCTTTCTCACCTCTACTCTTCTAGGTACATCCTATTCCTCACCTCATTCTAACAACTTCTGAATCCTCCTCAAGGGATCCATATCCTCTTTCACTTTTCACCCATCTTTTCATCCCCCTCCAACACTAGGGGAGTCTACTCATCCATCCCATCGGGCTCCATGTGCATCAACCCCTTCTCCGCAAACAACGTCTTTATCCATAGTGGGATTTCTTCCAACATCCTTCTTCTAGGACCTTCCACGAACTTCCTTTCAACTTCACATTCCCTCCTATTGTTGGCAGTAATCATTCGGGGAGATTTCCTGAAGATTCTTTTCTTGATTCTAGTGTGCATGCGATGTCTTCTTGATTTTTGGCAGACATCACAAAACTAGGATCGACACGCAATGAAAAAAAATGATCTGGTGCACACGTCTCCTTTAACTCTTTCATGCAAATGCTTGAGCATGCACAAAACTAAGATAGGTGATCACAACTTTGTTTGTGTGTGTGCACGATATTAACCAAAAACTGAAGGTGCCAACACTTTCTCTTAGTGAATATTCCACAATGGTAGAATATTTTCTCGACGTGCATTCCACCATTGTGAGTGCATTTCTATTAACATTGTATCGATGACACATACTCTTTGGTGTTTGGGAATGTGATGCATCCATGCAATAAACACATCCATCGAATTTGACCCATTGAACCGGTAGGACCCAATTTCATTTTCACGCACTTTAGTGGTAATGCATGCACAACTCCTTGTAGAGACTTCGTAAAACTTATGTCGACACCTCTCCATGGTGTCCTCTTAATAAATATCATATGACTTCACGATCCTCCAACTCAGTTCCCCGTCAACTATGGGATTGATGTAATCTTCCATGTGCCTCGTGATCCTGTATATATTTTCAATAACATAGCTCTGTTGATCCTCATTTGTCGACTAGTTGTATCTATCCCCTTCATTGGGATATAATGGTGAGATCGCGTGCTGAGTGTCTGTCTCAAATGACATTTGTTTCTTCTTCAGGTTCAACACCACATATTTGTCAAAGGCCAATCAATACCAAGTAGGGCAGGGTATGGATCATAATCATCCATGATCTCTATCACTTCAAAATCAACATTCATCTTCACCCTCTCTATGTTCACTTTGACTTGCTCCAATTGGCCTATAGGGTAGATTCTATACCGATTTTCCAACCGAACCTTAATGGGCAACTAGAACAAACTCGGTTTACCCATCAATTCCCATGACTTCTTCGGTAGGATGTTCACAATATAACTCAAATCCAACATGACTCCATCCATCTCATAACTTTCGAGTTTAGTTGTCATCTTGAACTCTCTTCTTGTGCTCTTCTACTTATTGACCTGGCACATCGAGAGGATGTTCAAGTCAGAACCCAGATCCAAAATGACTCCATCCATCTCATAACTTCTGAGTTTGGTTGTCATCTTGAACTCTTTTCTTGTGCATGTCTACTTACTAACCTGACACATGTCCCTTTCTGGTAGGGGGGCTGATATAACTCTTTATGTCCCTTATTTCCCCATGCATGTTGCTAACATATGTGTCAACTTCCACTCAAAATTAGGATCACTTAACAATCTTAAACAATGATGCAAGAAGTTACTTACTTGATCCTCAGTTTATGTTTTACGACCCGAGTCGTGTAGTGCTTTTTCTCGCATCGTGCACTTCAACTCTTCATGTACATGTTCCTTTATTGCCCTTTATTCGACGCATCACAACTACTCTTCTCTGTGAGCTTCTTTCAACGACCTTTGCATCGCACTTTGTATTTCCTCTCACACATGAGCTTCCTTCAAAGATCTCTGCATGTCGCACTACAATTCTTCACGAGCTAGGGCCTCTTCTAATGACCTTTGTGTCACTCCCTATACTTCCTCACAAATCCGGGCCTCTTCAAGCAACCTTTGTGTTGCACGTTGCATCTCTTCTTGCGCTATTTCTTCCTCTATGGCCCTTTGCATGTCATGTAGGAACTACTTATGTTGGACAATATCAAACTTAGGATGGGGCTTCCCTACCTTCCTTATCTTCCCCTCTGATCTTTGACTCGAGCTTTCACCATGCTCAAAATCCATTCTCGTCTTTTCTCTGCCTTGGGTTATCACCTGTACATCAACTTCATCATCCACTTTATGATTCCTATGCAACTTTGCAGTCACCATGTTGCAATGTGTTTTCGTCTCTTCCCACTTCTTTTGTAACTTGGGAAAATCCTCTATGACGTGCTCGAGGCTATTAAAGTTTCCACAAAGAGCACACGATTTGGTACAAAATATCGACACATGGCCTATATCAGATATGGGGGAGAAACCCTATAATGAACCATTCTCTATGTTGCACGTCTTAGATTTGGAATGTCGACATATCCAATAAGGTCTCAATCTTTTGGTCATAATCTTGTACGGTTTTTGCTTAATCTCCTTAATCTTTGTAATGCATTGAGATTTTGACTTAGGCTTATGGAATTCATTAAGCACATCTCTCTTGATTTCCATCAGGGACCTCGTATGTACCGTTGGCATAGTGGTCTTGTACTTCATGTATCAAGTCAAGACATTGTCCTTGAATGCGATCTCCGATTGCACAATCTTTGATGCTTCATTTGTGATCCATTTCACAGACCATATCACCTCACATGTGAAACAACGTTGTTTTGCATCATCCTTACTCGTCCCGTGGAACATAGGTAATCTCAGGGTACTATCGTGATTCACCATCCTCAATCTCGAACTATGTCCTCCTACCTTATTGTTGGGTGTCGAGGATCTTGGTACCTATACTCTTCATGGTGAAGTAGCACTGATTTCGTCTTCTTCTTCACTCATCGCTTCTCTCCTTTCTTCTCCTACTCCTACTTCTATTCCATTTTTTGTGTTGTCTGTTGTTCTTTCTTCTTGGCTACAAATGCAGAAGGGGGGTGGTTTAAAGGCATGGTAACTCCATCTTCTTTTAACATTTCTTTTTAAGGAACCCAAAGAGTTTCCTACCTAAATTTGTGCAAGACCGTCCACTATCGCTAACGCCTCTCCCCCACCTCTTGGGGGTCCTTCATCTTCTTCTCTTACCTCTATGCCTCTCTTCATTCATCATTTAATACAAAACCTTCAAGTCCCGGAAACGAAACCATTTGTTGGCTCTTTCCATGCTTGTGCATGTCCTTCTTAACGTTGGGGGGTTGAAGACCCAGGGTTCGTCTAGAGTTGACCAACAAAAACCCCAAGGTGTCGGCATATCAATCCTCATCCAAATATGGAATAAGGTCTCACCTGATATGCCATGAGAATCACATAGAACATATGGTCTTGTGTTGTTGATGAAGGATTAAGTACATAGGAATCCATCACATTGGAATTCATCCATTCCATTGCACCAAGGTAAAAAATTAACAACAGGAAAAAATCACACATACATTCATTAGACACATGATAAACACATCATAGAACATGTTTAACTGCAACTTTTATTTCAACTAGTTACAAATAGACATTAAGAAACTCATCAATTGACAACAACAGTTCCATGTGCTCTTATACAATCTCCAAACATTACGTTACATAGCGCCATGCGCTTCCTTTCATACTATGCAAATATTATAGATCTAGACTCACAACCAGATACATTGCGAAACATGGGCTTGAATCAAGCTTCAAATACATTGACAACAAGAACCATCCACTGGCCAACCAACTGAGTAACTCTTTTTATGTTGTTGTTGCTCCCTTTTATATTCTTCTCTACTCTAGTGCTTTGTCACTTTCAGTTTTTCCCCACTCTCTCCTTTGAATGCCAGTCCTGCACGCTTCTATCACATGCATGCAGTTCACGTAACCTCTTTGGAGTTACGACATTCTTAACTACCTTTCCAGCTCATCTCCTTACTGATACATGATCTCCCGTGTTGTATGAAGTAATCATTCGAGAAGATTTATCGAAGATTCTTTTCTTGATTCTGACATGCATGCAATGTCTTCTTAATTTCCGGTGTGCATTACGATACTTAGATTGGTGTGTATTGCAAAAACTCAAACTGGCATGCATTAAAAAAACTTGAGCTGGCTCGCGTGCCTATTGTCACCCACTGCACAACTGCAAGAGTGTGCCAAAACACTAAATAGGCATGCACAACTTCGTTTGTGCATGCACGATCTTTATCCAAAACTTTGGGTGCCAACAATTATATGATAGTTCTACCATGTAATTAAAAAGGAGAAAAATTAATAACAATATACAAAACTCATATATTAAATTTACTACACAACATAAATAAAATACTCTATGCAACATTAATACTTTAATTTAAATTTGTATAATTAAATTTATAATTTAAAATTTTATGATTAAATTTACTATGCAAAATATATAATTATTAAATTGTATTTTCTAATGTAAAGGAGTGTGTCGTATGTGTGTGCCTAAAAAACTTCATGGAAACACATGGAGGCTGCATGAATGGCTCGATGGCGGTTGCTATGGTTGCCACACTTTTTTCCATTCCAATTCTACTTGTCAAATTGAGTAGGCAAGATGCTCATGGAACCAGGTGGTTTTAGATCTCTATGAGGGCTATGAAATTAGAGGCTCTGTAACTTGACAACAAAAAGATGAAATAGGCAATGGATTTGGAACTACTTCACTACGGGTAGCTCATAACAATCCTTGTTCTCCCGCCCCTGTCTATGATGCATATGCCTGTGTATTTTGTCTCTAAAGTGCACTCAAAGTTGAGGAGAGAATGTGAGAGTCTGGGAAGCGGAAGATGTTTTTCATTAAGAATTCATTATGGCCATTACAACTAAAAGTACTAGTCAGGAAACTAGGAAGAATGATTTCTCAAATCGGTACCATCCATCCACCACCTACATACCACTTCCCACCCATTCATTTATTTAGTTGATGGTTATTATTATGAATATGTAATGTTATTTGGCTATGCCTATTAAGCATATAAGACTGAAACAACTTGAATTTCAAGTCTTGGTCTAGCAATGTTTCTTAAATTTGTATGGCAAGCTAGATTCTGCTAATTGGTTGAAATATTGGAAGTTATTTTGGAAGATTTGTGAATTCAAATTATTAGACTCAAAACATTGTTAGTTGTTTTCATGACATATATATTGAACTTAAATGGAAATTCAAGTTCATGTTGTCAATACAACAATAATGAAACCAATAACTCGACAAATGCAGAGGCATCCTATTGGAAGTACTTTGTCTTCAACTTTCACTTTGAAGGGTGTATGATGCCTCCCAAACAGTCACTCTTCATGTATTTCTTAATATATGCTTTAAATGTCTATTACCTAGTTAAAATCATGTATTAGAAGGTTATGCACCAAAGATTTTACTATAGGATTCTCCCCCAATCTTTACGTTTTATGATTTGTGATAATTCAATACATGAAGGAATAGATGTTCTATGTTTTTGTGAGATAATAAATGTTGTATTTTTAGAGCATAAAGCACAAGAAAACGAGAATTTTCAAATTAAACTTGAATAATTACAGGGGAACACAAATTAATAGTACAAACATTGCTTCACCAAAAATAACCCAACCAAAAAATGGGTTGCACGAGCAACAAAATGACCGTTGTTTTCATTCTCTACGATAAAACCGACATGAAATGAATTGAAAAATATCTGAAACTTAGATTATGGAAAACAATCATTTCATTCTTGACAATAAAACCGAGATGAAATCAATTTAAAAGGATCTGAAACTCAGATTATGAAAATCAAATTATTTGAAACTCACATTGTAGTTCAATTTTATTAAACGTGAAATGAATGGAAAACAAATTATCTGAAAGTTTAGTTTTATTGAGGACAATAAATGAGTGCGGACCCTTCATTCTCGACATTTACCTGAAATGAATGTGAATAATAGAGGAGTGAAATTTTTTTCTCTCAAACTCAGATTATGGGTTAGTTTTATCGATTACTCGAAATGAATGTGAATTATATGATTTAGTTTTATTGATCACACCAAATGAGTGTGAATTGTTTGAAAATGAATGTGAATAATAAAAGAGTGAAAACAAATTATTTGAAATACATTGCAGACTTACATTTTTAATGTTTGCCACCCCACTTTCCCTTGTGGACCATTTTAGTTTCTTTTTAGATCAAGCATCTCCTCAAAAATTTTAAATATCTCTTTACTCGATGCTTTTATGAAGAAGTGTGAAAGTTGATCCTTAGTTCTAAAGGAAAAACTTCAAATCTTCAAATACTTTGTTTTTCACATGAAGGTGTCTAAAAGATGTTCCTTGGTTAAAGAGACAAAGGAGGATTGTGTAGATGTCAACGTCGTTGGAGATAGTGTAAAACAAATGTTACAGCTTGGCCAACACACAATGGCAGCATATGCCCAACAACTTGGAACAACCCGTGAGTATTTAGATTTGATTAAAATGAAAGACTTTAATTTGAGAAATAAAATACGACCATATTACACTAAAGTTGCAAATACCATGGCTAACTAGAATTAGAGACTACGACCAGCCAAAACTAGAAGTTGAGATGAAATTATTTCTCAAATATAAGCTTAGATGTACTAAGTGATCTTGGTCGAGCCACCTTGTTCACCCTTTAGGTATCTCTACCATGTTATTTTATCTTTGTTGTGTTCTTTTTTCTCTTCATAGAATGGAATTAAATTGGGTTTGCAATGGATTGGATGTTCACAATTAGAAAAAAATCGATTTTTGTTGGTGGTGGAGGATGAATTGGTGGCTCCAAGCAACCTATTGAGTGGATTGCTCTTCATGCACTTCCCTTCTTGAGAAACTGCAACATAGCCTTCAAACCTTCAATTGCACAATGTCAGAGTCTGAAAAGTGGCCAATAATTTTTTTTCTTTTAAAAATGATTTATTGTCACTAACAATTAGGGGAAAAAATCTATAGATACCGAGAGATTAAAGTCACATCACAGTGCTATGAACGAATCATAAATTCGATTCTTGAAATTTATAAATAAATAAATAAAATTAATATATAATTTCCACAAAACTTTAAAGATGGGTGTAAAATTCAGGTGAATTAATAACAAGTCAACACAATTTGACTCCTCACTGATAACTGTAGTCCCCAACGGAGGCAACGACTAATAATGATAGAAATGTTTTTTAGACAAATACTTATACTCATGCTACAAATTAGTAAAATTATATAGACAACTTCTTTCATTTATGACTCGAGGATTAGATCGAAAATCCTAAATATAAGAAGTTTGTATTGTAAATTTTTCAACATAATAATATGATTTATTTTATTTAATAAAAACAAACTATTATATACATGTTGAATGGAATTAATTTAAACCAATATAAATTGATTGCAAGTGTCAAAATTCTATTGATAATTTTTTTTATAAGCAAGGGAAATAGTTGCAAACAACTAGTCCCTACCTAGTTCGTATACATATGTGCCTACGACGAGTGTATTATGTGCCTAGTATGAGTGACAGGTGTATTATTTGCCTAGTATGAGAGACAAGTGTATTAATATGAGAGTATATCGTAACATAACAAGCCGAAACGTGTGGAACCACCAATGAAACTAACATCGTTATTTGCATTTATTTTATCAACTACATTAATTTTATTAACAATGATTTATCCAGCGTATGCATATGCTCATCGTCTGTATTTTAGCGTTTTCCATGGCTTGATTGCAAGTCGTATGAAACTACATAACTACTATGTTATACACTACTATGCTATAATATTCGATAAAGTATTTTAATAAGTTGTCAACGTCCAATGCCGCTTGTTAGAGGTTTAAAACATGTTTGTTTTTCCACTGCATGTCAATAATAATTTCTTACACTAGTTGCCTTTTGGGATTGAGCATTCATAGAAACTCTCAATCTGCATTTGAGACTCTTCGATCTTCACAACTATCTCGTCCAAGTTAAACCCCAGGATGGGATTCTTGAGGAATTTTTGGCAGAGTGTGGCGGCATACTGGATTTTGTCATACATACGATTTTCCTTGAAAACATCTTTGGGTTCCTTACCATAGTGGTAAGGTCTGAGTGAAATAAACTGAGGAGTGTAGGCATATGGATTGGCATCGAGCAGAGGCCTGGCCACACGCAAAATCTTGTGCGATGCATCATTTGCTACATTAGTTGATTCCTTCATAAGATATAGTTTAACTTTTTCTGCCACCCCTTATGAAAGATCAACTTATATTTTTCCATGACCCTCTCTCACCGAAGATTTTCTAAGAGATGACAAACTTAAACACACCAGGATACATTCCTTATTTATGTAAGAATCATCATTTGAATATTATTCCCATAAAAGTACAACTCATGTTTATGTATTCCATTTGTACGACCAATAAGCATAAAAGAAAATAATTAGACCGCATGGTCAAGGACAGAGTGTAACACTAGAATAATTTATTGCGTTCACGACAATGCAAAGTTCTTCCTATTTTTTCTGGAATATTACAAAATTTGAATTATCCCAGTCGTATGGGTCATCATCTCCATATGATTCTCATAAAGGTACCACCCTTTTTTAAAGTATTTGGAATTTCACTTCACCTTTACCTGTCAAACGTAGATTCGATAACTGCGAAATATTTTAAATGGTAACAGGAAATCCATTATGGGCAATCACAACTCTAATATACGATGATAATTCCATCTTTTCACTGTCATGTAGTTTATTAGTTATGGAATACAAATTAACATTCATACATAATAATAAAAATAAAAAAAATGTTATAATTTATATTTTTTACAGTTTTATTAAAGATCAATCAACAAGAATTTGAAGTTTAATAACAAATAATAAAATATAACATTTTTCATGACAAAGTGTAAAATCATGGATGAAAATAAAAACGATCACTTCAATGTGATTTTGTAACCATTGTAAAGACATTGTTCATCTAATTACTCAATAATATACTTTCTAAGCTTATTGATAGTTCTTTTATAATCATGCGATAATATATTCATATATTTACTAAGAGGATAATATATTTAAAGTACTCTTGTAATAATTAATGAAATTCCTTAGACAATGAAGATGACATTCGTCATTTGGTTCATCCACGTCTCCACTTATACATCAAGAACATACTCAATGTGCACACTTAACCCCGCATTCTCATCTTACCTGGGAACATTTGTGGTTTTGATAAATGTGTTTACGAGTCATCTGAAATTTGCTTGATGTGACGCCGATAGAAAATACAAGGTGCTTGGATTGATGCGATGATATGCAAAATTGTTTCTTTGTTATTGAATGCTTTTCCCCAGCTATGACTTCAACGATAATGAATTGATGTCTTTGCTAGTAGTAACACACCCCACCACCTTGGTTAATAATTTATACACCATGTGTTCATTACATTGAGCCAAGTTTTGATGTTTCCCTTTTCAAGAAGAAATCATGTTCATGGTCGAATCTATTGGTCGGTGGCCCTGAATTGTAGTGCAATCCACAAAACCGTGATTTCGTCTTCCCTACAAGTAGTGGTTTTGTGAAATTGCTCTTCATTGCAGGAATATCCACTACCACAACTAGAGAATCTAAAACTATAGCAACTCATAAAATCATCCATAGTTGTGCTATTGAATTGATTTAAAAATAAGGGTGGACGGTTATGGGAAGATGGAAAGGATCTCCCCAGATAAGACTGGTTGTGAATCTGCATCAACACAAAGAAATTTTGGTAAGTGGCCTGTCTCAAGCTCTGCCCAAGCATTCATTGTCTGCCTGCAATGTAAACGACCATCAATTTTTATCAAACAAAATAAATAATACAATAGTTGAGTTTTTTGTATACTTGAACTGGTCTCTAATCCGTGACCTGAATCTAAGCCACCTTGTCGGGGATGCCCCGTATTAGTGTTTTATAATTTGCTCAAGGGTCAAAGTCTGAATCGAGTATTTGACATATATTAGAATGTTTAAGAAAATGGTGTTTGAAAGGGTAATGAAGTGGTCCTGGGGATACTTATAATCATCTCAAGTGGAAAACTATCAATCAATGACCTTCACCCATCAATCAAAGCCAAAAAATAGAAGAAAATGTCAAAAGGAAACTCGCTCCGCAGGTTCGTTGTGCAAGTTCTGAAAATGACTGTTTTTGCAGTCAACTTCAAACTCAGTTTCTGACCACATGGAAAGAAATATTTGAAAAATGAAAGAGGATTTTTTCAAGAAAGAGCCCATTCATAAAAAATTCTCTCAATTTCTTCATAGGTGTCATGTTTGGAATATTCTAATAGATCTCTACAGCCTATTTTTCAGATTTAAACATTTAATGATTTCTTGCTTTAGTCATTATCTTTAGGCATGGATACCAAGAAAGAATATTTGAAAACTGAAAGAGGTGTTTGTCAAGCACAAGCCCATTCACAAAAACCTATCTCAATTTCTTTAGAGGTGTCATTTTTTGGAATATTCGAATGGATCTTTACAGCCTATTTTTAAGATTTAAATATTTAATGATTTCCTGTTTTAGTCATTATTTTTGGGCACATATCCTGAGACTCTGGAGAGGAATTTTCAAAAACTGAAAGAGGCTTTTGTCAAGAACGAGCTCGTTCACAAAAAACTCTCTCATGGTTTGGACGATTCAAATGGATCTTTACAACCTATTTTCTAGAAAATTGATTCTTATTCCCTAGCAGGCAATTCTAAATGTGTTGCTATAATTTTGTAACCAGATCCAACTTTGGGAAGGAGTTCAGCTCGACCTTCTCATCTTAAGGAAGAGTCTTTTATATGTATATTTGTAATTTCGATTGACTAAAAGGATTTTGTAGAAGCATAGAAGAGATTTCTTTTGAGCATTTTGTAATCTTTCTAAGTTCTAATGGAATATCAATCAGAAGTCCAGAGTTACTCTTACCAGAGATTCTTGTGATGGTGTTTTTTAAACATGTCCCTTTCTATGTGTATGCAACTCTTTTCTTAATTTTCATTTAAATGTGTGTTCTTCAATGTTTGATTGGAAAGTACATGATCATAATTCATCTTTGTATGATGCTCTGATTCATAGAAATTAAACATTCCATAAATTTTCTCTAAAGTTGCATTAAGAATCCGTCCTCAATTAGATGTTATTAGTGTAATGGGTTGTTGAATTCTATTTTCTACCACCGTGCTACTACAATCTTATTGACTGAAAAAACATCATCTACCTTGCCTCTATTTCCTTGATAGCTCTACTACCAATCAATGATAGTTCCCTTTCCAGTAAACTTGACTCCATGCCCAATGGATTCTTTTTCACCTCTAGCATCAACCACATCTTAAAACCTTATTTCCATTTCATATTTGGCCAATGGACCTAATTTATATTGAGAGATTCCTCTATGGTTTGGAAAAGCCAGATTCCAAGCCCAAAGTGGTATGTGGTTACATCCGTGGTTTCCCTCCCACATCCAAGGGAAATTACAGAGTGATAACATTTTGGTGTCGTTGTCGGGGAGCAAAAGTGAAATTTTCCCTGGGATAAATGACAAAGTTTAGATCTGAGTATTGATGGTGAATAATAGTCAGACACAGAAAGGTTGTACATCATTCACCTGGTGACTCCATTTTCAAGAATCTAGAGTTCAAAATTTTCATGGCGACTCCACTCTCCAAAGACACAGTAGCCTAAAGACTTTCTCGGTGACTCCACTACTTCAATATGGATCATAGATCTGCAAGGTATGCTCCAATGAATCGCTCTCACATTCCTGGTTTTCCAAATCGAATGCCTTGCATAGATTGGCAGACATATTTGGCTAGATTCGTAGATGGAAAAGGAGACGATGTTGCTCTTCACTTGGTTAAATTTCATATGCATGTACGTAAGCTAAAGGTTCAATTTCATGAAGACTGCTTGATGGAGATGTTCATGGTCACCTTGGAGGGAAAGGAAAAATAATAGTATGACAATTTACCATCTGCAAGTCTTTATTCATTACAAGAATTTCATACAAGATTTTTTTTAAATTATAAAAGATCTTATCCATCATTGTTATTGGTTCAAGATTGTTGTTATCATTTTGAAATTTTTATTCAAAACTTGGAGAATGCTTATGAAGATGATGAGTTCATGGATGAGGAAATTTTAGAGGCCATTTATGAAAATCCTTTTCAACATTAGGAACAAATATTAGAGCATCATCGTTACGAAGATAAAGTTGATTTTCAACAAACATTATCTTCCCCTTTGACTGAAGATGAAACTGGTCAGAATTTTAATGATGAAAGCCATGTTCTATCTCTTGAATTTAATGAAAATTTCCAGTAGCCTTGCCAGTCTTCATGTGATCGAGAGTATGAGGATAACCAATCATATGTTTCTTCAGATTATGCATTTTCTGAATCTTTGTTTCAAGAAAAGGTTGGTCAAAATCAGATTTTTGAAATTGCATCTATAGAAACTTTAGACAATAAGCCATAATATGACATAGAACTTCAGGAAATGAATGCATCAACCTATCACATTTGTATCACAGAGTCACAATGGCAAGAGAATAATGTGCATGAATTTGTTTGTCTCGGTTCTTCTAAAAATTAAGATGACACTCCTGTTGATATCCATGAAGGGTCATTCATGGAGATTTTTGCAATTGATGATGTGGTTGCCTCAATTAAAGATTTTCAAGAACAAACTATTATTTTCCCTGATGAGAATGATAATCCTGATGAATATATTGTTTTCTTTCATTCTAAAAAGGATCTTGCTTTGGATGACATAGAACAATTAGCAGTTGTAAACAAAGGGAATGCTTGTCTTTTTGTTGACCTTCAAGACAAGGTAGTGTATCATTTTTTTGAAGATTCTTTTGCAATTTTTTTGGAATCATTAAGGAAAGTGAATTTTGCAGAGTTCATAAACTTTGAAGGTGGATTTAGATTTCATATTGAGTTTCCATCTTTTAAGCTTTTCTTTCGTTTTGGAGAGAATCAAAGCAAAGGCCAGTCAAGTAGCCATTTGTTTGATAGGTTACATTGGAAATATGAGATCACTTGAGTTCAGAAGTTGCCTTAGCTGATTAGAGTAGGATTGTTGTGATAATAAGCTTGATGGGGAAGCATATGTTTCAATTTGGATTCTAGCAGTATGGTTTTAAATGTGTGCATAGTTTTGGTGTACAATTTTGGTTTTCAAGTGGGTTTGATTTCAGTTGTAAAAGGACACAAGTTAGTTTGCAGGTTGGGAACAACCCAATGGCTCAAGGCACTTGGTCAACGAGTTCTTTGTTTCCTCACAGGGAGGACAACATCCCTATTGGAGCCAATGTTAGTGTCCTATAATTTGCTCAAGGGTCAAAGTCTGAATCGAGTATTTGACATATATTAAGATGTTGAAGAAAATGGTGTTTGAAAGGGTAATGAAGTGGTATTATAGATGTTTATAATCATATTAAGCATCGAACTATCAATCAGTGACCTTCAACCATCAATCAAATCCAAATAATAGAATAAAATGTCAAAAGGAAACTCGCTCCGGAAGTTCATTGTGCAAGTTCTGGAAATGATTGTTTTTGCAGTCAACTTAAAACTCGGTTTCTGACCACATGGAAAGGAATATTTGAAACTTGAAAGAGGATTTTTTCAAGCACAAGCGCATTCACAAAAACCTCTCTCAGTTTCTTCACAGGTGTCATTCTTTGGAATATTCGAATGGATATTTACAACCTATTTTGAAGATTTAAATATTTAATGATTTTATGTTTTAGTCATTATCTTTGGGCACAGATCCTGAGACTCTGGAGAGGAATTTTCAAAAACTGAAAGAGGGTTTTGTTAATAACGAGCCCATTCACAAAAAAATCTCTCATTTTTCTCACGAGTGTCATGGTTTGAAAGATTCGAAAGGATATTTACAACCTGTTTTCCAGAAAATTGATTCTTATTTCCTAGCAGGCAGTTCTAAACGTGTTGTTATAATTTTGTAACCACATCCAACTTTGGGAAGGATTTGAGCTCGACCTCAACTTGGGGAAGATAATTTTCTATATATATTTGTAATTTTGATTGACTAAAAGGAGTTGGCAGAAGCATAGAAGAGATTTATTTTGAGCATTTTGTAATCTTTCTAAGTTATAATGGAATATCAGTCAGAAGTCCAGAGTTACTCTTACCAGAGATTCTTGTGATGGTGTTTTTGAAATATGTCCCTTTCTAAGTGTATGCAACTCTTATCTTAGTTTTCATTTAAATGTGTGTTCTTCAATGTTTGGTTGGAAAGTACATGATCAAAATTCATCTCTGTTTGATTCTCTGATTCATAGCAATTAAACATTCCATAAATTTTCTCTAAAGTTGCATTAAGAATTCGTCCTCAATTAGATGCCCTTAGTGTAATGGGCTGATGAATTATCTTTTCTACCACCATGCTACTACAATCTTATTGACTGATAAAACATCATCTACCTTGCCTCTGTTTCCTTGATAGCTCTACTACTAATCACTGATAGTTCCCTTTGCAGTAAATTTGACTCCATGCCCAATGGATTATTTTTCACCTCTACCATCAACCACATCTGAAAACCTTATTTCCATTTCAGATCCAGCCATTGAGCCTAATTTACATTTAGAGATCCCTCTCTGATTTGGAAAGGCCAGATTCCAAGCCCAAAGTGGTTTGTGGTTTCCTCTATGGTTTCCCTCCATAGCTAAGGGAAATTACAAAGTGATAACATTTTGGCGTCGTTGTCGGGGAGCGAAAGTGAAATTTCCCTGGGATAAATGACAAAGTTAAGATCTAAGTACTGATGGTGAATAGTAGTTAGACACAGAAAGGTTGTACATCATTCACCCGACGACTCCATTTTCAAGAATCTAGAGTTCGGAATTTTCATGGCAACTCCATTGTCCAAAGACTCCATAGCCTAAAGACTTTCTCGATGACTCCACTACTTCAATATGATCACAGATATGCAAGGTATGCTCCAATGAATCGCTTTCACATTCCTGGTTTTCCAAATTGAATGCCTTGCATAGATTGGTAGACATATCTGCCTAGATTCATAGATGGAAAAGGAGAGAATGTTGCTCTTCACTTGGTTAAATTTCATGTGCATGTGCGTAAGCTAAAGGTTCAATTTCATGAAGATTGATTGATGAAGATGTTCATGGTCACCTTGGAGGGAAAGGAAAAATAATGGTATGAAAATTTATAATCTGCAAGTCTGTATTCATTACAAGATTTTCATACAATATTTTTTGAAAATTATAAAAGATCTTATCCATCATTGTTATTGGTTCAAGATTTGTTGTTATCATTTTGAAATTTTTATTCAAAACTTGGAGAATGCTTATGAAGATGATGAGTTCATGGATGAGAAAATTTTAGAGGCCATTTATGAAATTCCTTTTCAACATCAAGAACAAAGATTATAGCATAATTGTTATGAAGATAAAGTTGATTTTCGGCAAACGTTATCTTCCCCTTTGACTGAAGATGAAACTGATCAGAATTTTAATGATGAAAGCCATGTTCTATCTCTTGAATTTAATGAAAATTTGTAGCAGCCTTGCCAGTCTTCATGGTGATCGAGAGTATGAGGATAACCATTTGTATGTTTCTTTAGATTATGCATTTTTTGAATCATTGTTTCAAGAAAAGGTTGGTCAAAATCAAATTTCTGAAATTGCATCTATAGAAACTTTAGACAGTAAGCCATCATATGACATAGAATTTCAGGAAATGAATGCATCAACCTATCACATTTGTATCACAGAGTCTCAATGGCAAGAGAATAATGTGTATGAAGTTGTTTGTCTCGGTTCTTTTGAAAATCAAGATGACACTCCTATTGATATCCATGAAGGGACATTTGTGGACATTTTTGCAATTGATGATGTGGCTGCCTCAATTAAAGCTTTTCAAGAACACACTATTCTTTTCCCTGATGAGAATGATAAGCCTAATGAACATATTGTTTTATTTCATTCTGAATAGGATCTTGCGTTGGATGACATAGAACAATTAGCAATTGTAAACGAAGGGAATGCTTGTCTTTTTGTTGACCTTCAAGATATGGTAGTGTATCATGCTTTTGAAGATTCTTTTGCAATTTTGTTTGAATCATTAAGGAAATTGAATTTTGCAAAGTTCATAAACTTCCTTTCATACTATGCAAATATTATAGATCTAGACTCACAACCAGATACATTGTGAAACATGGGCTTGAATCAAGCTTCAAATACATTGACAACAAGAACCATCCACTAGCCAACCAACTAAGTAACTCTTTTTATGTTGTTGTTTCTCCCTTTTATATTCTTCTCTACTCTAGTGCTTTTTCACTTTTAGTTTTTCCCCACTCACTCCTTTGAATGCCAGTCCTGCACGATTCTATCACCTGCATGCAATCCACGTAACCTATTTGGAATCATGACATTCTTAACTACCTTTCAAGCTCATCTCCTTACTACTCCATGATCTCTCGTGTTGTATGAAGTAATCATTCGAGAAGATTTGTCGAAGATTCTTTTCTTGATTCTGACATGCATGCAATGTCTTCTTAATTTCTGGTGTGCATTGCGATACTCAGATTGGTGCGTATTGAAAAAACTCAAACTGGCGTGCATTAAAAAAACTTGAGCTGGCGCGCGTGCCTAATGTCACCCATTGCACAACTGCTAGAGTGCGCCAAAACACTAAAGAGGCGTGCACAACTTCGTTTGTGCACGCGCGATCTTTACCCAAAACTTTGGGTGCCAACAATTGCATGATAGTTCTACCATGTAATTAAAAAGGAGAAAAACTAATAACAATATACAAAACTCATATATTAAATTTACTATGCAACATAAATAAAATACTCTATGCAACATTAATACTTTAATTTAAATTTGTATGATTAAATTTATAATTTTAAATTGTATGATTAAATTTACTATGCAAAATATATAATTATTAAATTGTATTTTCTAATGTAAAGGAGTGTGTCGTGTGTATGTGACTAAAAAACTTCATGGAAACACATGGAGGTTGCATGAATGGCTCGATGGCGGTTTCTATGGTTGCCACACTTTTATCCATTCCAATTCTACTTGTCAAATTGAGTAGGCAAAATGCTCATGGAACCAGGTGGTTTTAGATCTCTATGAGGGCTATGCAATTAGAGGCTCTGTAACTTGACAACAAAAAGATGAAATAGGCAATGGATTTGGAACTAATTCACTACGGGTAGCTCATAACAATCCTTGTTCTCCCGCCCCTGTCTATGATGCATATGTCTGTGTATTTTGTCTCTAAAGTGCACTCAAAGTTGAGGAGAGAATGCGAGAGTCTGGGAAGCGGAAGATGTTTTTCATTAAGCATTCATTCTGGACATTACAACTAAAAGTACTAGTCAGGAAACTAGGAAGAATGATTTCTCAAATCGGTACCATCCATCCACCACCTGAATACCACTTCTCACCCATCCATTTATTTAGTTGATGGTTATTTTATTTTTATTTTTTTTGACAAGAACGGTTAGACTGTATTAAGCGGCTTTCTGGCAAGCCAGAAGCCAGAATCAAAAAGTTACAAATCTGAAGAAGGTTGGTGACCTCTAACAGTGCTTCCAACCTTCTTGTGAATGTCTTGGGAGTCCAATCCCATTTACTTCTTGAGCTAATTCGAGAAAATGACAAAAAATGCATACATGAGTAAATTCTCACAAACTGTGAGCACAGTAGGAGACAGAAGCAAAGCATTAAACCTATGAGGATGAAATTTTCCCCTTAAAAAAAGGATTCAGATTTTTCTGAGAACCTAAAGAAATGTTGGAGGCCGCCTCCTTTTCTCTGCGCACTTTGTTGGTCTTTCTCCCTCGGGTAAGGGGTGGAGACGGAACTGAAATGTCTTCAGTTTCATAAGATTCCACAGAGCCACTAGAGGGGACTGAAACAACCAGACCTGCAGGGGTAGGGGGCTCCGGATCTGAGTCCCGAATTTCTCTTGTTGCTACTGACTCTGGGGGGGTGGAATCCGGAAAGCTTTCGTCTGCCGGAGGATTTTCCTTAACTGTTGTTGTTTCTGGATCTAGGGCTTCATCTTCCTTCAACGCATCAAAGTTGTTTTTATTTTCTAGATTTGTCTCTGCTGAATGAGTGGCCTTCGGAGCCTGGCGTAGTGGATCCTTTCACCTTGGATGCCTTCGTCTGTTAGATACTGGCTGAAAATCATCTTCTTTGACTGGTCCCGGCTCCTCAGAGGCTTTGGGGCAGCTTTTTGCGAAATGACCGTAAGCATGGCACCGGAGGCACTTAAAAGGAATCTGCTCATAGTCCAGCTCTTGGATATGGCACCATTCCCCCAGGGAGAGCTTAATGGCTTCCGGAAGGCCTTTCTCGAGGTTAACCTCAACACAAATTCAAGCGCAGGTAAACTGATCCCCTTTCGGCTCCACACTATCCAGGAAACTACCAAGCTTATTTCCAATGTCCTCCAGACATCTTTTCCCCCAAAGATGCAAGGGAAGATGAGGCAGCCTAACCCAAATAGGGGCTGCAGTGATTTCGGCTCCGGGATTGAAGTCAAGAGTCCAGGGGGCTAAGAACAGCCCTCTCGCCCCCATGAAATAGGGTCCAGATTTGAACACTAGATCACGATCCTCTGTCCTCGAGAAACTGAAGACAAAAAAACCCCTGCCTACTGCGTACGAAGAGACTTTTCCCTGTATCAGTGACTTCCAACGATCATCCATCCATGCCTCCACCATTTTCAGGCTGGGCCATAATCCCGTAAACTTACCGATGAGGGCCTTTTCTGCTAGAAAGAGGGCAAGATTGCAAGGCTCCTCTGGAGATAGCTCCAGCGAAGGGATCTCCTCCATCTTCTTAACAAAATTAGACAAGAGATAAGGCTTGGATGTAGGTCCTGTCGAGTGTACTAATGCTTTGAATGCTTCCAAAGGATCTTCTTCCATCTCGACAATCGGATTTGGGGCCAACGTAGCAGGGCGACGACCACCAGCAAACAAGAACAAAACGCAGAGGCACAACCGTTGCTCCAAAACGCATGCAAAAAACGCAGGAGGGGCGCTCTGAAAAACGCCGATCTGCGGCCCTGTAACCCTAATCGGTTGCTACAGACGAATCTGCGCCCCTGCAGTCGAAAATCCAGAGCAGAGGCGGCTAGGGTTTAGGCCCTAGCCGCGTTGGTTTTCCGCCTCGCTTCATTCCGTTGTAGGTTTTCATAGTTAGTCATAACATTAAAAGTTGAAGGACATGGGGATGGGCTTTGATCCACTTATGTGTGCACGGGTCATGATACCATTTATTATAGTATCTCTGGGTGCAACCACACGTTCGACCACTACCTCAAGGTGTCCCCATGGCTCCAGGTAAATCCCTCACGAGAATTGAACCTTTCCCAATGATGAAAAACTCCTCGCTTTCCACCATTGGATCCAACCCCTTTGGGCTATTTAGTTGATGGTTATTACTCTGAATATGCAATGTTATTTGGCTATTCCTATTAAGCATATAAGACTGACATGACTTGAATTTCATGTCTAGGTCTAGTAATGTTTCTTAAATTTGTATGGCAAGCTAGATTCTGCTAATTGGTTGAAGGATTGGAAGTTATTTTGGAAGATTTGTGAATTCAAATTATTAGACTCAAAACATTGTTAGTTGTTTTCATGACATATATATTGAACTTAAATGGAAATTCAAGTTCATGTTGTCAATACAACAATAATGAAACCAATAACTCGACAAATGCAGAGGCATCCTATTGGAAGTACTTTGTCTTCAACTTTCACTTTGAAGGGTGTATGATGCCTCCCAAACAGTCACTCTTCATGTATTTCTTAATATATGCTTTAAATGTCTATTACCTAGTTAAAATCATGTATTAGAAGGTTATGCACCAAAGATTTTACTATAGGATTCTCCCCCAATCTTTACGTTTTATGATTTGTGATAATTCAATACATGAAGGAATAGATGTTCTATGTTTTTGTGAGATAATAAATGTTGTATTTTTAGAGCATAAAGCACAAGAAAACGAGAATTTTCAAATTAAACTTGAATAATTACAGGGGAACACAAATTAATAGTACAAACATTGCTTCACCAAAAATAACCCAACCAAAAAATGGGTTGCACGAGCAACAAAATGACCGTTGTTTTCATTCTCTACGATAAAACCGACATGAAATGAATTGAAAAATATCTGAAACTTAGATTATGGAAAACAATCATTTCATTCTTGACAATAAAACCGAGATGAAATCAATTTAAAAGGATCTGAAACTCAGATTATGAAAATCAAATTATTTGAAACTCACATTGTAGTTCAATTTTATTAAACGTGAAATGAATGGAAAACAAATTATCTGAAAGTTTAGTTTTATTGAGGACAATAAATGAGTGCGGACCCTTCATTCTCGACATTTACCTGAAATGAATGTGAATAATAGAGGAGTGAAATTTTTTTCTCTCAAACTCAGATTATGGGTTAGTTTTATCGATTACTCGAAATGAATGTGAATTATATGATTTAGTTTTATTGATCACACCAAATGAGTGTGAATTGTTTGAAAATGAATGTGAATAATAAAAGAGTGAAAACAAATTATTTGAAATACATTGCAGACTTACATTTTTAATGTTTGCCACCCCACTTTCCCTTGTGGACCATTTTAGTTTCTTTTTAGATCAAGCATCTCCTCAAAAATTTTAAATATCTCTTTACTCGATGCTTTTATGAAGAAGTGTGAAAGTTGATCCTTAGTTCTAAAGGAAAAACTTCAAATCTTCAAATACTTTGTTTTTCACATGAAGGTGTCTAAAAGATGTTCCTTGGTTAAAGAGACAAAGGAGGATTGTGTAGATGTCAACGTCGTTGGAGATAGTGTAAAACAAATGTTACAGCTTGGCCAACACACAATGGCAGCATATGCCCAACAACTTGGAACAACCCGTGAGTATTTAGATTTGATTAAAATGAAAGACTTTAATTTGAGAAATAAAATACGACCATATTACACTAAAGTTGCAAATACCATGGCTAACTAGAATTAGAGACTACGACCAGCCAAAACTAGAAGTTGAGATGAAATTATTTCTCAAATATAAGCTTAGATGTACTAAGTGATCTTGGTCGAGCCACCTTGTTCACCCTTTAGGTATCTCTACCATGTTATTTTATCTTTGTTGTGTTCTTTTTTCTCTTCATAGAATGGAATTAAATTGGGTTTGCAATGGATTGGATGTTCACAATTAGAAAAAAATCGATTTTTGTTGGTGGTGGAGGATGAATTGGTGGCTCCAAGCAACCTATTGAGTGGATTGCTCTTCATGCACTTCCCTTCTTGAGAAACTGCAACATAGCCTTCAAACCTTCAATTGCACAATGTCAGAGTCTGAAAAGTGGCCAATAATTTTTTTTCTTTTAAAAATGATTTATTGTCACTAACAATTAGGGGAAAAAATCTATAGATACCGAGAGATTAAAGTCACATCACAGTGCTATGAACGAATCATAAATTCGATTCTTGAAATTTATAAATAAATAAATAAAATTAATATATAATTTCCACAAAACTTTAAAGATGGGTGTAAAATTCAGGTGAATTAATAACAAGTCAACACAATTTGACTCCTCACTGATAACTGTAGTCCCCAACGGAGGCAACGACTAATAATGATAGAAATGTTTTTTAGACAAATACTTATACTCATGCTACAAATTAGTAAAATTATATAGACAACTTCTTTCATTTATGACTCGAGGATTAGATCGAAAATCCTAAATATAAGAAGTTTGTATTGTAAATTTTTCAACATAATAATATGATTTATTTTATTTAATAAAAAAAACTATTATATACATGTTGAATGGAACTAATTTAAACCAATATAAATTGATTAAATTGATTGCAAGTGTCAAAATTCTATTGATAACTTTTTTTATAAGCAAGGGAAATAGTTGCAAACAACTAGTCCCTGCCTAGTTCGTATACATATGTGCCTACGACGAGTGTATTATGTGCCTAGTATGAGTGACAGGTGTATTATTTGCCTAATATGAGTGACAAGTGTATTAATACGAGAATATATTGTAACATAACAAGCTGAAACGTGTGGAACCACCAATGAAACTAACATCGTTATTTGCATTTATTTTATCAACTACATTAATTTTATTAACAATGATTTGTCCAGCGTATGCATATGCTCATCGTTTGTATTTTAGCATTTTACATGGCTTGATTGCAAGTCATACGAAACTACATAACTACTATGTTATACACTACTATGTTATAATATTCGATAAAGTATTTTAATAAGTTGTCAACGTCCAATGCCGATTGTTAGAGGTTTAAAACATGTTTGTTTTTCCACTGCATGTCAATAATAATTTCTTACACTAGTTGCCTTTCGGGATTGAGCATTCATAGAAACTCTCAATCTGCATCTGAGACTCTTTGTTCTTCACAACTATCTCGTCCAAGTTAAACCCCGGGTTGGGATTCTTAAGGAATTTTTGGCAGAGTGTGGCAGCATGCTAGATTTTGTCATACATACGATTTTCCTTGGAAACATCTTTGGGTTCCTTGCCATAGTGGTAAGGTTTGAGTGAAATAAACCGAGGAGTGTAGGCATATGGATTAGCATCGAGCAGAGGCTTGGCCACATGCAAAATCTTGCGCGATGCATCGTTTGCTACATTAGTTGATTCCTTCATAAGATATAGTTTAACTTTTTCTGCCACCCCTTAGAAAAGATCAACTTATATTTTTCCATGACCTTCTCTCATCGAAGATTTTCTAAGAGATGAAAAACTTAAACACACCAAGATACATTCCTTATTTATGTAAGAATCATCATTTGAATATGATTCCCATAAAAGTACAACTCATGTTTATGTATTCCATTTGTACGACCAATAAGCATAAAAGAAAATAATTAGACTGCATGCTCGAGGACAGAGTGTAACACCAGAATAATTTATTGCGTTCAGGACAATGCAAAGTTCTTCCTATTTTTCTGGAATATTAGAAAATTTGAATTATGCCAGTCGTATGGGTCATAATCTCCATATGATTCTCATAAAGGTACCACCTTTTTTTTAAGTATTTGGAATTTCACTTCACCTTTACCTGTCAAACGTAGATTCGATAACTGCAAAATATTTTAAATGGTAAAAGGAAATCCATTATGGGCAATCACAACTCTAATATACGATGATAATTCCATCTTTTCACTGTCATGTAGTTTATTAGTTATGGAATACAATTTAACATTCATACATAATAATAAAAATAAAAAATAAATGTTATAATTTATATTTTTTACAGTTTTATTAAAGATCAATCAACAAGAATTTGAAGTTTAATAACAAATAATAAAATATAACATTTTTCATGAAAAAGTGTAAAATCATGGATTAAAATAAAAACAATCACTTCAACATGATTTTGTAACCATTGTAAAGACATAGTTCATCTAATTACTCAATAATATACTTTCTAAGCTTATTGATAGTTCTTTTATAATCATGCAATAATATATTCATATATTTACTAAGAGGATAATATATTTAAAGTACTCTTGTAATAATTAATGAAATTGCTTAGACGATGAAGATGGCATTCGTCATTTGGTTCATCCACGTCTCCACTTGTACATCAAGAACATACTCAATGTGCGCACTTAACCCCACATTCTCATCTTACCTGGGAACATTTGTGGTTTTGATAAATGTGTTTATGAGTCATCTGAAATTTGCTTGATGTGATGCTGATAGAAAATGCAAGGTGCTTGGATTGATGCGATGATATGTAAAATTGTTTCTTTGTTATTGAATGCTTTTCCCCAGTTATGACTTCAACGATAATGAATTGATGGCTTTGCTAGTAGTAACATACCCCACCACCTTGGTTAATAATTTATACACAATGTGTTCATTACATTGAGCCAAGTTTTGATGTTTCCCTTTTCAAGAAGAAATCATGTTCGTGGTCGAATATGTTGGTTGGTGGCCCTGAATTATAGTGCAATCCACAAAACCGTGATTTTGTCTTCCCTACAAGTAGTGGTTTTGTGAAATTGTTCTTCATTGCAGGAATATTCGCTACCACAACTAGAGAATCTAAAACTATAGCAGATCATAAAATAATCCATAGTTGTGCTACTGAATTGATTTAGAAATAAGGGTGGATGGTTATGGGAAGATGGAAAGGATGTCCCCCGATAAGACTGGTTGTGAATCTACATCAATACAAAAAAAAATTGGTAAGTGGCCTGTCTCAAGCTCTGTCGAAGTGTTCATTGTCTGCCTGCAATGTAAACGACCATCAATTTTTATCAAACAAAATAAATAATACAATAGTTGATTTTTTTGTATACTTGAACTGATCTCTAATCCGTGACCTGAATCTAGGCCACCTTGTCGGGGATGCCCCGTATTAGTGTTTTATATTTTGCTCAAGGGTCAAAGTCTGAATCAAGTATTTGACATATATTAGGATGTTGAAGAAAATGGTGTTTGAAAGGGTAATGAAGTGGTCCTGGAGATACTTATAATCATCTCAAGTGGAAAAATATCAATCAATGACCTTCACCCATCAATCAAAGCCAAAAAATAGAAGAAAATGTCAAAAGGAAACTCGCTCCGCAGGTTCGTTGTGCAAGTTCTGAAAATAATTGTTTTTGCAGTCAACTTCAAACTCAGTTTCTGACCACATGGAAAGGAATATTTGAAAAATGAAAGAGGCTTTTGTCAAGAAAGAGCCCATTCATAAAAAATTCTCTTAGTTTCTTCATAGGTGTCATGTTTGGAATATTCAAATAGATCTCTACAACCTATTTTTCAGATTTAAACATTTAATGATTTATTGTTTTAGTCATTATCTTTAGGCATGGATACCGAGAAAGAATATTTGAAAACTGAAAGAGGTGTTTGTCAAGCACAAGCCCATTCACAAAAACCTATCTCAGTTTCTTTAGAGGTGTCATTTTTTGGAATATTCGAATAGATCTTTACAGCCTATTTTTAAGATTTAAATATTTAATGATTTCCTGTTTTAGTCATTATTTTTGGGCACATATCCTGAGACTCTGGAGAGGAATTTTCAAAAACTGAAAGAGGCTTTTGTCAAGAATGAGCCCGTTCACAAAAACCTCTCTTATGGTTTGGACGATTCAAATATCCAACTTTGGGAAGGAGTTGAGCTCGACCTCCTCAACTTAGGGAAGAGTCTTTTATATGTATATTTGTAATTTCAATTGACTAAAAGGAGTTTGCAGAAGCATACAAGAGATTTCTTTTGAGCGTTTTGTAATCTTTCTAAGTTATAATAGAATATCAATGAGAAGTCCAGAGTTACTCTTACCAGAGATTCTTATGATGGTGTTTTTGAAACATGTCCCTTTCTATGTGTATGCAACTCTTTTCTTAGTTTTCATTTAAATGTGTGTTCTTCAATGTTTGATTGGAAAGTACATAATCATAATTCATCTTTGTATGATGCTTTGATTCATAGCAATTAAACATTCCATAAATTTTCTCTAAAGTTGATTTAAGAATTTGTCCTCAATTAGATGTTATTAGTGTAATGGGTTGTTGAATTCTATTTTCTACCACCGTGCTACTACAATCTTATTGACTGAAAAAACATCATCTACCTTGCCTCTATTTCCTTGATAGCTTTACTACCAATCAATGATAGTTCCCGTTGCAGTAAATTTGACTCCATGCCCAATGGATTATTTTTCACCTCTAGCATCAACCACATCTTAAAACCTTATTTCCATTTCAGATCTAGCCACTAGACCTAATTTATATTGAGAAATTCCTCTCTGGTTTGGAAAATCCAGATTCCAAGCCCAAAGTGGTATGTGGTTACATCTGTGGTTTCCCTCCCACATCCAAGGGAAATTACAGAGTGATAACATTTTGGTGTCGTTGCCAGGGAGAGAAAGTGAAATTTTCCCTGGGATAAATGACAAAGTTTAGATCTGAGTACTGATGGTGAATAATAGTCAAACACTGAAAGGTTGTACATCATTCACCTGGCGACTCTATTTTCAAGAATCTAGAGTTCAGAATTTTCATGGCGACTCCACTCTCCAAAGACACATTAGCCTAAAGACTTTCTGAGTGACTCCACTGCTTCAATATGGATCATAGATCTGCAAGGTATACTCCAATGAATCGCTTTCACATTTCTGGTTTTCCAAATCAAATGCCTTGTATAGATTGGTAGACATATCTGGTTAGATTCATAGATGGAAAAAGAGACGATGTTGCTCTTCACTTGGTTAAATTTCATATGCATGTGCGTAAGCTAAAGGTTCAATTTCATGAAGACTGCTTGATGGAGATGTTCATGGTCACCCTGGACGGAAAGGAAAAATAATGGTATGAAAATTTACCATCTGCAAGTCTTTATTCATTACAATATTTTCATACAAGGTTTTTTTTAAATTATAAAAGATCTTATCCATCATTGTTATTGGTTCAAGATTGTTGTTATCATTTTGAAATTTTTATTCAAAACTTGGAGAATGCTTATGAAGATGATGAGTTAATGGATGAGGAAATTTTAGAGGCCATTTATGAAAATTCTTTTCAACATCAGGAACAAATATTAGAGCATCATCATTATAAAGATAAAGTTAATTTTCAACAAACGTTATCTTCCCCTTTGACTGAAGATGAAATTGATCAGAATTTTAATGATGAAAGCCATGTTCTATCTCTTGAATTTAATGAAAATTTGCAGCAGCCTTGCCAGTCTTCATGGTATCGAGAGTATGAGGATAACCATTCATATGTTTCTTCAGATTATGCATTTTTTGAATCTTTGTTTCAAGAAAAGGTTGGTCAAAATCAGATTTTTGAAATTGCATCTATAGAAACTTTAGACAATAAGCCATCATATGACATAGAATTTCAGGAAATGAATGCATCAACCTATCACATTTGTATCACAGAGTCACAATGGCAAGAGAATAATGTGCATAAAGTTGTTTGTCTCAGTTCTTCTGAAAATTAAGATGACACTCCTATTGATATCCATGAAGGGTCATTTGTGGAGATTTTTGCAATTGATGATGTGGCTGCCTCAAATAAAGCTTTTCAAGAACAAACTATTATTTTCCCTGATGAGAATGATAATCCTGATGAATATATTGTTTTTTTTCATTCTGAAAGGGATCTTGTGTTGGATGACATAGAACAATTAGCAGTTATAAACGAAGGGAATGCTTGTCTTTTTGTTGACCTTCAAGACAAGGTAGTGTATCATTTTTTTAAAGATTCTTTTGCAATTTTTTTGGAATCATTAAGGAAAGTGAATTTTGCAAAGTTCATAAAATTTGAAGGTGGATTTAGATTTCATATTGAGTTGCCATTTTTTAAACTTTTCTTTCCTTTTGGAGAGAATCAAAGCAAAGGCCAGTCAAGTAGTCATTTGTTTGATTGGTTACATTGGAAATATGAGATCACTTGAGTTCAGAAGTTGCCTTAGTTGATTAGAGTAGGATTGTTGTGATAATAAGCTTGATGGGGAAGCATATGTTTCAATTTGGATTCTAGCAGTATGCTTTTAAATGTGTGCATAGTTTCGGTGTACAATTTTGGTTTTCAAGTGGGTTTGATTTCAGTTGTAAAAGGACACAAGTTAGTTTGCAGGTTGGGAACAACCTAATGGATCAAGGCACTTGGTCAATGAGTTCTTTGATTCCTCACAAGGAGGACAACATCCCTATTGGAGCCAATGTTAGTGTCCTATAATTTTCTCAAGGGTCAAAGTCTGAATCGAGTATTTGACATATATTAAGATGTTGAAGAAAATGGTGTTTGAAAGGGTAATGAAGTGGTATTATAGATGTTTATCATCATATTAAGCATCAAACTATCAATCAATGACCTTCAACCATCAATCAAATCCAAATAATAGAATAAAATGTCAAAAGGAAACTCGCTCCGAAAGTTCGTTGTGCAAGTTATGGAAATGATTGTTTTTGCAGTCAACTTAAAACTCAGTTTCTGACCACATGGAAAGAAATATTTGAAACTTGAAAGAGGATTTTTTCAAGCACAAGCACATTCACAAAAACCTCTCTCAGTGTCTTCACAGATGTCATTCTTTGGAACATTCGAATGGATATTTACAGCCTATTTTGAAGATTTAAATATTTAATGATTTCATGTTTTAGTCATTATCTTTGGGCACAGATCCTGAGACTCTGGAGAGGAATTTTCAAAAACTGAAAGAGGGTTTTGTCAATAACGATCCCATTCACAAAAAAAATCTCTCATTTTCCTCACGAGTGTCATGGTTTGAAAGATTCGAAAGGATATTTACAACCTATTTTCCAGAAAATTGATTCTTATTTCCTAGTAAGCAGTTCTAAACGTGTTGTTATAATTTTGTAACCACATCCAACTTTGGGAAGGATTTAAGCTCAACCTCCTCAACTTGGGGAAGAGTATTTTCTATATATATTTGTAATTTTGATTGACTAAAAGGAGTTGGCAGAAGCATAGAAGAGATTTATTTTGAGCATTTTGTAATCTTTCTAAGTTATAATGGAATATCAGTCAGAAGTCCATAGCTACTCTTACCAGAGATTCTTGTGATGGTGTTTTTGAAATATGTCCCTTTCTAAGTGTATGCAACTCTTATCTTAGTTTTCATTTAAATGTGTGTTCTTCAATGTGTGATTGGAAAGTACATGTTCATAATTCATCGTTGTTTGATTCTCTGATTCATAGCAATTAAATATTCCATAAATTTTCTCTAAAGTTGCATTAAGAATTCATCCTCAATTATATGCCCTTAGTGTAATGGGCTGATGAATTATCTTTTCTACCACCATGCTACTACACTCTTTTTAACTGATAAAACATCTTCTACCTTCCCTCTGTTTCCTTGATAGCTCTATTACTAATCACTGATAGTTCCCTTTGCAGTAAATTTGACTCCATGCCCAATGGATTATTTTTCACCTCTGCCATCAACCACATCTGAAAACCTTATTTCCATTTCAGATCTAGCCATTGAGCCTGTAATACCCCAAGGACTTGCCCCGATTCCATTATGTATTGTAATTATGATTTATAGGCTGGTGAGCTAAGTTTATATAAGATGATGGGGTTATGAGTTATTAGGCCAGGGAGCCTAAGTGTTAAGGCCGGGAGCCTGCTTTTGTATATGTAATCATGTAGAACATTAATAAAAAATATAAACACCGCTGCGTGCAGACCGACCACGATGAATGAGTGATGGGGGACTAAGCTTCCACATAATGGGTAAGGGATTGGGGGCTGGAAGGTTGGAAAGAGAGGCTAAGTGTTGAGCCTGGGGGCTTAAGTCCTTGGGAATAATATTTTAATATTATTCCAAAAGCCATGTGAAATCTATGTTTTGTCCTAAGTTCCTGGGGAGGAATGCATGCAGCTTCATGGGCGACATGTGTCGACCCAGACGCATGCGATTTAACCCAGGAAATGAGACGTGTTGAGGGTTCACTTTCCATTCTGTCAACTATTGCATGGGAGTTGGGTGGGCATTCCTCCAAACATCACCTGAATCTGGGGTTCGACCTCCAATTCTCCATCCTACTTCTGAACTCGCGGGTGTCCATGATTGACCTTTGTTTCGGTGTTTGTTCTAGGGAATCCTTACCTGAACCGTTAAGTCTCTGCGTGGGATCTCTGTACACCCTCACGCATCCCCGAAAACCTGAGCCGTGAGTCTGTCCTGTATTGTTGGTTGGGGAAAACCGAATGTCCCGTAATTGATGAGCCTTGTTATGCTGTAGCATCTGTCTGTCACCAGTTTTGGGAAGCCCGTGTCTATGTTTTGACTGTTGTGGTCGCGCAGTGCTTGACTGCGTGTGGCTTGCGGACCATTGTATGTTCGTGTGGAGCCTCGTGGTTGCCCGACTGTGTTGGAAATCGAGTTGAAGGAAACAGGTTGTCTGGCCTTTGTATACAACTCTCTCTCCAGGTGAGAGAGTGCACGGAGGAAGGAGAGAGCTCATGGAAGGAACCTTGTAGCTGCCACAAAACTCGGAGATTTTCGGTCCGATCTATTGTTGAAGCCCAAGGCAAGGGAGGTTAGCAGCCGAAGGACTGTCTAGGTGACAGAGAAGGTGTATACTCCTGGGGTGGGAGAGGCATGTGGGGAAGGAGAGTCTGTGGGCAGTGGGCATAAGTGGTTCCTGGGAGAGAATCCTCCTTCTTTTACGTGTATTCTTCATGTAAACATTACCTAGCCTAGGATTCCTTACCCGGTGGAGCTTAGTCCCAGCTCGGGGGTGACCTACTGCTGAGAGTGATAAGCAACGTGGTCTAAGGCTGGGAGGTTCGTGGAAGGTCTACACGCAATTGGTGGAATTACCATGGTTTCAAAGATAAGTATCAGCTTATGATTAATATTATGTTTTGCATGTTTGTGATGCTTATATGTATCATGTAATCTGTTGTGCATATGAATTATTGTTAATGCCAGGGATTATTTATGTTAGTAGTAATCTTGTGCTTACTCTAAGTTAAATGTGTTTAATTTGATTTAAATGCATGTTATTAATTAAGTATGAGAATGATGTTGTTCTACACAGTAGTGTTTCTCAGCCAATGGGTTGACGACTGGGGGCATTACAGAGCCTAATTTACATTTAGAGATCCCTCTCTGATTTGGAAAGGCTAGATTCCAAACCCAAAGTGGTTTGTGGTTTCCTCTATGGTTTCCCTCCCATAGCTAAAGGAAATTACGAAGTGATAACATTTTGGCGTCGTTGTCGGGGAGCGAAAGTGAAATTTCCCTGGGATAAATGACAAAGTTCAGATCTGAGTACTGATGGTGAATAGTAGTCAGACACATAAAGGTTGTACATCATTCACCCGACGACTCCATTTTCAAGAATCTAGAGTTCAGAATTTTCATTACGACTCCATCGTCCAAAGATTCAATAGCCTAAAGACTTTCTCGGTGACTCCACTACTTTAATATGATCACAGATCTGCAAGGTATGCTCCAATGAATCGCTCTCACATTCCTGGTTTTCCAAATCGAATGCCTTGCATAGATTGGCGAACATATCTACCTAGATTCATAGATGGAAAAGAGAGAATGTTTCTCTTCACTTGGTTAAATTTCATATGCATGTGCGTAAGCTAAAGGATCAATTTCATGAAGATTGATTGATGAAGATGTTCATGGTCACCTTGGAGGGAAAGGAAAAATAATGGTATGAGAATTTATCATCTGCAAGTCTATATTCGTTACAAGATTTTCATACAATAGTTTTTTTAAATTATAAAAGATCTTATCCATCATTGTTATTGGTTCAAGATTAGTTGTTATCATTTTGAAATTTTTATTCAAAACTTGGAGAATGCTTATGAAGATGATGAGTTCATGGATGAGGAAATTTTAGAGGCCATTTATGAAATTCCTTTTCAACATCAAGAACAAAGATTATAGCATAATCGTTATGAAGATAAAGTTGATTTTCAACAAACATTATCTTCCCCTTTGATTGAAGATGAAACTGATCAGAATTTTAATGATGAAAGCCATGCTCTATCTCTTGAATTTAATGAAAATTTGTAGCAGCCTTGCCAGTCGTCACGGTGATCGAGATTATGAGGATAACCATTCGTATGTTTCTTTAGATTATGCATTTTTTGAATCATTGTTTCAAGAAAGGGTTGGTCAAAATCAGATTTCTGAAATTGCATCTATAGAAACTTTAGATAGTAAGCCGTCATATGACATAGAATTTCAGGAAATGAATGCATCAACCTATCACATTTGTATCATAGAGTCTCAATGGCAAGAGAATAATGTGTATGAAGTTGTTTGTCTTGGTTCTTCTGAAAATCAAGATGACACTCCTATTGATATCCATGAAGGGACATTTGTGGACATTTTTGCAATTGATGATATGGCTGCCTCAATTAAAGCTTTTCAAGAACACGCTATTCTTTTCCCTGATGAGAATGATAAGCCTAATGAACATATTGTTTTATTTCATTCTGAATAGAATCTTGCGTTGGATGACATAGAACAATTAGCAACTGTAAACGAAGGGAATGCTTGTCTTTTTGTTGACCTTCAAGATATGGTAGTGTATCATGCTTTTGAAGATTCTTTTGCAATTTTGTTTGAATCATTAAGGAAATTGAATTTTGCAGAGTTCATAAACTTTGAAGGTGGATTTAGATTTCATATTGAGTTTCCATCTTTTAAGCTTTTCCTTCGTTTTGGAGAGAATCAAAGCAAAGGCTAGTCAAGTAACCATTTGTTTGATTGGTTACATTGGAAATATGAGATCACTTGAATTGAGCACTTGCCCAAGCTGATTAGAGTAGGATTGTTGTGCTAATAAGCCTAATGGGCAAGCATTTGTTTCAATTTGGATTCTAGCAGTATGGTTTTAAATGTGTGCATAGTTTCAGTGTACAATTTTGGTTTTCAAAGTGGGTTTGATTTCAGTTGGAAAAGGACACAAGTCAGTTTGCAGGTTGGGAACAACCCAATGGCTGAAGGTACCTAGTCAGCAAGTTCTTTGTTGCCTCACATGGAGGAAAACATCCCTCTTGGATCCAATGTTAGTGTCCTATAATTTTCTCAAGGGTCAAAGTCTGAATCGAGTATTTGACATATATTAGGATGTTGAAGAAAATGGTGTTTAAAAGGGTAATGAAGTGGTCTTACAAATGTTTATCGTCATATAAAGTGTCAAACTATCAATCAATGACCTTCAAGCATCAATCAAAGCCAAAAAATAGAATAAAATGTCAAAAGGAAACTCGCTCCGCAAGTTCGTTGTGAAAGTTCTGAAAATGATTGTTTTTGTAGTCAACTTATAACTCAATTTCTGACCACATGGAAAGAAATATTTGAAAACTAAAATAAGATTTTTTCAAGAATAAGCGCATTCACAAAAACCTCTCTCAGTTTCTTCACATGTGTCATTTTTTCGAAGATTCGAATGGATCTTTACAGCGTATTTTTAAGATTTAAATATTTAATGATTTCTTGTTTTAGTCATTATCTTTGGGCACAGATCCTGAGATTTTAGAGAGAAATTTTTGAAAACTGAAAGATGATTTTGTCAAGAACGAGCCCATTCACAAAAACATCTCTCATTTTCTTCATGGGTGTCATGGTTTGGAAGATTCGAATGGATATTTACAACCTATTTTCCAGAAAAATTGATTCTTATTTCCTAGCAGGCAGTTCTAAACGTGTTGCTATAATTTTGTAAGCAGATCCAGTTTTGGGAAGGAGTTGTGCTCGACCTCCTCAGTTTGGGGAAGAGTCTTTTCTAAATATATTTTTAATTTTGATTGAATAAAAGGAGTTGGTAGAAGCACAAAAGAGATTTCTTCTGAGCATTTTATAATCTTTATAAGTTATAATGGAATATCAGTCAAAAGTCCAGAGTTACTCTTACCAGAGATTCTTGTGATGATGTTTTTGAAGTATGCCCCTTTCTATGTGTATGCAACTCTTATCTTAGTTTTCATTTAAATGTGTGTTCTTCAATGTTTGATTGAATAGTACATGATCAGAATTCATCTCTGTTTGTTGCTCTGATTCATAGCAATTAAACATTCCATAAATTTTCTCTAAAGTTGCATTAAGAATTCATCCTCAATTAGATGCTCTTAGTGTAATGGGTTGTTGAATTATCTTTTCTACCACCATGCTACTACAATCTTATTGACTGAAAAAACATCATCTACCTTGCCTCTGTTTCCTTGATAGCTCTACTACCAATCATTGATAGTTCCATTTGCAGTAAATTTGACTCCATGCCCAATGGATTCTTTTTCACCTCTGCCATCAACCACATCTTAAAACCTTATTTCCATTTCAGATCTAGCCATTGAGCCTAATTTACATTGAGATATCCCTCTTTGGTTTGGAAAGGCCAGATTCCAAGCCCAAAGTGGTATGTGGTTATCTCTGTGGTTTCTCTCCCACGACCAAGGGAAATTACGGAGTGATAACATTTTGGCATCGTTGTCGGGGAGTGAAAGTGAAATTTTCCCTAGGATAAATGACAAAGTTTAGATTTGAGTACTAATGGTGAATAGTAGTCACACACAGAAAGGTGTACATCATTCACCTCGTGACTCCATTTTCAAGAATCTAGAGTCCAAAGACTCAGTAGCCTAAAGAGTTTCTCAGTGACTCCACTGCTTCAATATGGATCACATATCTACAAGGTATGCTCCAATGAATCACTCTCACATTCCTGGTTTTCCAAATCGAATGCCTTGCATAGATTGTCAGACATATCTGCCTAGATTCATAGATGGAAAAGGAGATGATGTTGCTCTTCACTTGGTTAAATTTCATATGCATGTGCGTAAGCTAAAGGTTCAATTTCATGAAGAGTGCTTGATGAATATGTTCATGGTCACTTTGGAGGGAAAGGAAAAATAATGGTATGAAAATTTACCATCTGCAAGTCTTTATTCATTACAAGATTTCCATACAATATTCTTTGAAAAATATAAAAGATGTTATCCATCATTGTTATTAGTTCAAGATTGTTGTTATCATTTTGAAAATTTTGTTCAAAACATGGAGAATGCTTATGAAGATGATGAGTTCATGGATGAGGAAATTTTAGAGGCCATTTATGAAAATATTTTTCAACATAAGGAACAGAGATTAGAGCATAATCGTTACAAATATAAAGTTGATTTTCAACAAACATTATCTTCCCCTTTGACTGAAGGTGAAACTAATCAAAATTTTAATGATGAAATCCATGTTCTATCGCTTGAATTTAATGAAAATTTACAACAGCCTTGCCCGTCTTCATGTGATCGAGAGTATGAGGATAACCATTCATATGTTTCTTCAGATTATGCATTTTCTGAATCTTTGTTTTAAGAAAAGGTTGGTCAAAATCAGATTTCTGAAATTGCATCTATAGAAACTTTAGACAGTAAGCCATCATATGACAAAGAATTTTAGGAAATGAATTCATCTACCTATCACATTTGTATCACAGAGTCACAATGGCAAGAGAATAATGTGCATGAAGTTGTTTGTCTCGGTTCTTCTGAAAATCAAGATGACACTCCTATTGATATCCATGAAGGGTCATTTGTGGAGATTTTTGCAATTGATGATGTGGTTGCCTCAATTAAAGATTTTCAAGAATACATTATTATTTTCCCTGATGAACAGATTGTTTTCTTTCATTCTGAAAAGGATCTTCCATTGGATGACATAGAACAATTAGCAGCTATAAACGAAGGGGATGCTTGTCTTTTTGCTGACCTTCAAGACAGGGTAGTGTATCATGCTTTTGAAGATTCTTTTGCAATTTTGTTGGAATCATTAAGGAAAGTTAATTTCGTAGAGTTCATAAACTTTGAAGGTGGATTTAGATTTCATATTGAGTTGCCATCTTTTAAGTTTTTCTTTTGTTTTGGAGAGGATCAAAGCAAAGGTCAATCAAGTAGCCATTTGTTTGATTGGTTACATTGGAAATATGAGATCACTTTAATTTAGCAGTTGCCTCAACTGATTAGAGTATGACTATTGTGCTAATAAGCTTATTGGGAAAGCATCTGTTTCAATTTGGATTCTAGCAGCGTGGTTTTAAATGTGTGTATAGTTTCAGTGTACAATTTTGGTTTTCAAAGTGGGTTTGATTTCAATTGGAAAAGGATACAAGTCAGTTTGCAGGTTGGGAACGACCTAATGGATGAAGACACCTAGTCAACGAGTTCTTTGCTTCCTCACAGGGAGGACAACATCCCTATTGGAGCCAATGTTAGTGTCCTATAATTTGCTCAAGGGTCAAAGGCTGAATCCAGTATTTGACATATATTAGGATGTTGAAGAAAATGGTGTTTGAAAGGGTGATGAAGTGGTCTTAGGGATGTTTATCATCATATTAAGTGTCAAACTATCAATCAGTGACCTTCAACCATCAATCAAATCCAAATAATAGAATAAAATGTCAAAAGGAAAATCGCTTTGCAAGTTCGCTTTGCAAGTTCTGGAAATGACTGTTTTTGTAGTCAACTTCAAACTTAGTTTCTGACCACATCGAAAGGAATATTTGAAAAACGAAAGAGGCTTTTGTCAAGAACAAGCCTATTTACAAAGACCTCTCTCATTTTCTTTACAAGTGTCATGGTTTGGAATATTTTAATGGATATTTACATCCTATTTTTAAGATTTAAACATTTAATGATTTCCTGTTTTAGCCATTTTCTTTGGGCATTGATCCTGAGACGCTAGAAAGGGATATTTGAAAACTAAAAGAAGATTTTGTCAATAACAATCCCATTCACAAAATCCTCTCTCAGTTTCTTCACATGTGTTATGGTTTGGAATATTCAAAGGCATCTTTACAACCTATTTTTAAGATTTAAACATTTAATGATTTCTTGTGTTAGTCATTATATTTTGACGCGGATCTCGAGACTCTGGAGAGGAATTTTAGAAAATGGAAAGAGAATTTTGTCAAGAAAGATATTGTTCACAAAAACCTCTCTTAGTTTCTTCACATGTGTTATGGTTTGGAATATTTGAATGGATCTTTACAACCTATTTTTCAGAAAATTGATTCCTATTTCCTTGCAGGCAGTTCTAAATGTGTTGCTATAATTTTGTAACCAGATCCAACTTTGGGAAGGAGTTGAACTCGACCTCCTCATATTGGGGAAGAGTCTTGTCTATATGTATTTGTAATTTTTATTTACTAAAAGGAGTTGGCAGAAGGATAGAAGAGATTTATTTTGAGCATTTTGTAATCTTTTTAAGTTATAATTGAATATCATTCAGAAGTCCAGAGTTACTCTCACCAGAGATTCTTGTGATGGTGTTTTTGAAGTATGTCCCATTCTATGTGTATGTAACTCTTATCTTAGTTTTCATTTAAATGTTTGTTCTTCAATGTTTGATTGGAAAGTACATGATCAGAATTCATCCCTGTTTGATGCTCTGATTCATAGCAATTAAACATTCCATAAATTTCCTCTAAAGTTGCATTAAGAATTCGTCCTCAGTTAGATGTTCTTAGTGTATTGGGTTGTTGAATTCTCTTTTCTACCACCATGTTGCTTCAATATTATTGACTAATAAAACATCATCTACATTGCCTATGTTTCCTTGATGTCTCTACTACCAGTCACTAATAGTTCCCTTGGCAATAAATTTGACTCTATGCCCAATGGATTCTTTTTCACCTCTGCCATCAACCACATCTTAAAACCTTATTTCCATTTCAAATCTGTCCATTGAGCCTAATTTAAATTGAGAGAGCCCTCTTTGTTTTGGAAAGTCCAGATTCCAATCCCAAAGTAATATGTGGTTACCTCCGTGATTTCCCTCCTGCAACAAAGGGAAATTATAGAGTGATAACACCCCGGGTCAGTGGAAATAACATATAATAAGTCGATGGTGTAATATTCCAATTGAGAGGAGCCATGATAGTGACAGAATATGTATTACCTCCCACACAAACAACTGCTACCAAATTTAGCCTCAACTTTCATTGGCCCTGAGAAAATGAATGCCTTGAGAATGGTGGACTCGGAAGATACATCTCGAATGATGTGAGTTAACCAGGAAGAGTAAAAATTGTTGATGTTTTGGAAACTTTGGAAGGCATTCAACAATAAGAAACCTTGGAAACCTTTGGAAGAAGTCCATAATGAAAAGTTTTCTCTTGTATAAGAAGACAGATTAATTTATTGTAAATTAATATTATTTTGATGTAAAGTCGGCCCCAATATAGGCTTAGGTCGGCCCATGTCGAAGCAACAGAAGATTATAAATAAGAGGCACCTAGGCCTCATTCGATTATTACAACTCGTCCACTACTGCAGCCAGGAAGCTAAAATTTCATAAGGGAGGTGTTCTATACTTTGTTTTGAGCCTTTGGGCTAGGATTTCTCTCTTCTAGAGGTGTGCCACCTTGCTCATGTAATATGTGATAAGAGAACTCCCTTGTGTTAGGGTTTCTTATTGTATTGACGAGAGCACACTATTATGCTAGGGTTTCTTCATTATATTGAAATTGTACTTTGTTGAAGAATTTGTATTGAAGAAGTTTTGTTGGGTTTTCTTCCCCAAGAGGGTTTTCTAGGATAATCCTTGTTAATATTGTGAATGTCTTTCTTTAATTGATCCTCCTGCATGCAGATTATTCTAATAATTAAAAGTTAAAGAATTTTGAGTACTCTTAATTGTTTAAGAAAAATCTCAACATTGTGTAGAGCTAACCTGAAGAGGCCAGTTTTCACAGTCTAGAGGAACTCATTGGGCAAGATAAGACCTCAAAAAGGCTCACCTAAGGAGGGTGCATCTTTCCCTTAGATAAAATCTATAAAATTTGAAAGTTGCAAAATTAGGGTCTCTTCATGAAACCCTAGGTCAAGGCGTTTGGGCACGTAAAGGTTGAATTTGGAGCAGACTTTTGAAGAAAAGAGGTCGCCTTGGCATAACGCACTCACTGGTAAAGTCAAAATTAATTTTTGCAAAATTTCAATTTTTTGTCATATTTTCAAGATCACGGGGCAAAATGACTTCCAGCACCAAGCTTGATCATAAGATTGAGGGTGTTGATAACTTGTGAGCATGGAAATATAGAGTGATTCTCATTCTATAAGAAAATGATCTAGAAGGCTTCATTGAAAAAGAATTTTAAGAGCCAGAGGGAGATGAAGCTAACGAAAAGCACAAAAAGAACCTGGTTAAAGCAAAGAGTATTATTGCGGATTCTATCAAGGATCACTTAATCCCTCATGTCTCGTCATTGAAGACTCCAAAGTAGATGTTTTATGCTTTATACCGACTATATGAAGGCAAGAATATCAGTCGAAATATGACATTGAGGACACAACTCAAGAATGTGAAGATGCAAAACTAAAAAACCACTCAATCCTACTTTACGAGGGTATCTCAAATCAAAGAACAACTTGAAGCCATTGGAGACACAGTTGAAGAACCTAAGCTAGTAATGACTACATTGAATGGTCTCCCAAGGTCTTGGGAATCAATTATTCAAGGAATATATTCAAGAAGAGAGCTAACAAAGTTTAGCAGACTATGGGAAGATTGCACTCAAGAAGAAGCTATATTGGTAGCAAGAGAAGAAAATATTGGTGATGATGAAAATCAAGCACTAGAAACACATGCAAGAAAAGGAAAAAGGAGGAAAGAGGTTCAACCCCACCTGAAGTTTCAAAGGTCACAAAAGACACAAAAAACTCAAAAGGATTATTCAAGTTACAAATGCTACAACTTCCAAAAGATGGGACATGTTGCAAAAAAATGTCGTGACATAAAAGATCAAATCAAAAAAGGAGAGAATAAAAGACATCATGCCCGTGTCATAGAAGATTATGAACTTGCTCAGAAGATAACAAAATAATATGATTCGAGTGAAGAATATGTTTTGATATCAACCCTTACAAGGTCAATCACTCATGGACGTGACACATGTCTTGTTGATAGTGGTGCTTCTAAGCACATGGCCGGTTACAAGGATTCTCTTTCAAATCTGTTTCAAAAGGATTCACCTCATAAGGTGAAGCTCGATGATGACTATCAATATCCCATTAAAGGGGTAGGAAAAGCCTCCTACATATTGGATTCTAGAAAGCCTATGAAGATGAAAGATTCTTTGTATGTACCTGGTTTGAAGAAGAATCTCCTTTTTATCTCGACATTGGATGAGAAAGGATTCATAATTTCTTTTATTGATGGTGAATTTCTTATGTGGCCAAGAGGAAAGTTTGTTTATGATGCTACTGTGATTGGTGTTCAATAAGGAGGTCTATACAATTAAAGGGACACTCAAATTCAACATTAGTTCACAATAGAGTAAATCAGAGTGAGTTGTGGCATAGAAGACTTGCTCACATACATTACAAAGCATTACCGATCGTAAGCAAGATGATGACAGGTTTGCTAGAGATTTGGGTGAATCATGATGGTATATGCAAGGGATGTGCACAAGGAAAAAACGTGAAGAGTCTATTTCCAAGTAGTGACAACAAAGCCAAAGGAGTTTTGGACATCGTGCACTCAAACATGTGTGGATTGATGACAACCACTTCACTTAGCAGGTATGTATATTATGTTTCATTTATTGATGGTTTCTCTCGTAAAACTTAGATTTATTTCTTGAAAGCAAAAAACGAAGTATTCAACAAATTCAAGGAATTCAAAGCCCTTGTAGAAAATCTTTATGAAAAGAAGATAAATATTTAAGGTCAGATAATGGAGGAGAGTTCACATCAGATGAGTTCAAATAATTTTGTAGAGAAGTTGGGATAAAGAGGGAGCTCACTACTCCCTACAATCCTCAACAGAATGGTGTAGCAGAAAGAAAGAACTAGACGATAATGGAAGCAGTAAAGGATATGATTCATGATCAAGATTTATTAATGCATCTATGGGAAGAAGCAGCCAAGACTATTGTATATGTGCAGAACTAATTTCCTCACTATATAGTTGGGAACAAGACATGAGAAGAAATTTTTACAAGAGAAAAGCCAGAGGTCATCCACCTGAGAATATTTGCTTGTCCAGTATATGTGCATGTTCCCAAGGATAATATATTGAAGTTGGATCCTTCAGAAAAGAAGGGTATATTTGTTGGATATAGTGATACATCGAAGGCATATAGTGTCTACATCCCTGGTCACATGCAGATTGAGACTAGAAGAGATGTTACCTTCAATGAGGATGCAACCTTCAATAGATCGAGGCAGAATCATATAGATGAGGTCCATGATGAGGAACCTGAAGCCCCTAGGCTTGCAGATACAAATACAAGTAATGACATTGTACCAGAAGAGTATGTTCCAGTAGATCATGATATGGAAAAACCACATATACCTGGAAATCCACCCCGAGAGATGACTACAAATAAGAGAAGACCAGCTTGGGCTCAAGAGATTATTCAAGATGCAAAGAAGTATGGTGCTCCAGATGGATCTTTTAGAGAAAGTAAGAAACCATGACCATATTCTAGTTACATGGCATTGTTAAGTGATATCATTGATGCAGAGCCTACCTATTATGAAGAGGCTGTAGAGAAGAAAGTAGGGAAGGATGCCATGATTGAGGAGTACTAGTCCATTATGAAGAATGATGTTTGGGATGTGATCCTGAGACCAAAAGAAAATTCAATGGTGAATTCCAAATGGATCTACAAGACAAATCATTCAACACATGGCAGTGTCGAGAAGTATAAGGTAAGATTTGTGGCTTGTGGTTTCTCCCAGAAAGAAGGAATAGATTATGAGGAGACACTTGATCATGTGGCGAGATACACTTCAATTAGAGTTATACTTGCAATAGTCGCAGTAATGAAATGGAAGGTACATCAGATGGACATGGAGACAACTTTTTTGAATGGTGTGGTAGAAGAATAAGTGTACATGGAGAAACCACAAGGTTTCGAGACACATGTGTGTAGATTGAATAAATCCTTGTATGGATTGAAGCAGGCACCCGGGGCATGGTACGATAGAATTGACAGTTTTCTGATGAGCTTGGGCTTTACCAAGAGTAAAGCAGATTCCAACCTTTACTACAAGGTTGTGGATGGTGGACTAGTGATATTGTTGTTATATGTGGATGACATGTTTCTAATAGCGGACGAGAAGCTTCTCGTTGTCTTGCTGCAGAGTTCAAGATGAAATACCTGGGTATGATGCATTTTCTTAAGTCTAGAGGTATGGCAGAAACTGATCGAGATTTTCCTTAAACAAGAAAAATATCTTGTAGGAATCCTGAAGAGATTTAGAAAGATGGATTGTAAATCCATGTCTACACCAATGGTGACAAACATGAATTTATTGAGTGATACATCTTCAGAGACAGTGGATTCCACCATGTATAGACAGATGATTGGTTCATTGATGTATTTGACGAACACAAGGCCAAATATATGCTTTGTGGTGAACATATTGAGTCAGTAAAACACTTGAAAAACACGTATTGAGGTACCTGAAAGGTATATTTGACTATGGACTCAGATATGTTTTGGATCGTGAGATAATACTGCAAGGCTATGCTGATTCAGATTGGGCCTATGGTGTCAGAGACTGGAAGAGTACATCATGATGTTGCTTTAGTTTTGGATCAGCTATGATCTCATGGCTCAGTGGGAAATAGACTAGTGTGGCACATGGTATGGTTGAGGCAGAATATATAGCATCATGTTCAGCTAGTAGCGAAGTTGTGTAGCTTTGGAAGTTTCTTGCAGGGTTGTTTGATCTTGAGTTGGAGGTGAATTGTATCTTTTGTGACAACCAGAGTTGCATAAATTTATCTGAGAACCCCATGTTTCATGACAAGTCAAAGCATATCTAGATTAAATGCCATTATATTCGAGACATGGTGCAAAAGGGAGCTGTGAAACTCCATTATATTTCCATAGATGAGTAGATAGCCGATGTGTTGACCAAACCTCTATCAAAGATAAAGTTTGAGTATTTCAGGGATAATATTGGTGCGGTTCAGAAGGACTTCCCTCATAAGAGGGAGTGATGAGTTACAAATGTGATTCCAAGGGTAGTAGTATGCAGATCGTTGCAACATTGAGTAGTTATTCACAAGCACGTTACCAACTTTGGCACAATTTGGCTTGATCTCGTAGAGGGTCAAGATGCCCAGCCTTAGGGGTTGGAAGATGCCCAACTTTCAAGCTGAAGGGCCAACATGTGTGGTTGGAGGATTCCTAGCCTTGGGATAGATGGCTTGTGTGTGCGCACTATATCACCTAACCCTTGTTCTTAGATGCTCAGTCACTGTGGGTTGGATGTCTGGTGTGTCAACCAGAAGGACTAGCTTTAGGGCTAGTTGCCCAATTCTATGTGAGCTGGATAGTTGCCTAGTTCTGTGTGATCCAGGTGAAGTCTTTTGATGACATAAGGTCTAAAAGGAGGTCGAGACCCGTGAGGTCCGAAAGGATGATAAGGATGTTCCCATTAGAGAGAGGCTACATATGATGATGAGACCTCAGATGCATGACATGGTTACAAAAATTTAGTGATGTGTATATTCGCAGAAAGTCAATAAGTAAATGGTCAAGAGTATAAACGTCCAGAAGCAGTATTGAATATTGTGCCAGAAGAATACCAAGAAAAAGTATAATACATGCTTGGAGAATGTCTTCCTCGTTGAGAGGGAGTGTTGATGTTTTGGAAACTTCAGAAGTCAATCACCAATAAGAAACATTGAAGAAACCTTGGAAACCCTTGGAAGAAGTCCAGAATGAAAAGTCGACTCTTGTATAAGAAGACATATTAATTTCTTGTAATTTAACATTATTTTGATGTAAAGTCAGCCCCGGTATAGGCTCAATTCAATCAAGGCAGAAGTAAACATAATATTATAAATAAGAGGTGCCTAGGTTTCATTCTATTATTACAACTCATCCTCTCATCAATAAAGTTCACTACTATAGCCAGGAAGCCGAAATTTCAACAAGGAGGTGTTCTATACTTGGTTTTGAGCCTTTGGGCTATGATTTCTCTCTCTTCTAGTGGTGCACCATTGTACTCATGTAATATGTGATAAGATCACTCTCTTGTGCTAGGGTTTCTTCTTGTATTGATGAGACCACACTATTATGCTAAGGTTTATTCATTGTATTGACATTGTACTTGGTTGACGAATATTGAAGAAGTTATGTTGGGTTTTCTTCCCCAAGAGGGTTTCCCATGATAAATCCTTGTGTATATTGTGAATTTCTTTCTTTTAGTGATCCTCATGCATGTAGATTGTTCTAATAATTAAAAGTTAAATAATTTTGAATACTCATGACTCTTAAAGAAAAATCTCAACAAAAACTACAGTAAACGTCTGCCCATGGAACCACTCCAAAGAGGTGCAGTCCAGATGAATAGTGACAAAGAGGGATGCTCAGTGGTGGGGATTGATTAGGGGACAATTGGTACTTATCTCCATCACCATATTCTCAAATAAGAGCAAGGTCGCATCCCCTAGATTTCTTGTGCTACATCTGCCTCAACAACTCATTAAACTATATGGAAGGCATCCTTCACATCACATTAGATATATACATTATGCAGGACAGATACATATGAGATCCATAAAACCTCCTATCTTTACTATATAAATCCCCAGAGTTACAACATGTTGTGAAATGCACCATTGCTCAAAACTCACACAATTAATAGACATTGAATTATATTCAAAGCACTACAATAATACAATAGGCTTAGAGTGAGCTTGATATTGAAGTCTCAATGTTCTCAATGTCTCCTATTCTCACCAGCTAGCTAGCTAACTCTATTTCTGATGTTAGAGCTTCCTTTTATAACTTTCTCTGTTGGGGAAAGTTGTCTTTTTCTGCTCTGCTCCACTCGTTTTTATGATAAAACTGCCTCCCACACTTCTGGTGTCTACCAGTGCTCCACATAGACTTCCTTCACCAAGGAAAATCTTAATTGTTTCGTCAACTTGTTTTCTAGTTGTCTCGTGTCCTTGCATGTTGTTGGCAGTAATCATTCGAGGAGATTTCTTGATGATCCCTTTCTTGATTTCAGCGGGACTCTTCTTCTTTTCTGGTACAACTGACAAGACTTGAATTGATGCTACTTGGTATTCTTTAAGCTTGGAGTGCAACTAACAAAACTTGGTCCGCTGGTCACTCTATGTCATTCCTTGTGCATTTCCTTAGTTGTGCACAAAATTGTGGAATGAACGCGCACAACTTCATTTGTGTGCACGTGTGAAACTGAACCAAAAAATTTGGGTTCCAACAGGCCCCTACCACTATTATTTTGCTCGTCCTCGTGCCAACTACTAGAAGTTATGAAGGCAGAGAATTGGAGTAAGAGTCGCTTGTCTTTTGTTAACGCAATCTGTGATTGCGGCTAGTTGTTTGGCTCGAAACCTTCATTGGTATCTGTGGAGGTAAATGAGGTATATGTGTAAAGTTCCCCATCTAGCACCAACTATTGTAGAGAAGTGAGATTTTCTCAAGAGAGAGCATCATTATTTGTGTGTATGTTTTTTCTATTTGGACCAAGCCAAGCAGAGAGCCTCGAGTGTTCTTCTTCTAGAGGCTTGAGGTGCAATGGTGAGATGTGAGAAGGGGGAAAGTAGCAACAAGGATGGATACATGGAATTCATTCGACCTCGTTGTTGTTGGAGGAGGTCCCATGATGATGGATAAATGCAATGTTGTTAGCAAGCCATTGAAGGGGGAACCTTCCTCTCAACAAAGTGGATGATGTATGGTGGTTGTTTACGCAACTATGTACTAAGAACGTCGGTGATCCATCGTGAATATGAAACACATTTCAAGGAACTATGGTGGGAGATGTTGATACTGGGTAGTAAAGAAAAAGGAGGGACCACGACCGAGCAGTTGGTAACAGGCAGAAATATGGCATAAAAATTGAAGAGGCAACCCTGAAACTACTCGAGCGAACTGGAAATAACAGTGTATGGACATTTTGTTAGTTCGTTCCATGACCGAGGAGCAGGAAAGCCTAGAGGAAGGCAAGGGACGTGGAAAAATACTCCAGCAAGAGCATCGCGGGGATGGTATATATAAAGAGAAGAGGGTGGGGAATAAGGCGAAGGGAGAGGGGAAGAATGTTTGATAGGGTGTTATCTTGAAGAACAAGTAGAAAGTGGTGGCAAAATTTGTCTCATGGGAGATTCATATACTCATGGCATGTGTGAACTTCCCAACTTGGATTACTTTCCCTTTCAATATATTGAATCTCCAGGAAACTCTCCCAAGACCCTCGTGAATGGTTAGACCAGACCCATATTCTGTAGCTATGTCAAAGCATCAGTTGGATTTGGAAATCTGGGAACCTACTCGACCTGTCACTCACACCCATCCAACTGCTTGACTAATCTGATTATTGTGTTGTTCAAAAAGGTAATTTGTGTCTACTATGATATATGCTACATGTTGTACACCCTACACTAAGTCTATTCTACCTCTTTTCAAAACTTAAACTGGAAATTTAAACTATTGTGGCCCCCTATGGGCCATAGTAAACTTTCAACCTATTGTCTTTAATGAGTCCCTTGAGTTGTTGACCTTGTAGGGTTGTCATCTTGGTGGTGCTTTCTTCACTTATGTAGACTAGTTGGAAAGGACCCAACCATTGCATGTCGAGTTTTCTTGGATGGTGTAAATATTTGTTGTCGTATAATAATACCAAACAACCAGGCTGGAGGATTTTCTGGTGGATATTTCGATCGTGCCAAGCCTTATGTTGTTCTTTCTCAACAAATTGAATGAAATGGCCATCATACGATCTTCTTTGAGTTGCATTAGTTCATCTAACCTATGCTGAATGGACTGATCATCAGTCATCTTGGTCGCAATGGTGACCTTGAGGCTAGGCAAGTCAAAACCATAATGAATCAGAAGCAACCTCAAATACAACCAACATGTTCTATTAAATTCCCTTAACAAATATATTTTGAGGATCATGTCTGGGATTTTTTTGACTTTAATAGAATGTAGACCCGCTCATGCTAAACAAATTGCCTTGTGGATTTGTCTCCCTTAAAGAAAACCAAATTACTATGGAGAAATAATAAGTGACAAAACTTTCTTCATTCGAACAACCGAAACCTTTGATATAAATTTGTACACACAGTTGCAAAATGATATTGGGAAAAACTCATTGAATGATTCCAATTTATCCACCTTGGGAATAAGTACTAAGATTGTGCTATTACGAGAGGTCAAAAATTTTCCCATCATTCTAACTTTGTCCACTGCCCGCAATAAATCATAAACTATGAGTTAAATAAAAAAGGTAAAAATTCGGCCAACCAACCATCTAGTCCCAGGCTCTTGTATTTTTTGAAATAAGACATTATTGTTAAGGGTTCATCTTTGGACACTTGTTCATAGATCCTCTGATTGTCAGCGATAGACACTAACCTAGGAAAGATAGTTTCAATCTTAACATTCTCAGCGATGTTGACTCCTTTAGGTTCTTCATGAATAGAATTGAAATGTTGAACACCCAATGTTGAGAGGTCCTTGAAGTTCCTCACAATTTCCCCCAAGTCATTCTATATCTCCCAAATGGTGTTTATACTTTTTCTATGACTCATAAATTTGTGAAAAAAAATGTATTTTCATCTCGCAATTCTATCCATGTAGCCTAATTCTTCAATCTCCATTTACTTTCCTTATTAGCTGGCCACTTGCGTTTCCTTGTTTCTAGTTCCTTGGCCTACTTAAGCACAACCTCACTTAAAATCATAGCACGATTGTTTTCAAACGAAACTCTAAGAGCTTTATCTATCTCCCTCAAAACCCTTTCCCTCTCATTCCTTCATAGCAACACTTTTTCTTTGACTAACTTTAAGGTAGTTACCAATTCTTCACTATCTTAGACCCCCAGGATTGCATCACAATGATTCCAATTAGCATAAGCCAGAGATTTAAAATTGTCCTCCTTAAGCTGGCCTGAATTAAATTTGAATGGGATAACTGATTTAGTATCATTGAAGGCCAATTCAAGGTAAATAAGGTTACAATCCAAGATCATGATTGGATCAATCCATGTGCTATACTTATCAAACTTCTACAAAAGAGACTATGAAATTAGAAAAAGATATAGCCTCTTCTAAATTGCCTCCTCGCGACTTATATTATAACTCCAAGTTGGATTCATTGAAATAGGTTCTACGTCCTCTAGGCCTACCATATCAAGTTTGTATGCAAGATGGTCCACTAATTAGTCTAGTCTACTAAAAGATCCCAACACCTCTCTTCGAATAAGGGTAAAATTTAAATCAATGCCAAGAATCACAATACTATCATTCAAACCTTATTGGTTAATGTTTTCCCCCAAAAAGCTTGCTTATCCTCATACATGCCATACACATATAATATAGTGATTGGTGATTGGTTATCCTTGGGTTTTACTATAGAATACCATGCATAGCTCTAAAAAATGAAAAAAGAATTAGTGAGGACCAAAATTTTCTTCCATCCAACTATAATACCTCTAGACAAGCTATATGAATCAATAGATGTGAAAACCCAATCCTTAAAGGGTTTTTTTTTTAAGTCGACAATAAGTCCTTCCCCACTTCACATTGTTTCTTGAAAAAGTAGTACCTCGAGATGTTTTATATCTACAAATGGCCATTTTTTTGTTTGGACAACCCAAATCCCACACATTTAGGAATAAAACCTTCATTATGGAACCTTCTGTGAGGGCCCACCTACTATAAGTGCCCCTTTGATGGTGCTTTATTGTCCTTGAAGTATCTCTTTAATATCTTTTTCCTACGTGTGTTGTAAATATAATTTTTCACTGATTGAACTTGAAGTTAGGTCATGGCCTAACCCCCAGAACTGGACCCCTCCAAATGCATATGCTCCCTTCTAGGTCTGAAATAATATCTTTAACTACATTTTTTTCAAATGAATCCAATATCACCCCAATATATTGAGAAGATTCATTCAAGGAATTTTTTGGGAGTCCACTAGAAATGATTTCAAAGGGTTAATCACTTGTGAGAACCTCAAACCCTTGCACGACACCTAAACTAATATAATTTGTGCTAACACCTTTTTTTCTCTTTACATGTTTAGAATTCAACATTGAGATTTTTTACGGGGTAGGTGAGTTTTGAATCATAGTAGAAGAATCAATAGACTTTGAGAGAACAATCAAATACTTACGTGATATTTCTATTACTTCAAAGTCAATTACAGTCTTATGTTGTGGGGAAATTACATTTACTACATCATCCTTAAGAGTTGGCAAGTCAGTTCCACCTTATGGAGGATGAATTTGAATTATATCAAAATGCCTTCCTTCATAATCAACTAGTATTTCTTTTATCTTCTCAATGAGAACCTCCACTGCTTAGTTCATAATCACAATAACATTCTTAGCAGATTCGAGAACCTTAAGCTATATGCCTCCAAAATCACTCGCTCCACTAGAAGCCATGAACCTTTGTCAAGGTCCTTTCGCCTCCAAATGCATCACACAAAAGTATTATGATAGCCTTTTATAATATGACCATACAAATGACAATGTGCACATATAAACAAAAAAATTAATATAGTCTAGAGGTTGTATTAAAAACTCACCACAAACCTTTATGCCTAATGTCTCCACCAACCCTGATCTAATACTAATCTACACCATGAATTTAGTGGCTAAATGAAAAGCTCTGGTTTTTATAACCCTAGTCAACTTCAATCACCTTGCCAATAGTATTTCCCACTCCCCTCAATAAATCATTTATCCAAAACTCCACATAAGTACCACAAAAATTCACATAGATGGGGAGCAGGGTGGCTAAATCCATCTTGGGGTCAAAACAAAGGTGCCAAAATTTTGAGGAGAGACATGTAGTCTCCCAAAACTATTTCCCACTCAAAACAATTGATGCATCACTCTCAGGTATGAAAATGAAACATAGCTAGCCTCTAGATAAGATATGAAAGATAGGACCATAACCCAACAACATGGGCCAAAAATTCTAACGCTATTCATTTCGGGTCTTTGACAAGATTAGTTTCCCCCAAAATTTGCTTATTAGAGTTTTCCCAGAATAATTCACGATTTGATTAACTCTTACTTCTTCACCCACCCTAAAGCTTAAGCTATTGCCCTTTTATTTTAGAATCTTGCAAATTTTGTGTGGCTTCAGAGTCTTCGCATGTCCCTTCAACAAATGTGGAAAACAACCAACTAAACTCCCAAGGTATAGATTCTCTCCAATGAAATCCCTGCCTTGCACCAAAGTGTCCTTAGTAGAGACCAAGTCCTCCTTACCAATGGTCGAAACCCTGATCTCTTTAGCTCAAGCAAAAATAGGTGGAGAAACAATCTTCATGAAAGGATGTGAAGAATGTTCTCGATCTATGGGAGTGATAAGTGCCTTGGGTTTCCAATCACCAAAACAATAAATGGTCAAATTTTGTATTATACCAACCCACCAGAAGATTTGTCCAATGCCAATGATTCATTAATACCCCTTACAAATGTTGATGACACATCCTTGGTTTCATTACGACCCACTTTGTCGTTGAAAAACAAAGTACAAAAAGTTGCAAGTGAGCCCCCTTGTCGTATGTGGTAGTTCCAAGAGTTAGGTCCTTATGTCCTAATTCATGTGATTGACCCCCAATGTAATAAAAATTTATAGTACTACTGGTAGTGTTTCCAAATAATCCACTAGTTCACCATTGATTTCCTCTATTGCTCCTTCTCAACTAGTTCAAACCCTACTTTTTCCATTCTTTTCCTCGGTTTTCATATCACTATGGTTAATCGATTACACATACATAGGGATTTGTAGTCACTTTCCTTTCACGGATATCATATATAATTTTAGCCATGGATTTCCATTTCCCATCCTACTAAGAACATCATTCGCCACATATTCATAATGCTCACATGCTCATAGGTTTTGCTATTGCGGGCTATAAGTAGAGAGAATCCATGGACACATTCCAATATCTCAAAGGTTCACATAAGCATACATTAAAAAGTTCAGCGTGAATAATAATTCATGGGAGGAATAATGAACAAAGCATAGGCTTGCGTGCATAAAATAAAAGGCCATAGAACTTGGACATTGCATGCACCACATGTTCACTTGCAAGCACAAGAGTCTTTGGCTAATATCATGTGAGGCAACATTGGGAAAAGGTGGTGACAAAAGATATACGGTTAAGTCGATTATACAATAAGTTTAATATCTTATACCTCCTTGTCATCCCCTATCGTGAGTTCATAATCCCCTCTTAGTCACCTTTTTCAACCTATTTAGTGGTTTATGTAGCATATAAAATTCGCACTTGGGTACCCACATATGCCTACCCCTTGAGAGGTGCTTTTTGTGGTGCACCCCTATGTCAAACTCATTTGTGACCCACTTAATGACATTACAATATCTCTTTATTATTGCCTATGTGGTGGATCACCTTCTTGGAGTCTTGCTCACCCTATCTTAGACATGAGACCTCAATGGAATGTCTAGCACTAGGGTGGGTTCTCTTGGGTCACAATTCCCTCTTGGTCTCCTACCCTTGGTCACTATTTTGGCTCACTTTGACCCCTCTTGGCACCCATTTGGGGTGTTCCCTAATTTCATGAGTCTAGTTAGGTGTACAAACTTGTAATCTAGGTCCACGATCACTTAGGATGCCTTAAATTGACTCCACGGTGGACCAAGACTTGTTTGGGATTTGATATTCACAAGTACAACTTAGATGAAACACTTGAAACCTCTTGATCTCTGGGTGTTGACCATACCATAGATTCCCTTTTGGTATTGGGGCTCTGAATTCACAAGTCATGTAATAGAGGGTCAATTTAGGCCTAAAATCGCATGGTACCATTATAACGAAAATCATTATATGCAACCCATAGGCATGGTGTAATGGTTCCATACAACTTGGGTACCCTAATGACTAATCCAATGTTTTCTCATGCCTTGAGGTTGATCCTTGTCTATTTAAAACTCTTATACTCCTCTTTGTAAAGTCTCTAGGAATGGTCTAACGTTGAATATTTTATCTTTGAAAAACACTATTTTTCATGTATCACTTGGGTTAATTGTTGATCTCCTTCCTTGGGACCCTAAGGTCGCTTAAACTTCTCATATCCAACAACTCTTTAAGGAATACTTTGGCCATCTTGGTTCCAATATTGCAAGTTTGATTGACTCATCCAAGTGCATCTCCATTGGCAAAACTCCACTAATACCTTGGACATTTTATCCCTAAAACCTCAAGAGAGGTTCCATCACAACCAAGGAAAGGGAGGTATCATTCCCTCCAAGATAAATAAGACTATCTACCCTACATGCTTTATTGATTTATATGTATAGCACTAGGTCTAATGTCTTATTGGTTATATTGTGTATATATCTTTGTATTGGAGATTAGGATAAGTCCTCCATTGTAGGAATTTGGAGCTAATTATGCAGGCCATACTAGGACATGAATCAGTATTGGATGAATATCACAACTTTGGACTTCGACTAAGGAAGTTTCATCATCTATAAAATAAGGATACAACTAAACTTTATTCCATCTCCTCTTTCCATTTTCAACATCGGTGTTTCTAGCTCACTACAGAAAATTCTAGTTGATTAACCTGAGTTAGTTGTCTTGTCTTCCTTTGCTAATTTATTGGTAAAATATAATTTGAAAACTAATAATTACCTTAATCATATATAGTCATAGGCTATCAATAACAAGATCTCGAGGTCCTAATTAATTTTGTGACTTACCCTCATGTTTTAGCCCTCTTTTGTCTTGCCCTAGGGTTTCTTTGTTTAACATGGAAATAAGTGGTGAATCCACTCTCCTCTCTTCCTCCTTTAGTATTGTGTGTGTGTTTGGGTGGTCGTGTACCCTAACCTTCATGTTGTGTGTGGTATCATGATTTTTTTCATTCACTACAATTTAACCTCACATTTTATTTCATTTTTTCATACTTTTGCAACATAGTATGTATAGTACCATGGTCATGCATAACCACATGGTTACCAATAAACATATAAAAACATCACATAATAAACCACCTAACACAAGTGTGTGAGTCGTCCCGTCAAAGAAATAATGTCAAGAGGCACGTGTGGCTCCATAAGGCATGCAATCCTCAAGTAAATGTCTAATAGATGTTCCACATCATCAGAAGGTCCAAGTTACCACGTGTAGTCACCCTCATGCTATGCACTCACTCTCTCTAATGCATTAATTACCCGTTACGTGTGGTACAAAAGAAATAATAACACATGAGCATGCAATGAAACATCTAACTGAGCAAGGAGGATGCACATAAATGGTCCATGTGGTATATGTGATGACATGTCATCCTTGTCATAGCCTGATGCACTAGCATGAATCCCAATATAGTGACATGTATCTCGATGTGGTACATGGATCCAAATATCTTTAGATATGTCCATACACAAGTACATCGATCCCAAGGAAATGTCACATATCTCGAGGCATGGTACATGCATCTCAATGTGTCACATCCCCACAATGTTCCTTACGATCACGCACCTCTCAAGGGCATGTGACACTGTGACATTTCACGCTTGACTGCTTGGAAACACCAAGGTTACTTCGTCCAAACTATGCATCTTCACCTAGAGCATACCCATCCTTTTTTCTAGGCTAGCGATGAGTTACACTCCTACTCTAGTGCAACTCTTGTATGCTTAGACATTCATTAATTGATTTAACACTTAGTCATTTATAAGCATACATCCATGAGATACCAAGAGAACAATGAAAAAAATGAAATATATAAGATAAACATGGATAGAGTGCGGGTGGCATGAACTGTGTGGGTGAAATGAACTGTTCCTAAGACCCGACTAATTTTTTGTTATTGATCCAGGGGATCAAATTTTGCTGAAAATTCAAAGTGCTCGGAATCACTTCAAATCGAACAGGAGTGTAGGCCTCATCGTCACGAACCCAACGCAACTCGTTTGGGTTCAAACGGACGTCGGATGAGAGAGATATCGCGTTCTGTTCAAAACGACCAACAAGCAAAAAAAAAAATGTGTTGACTGTACAATCTGTACGGATGCTGACGTGGCAGATCGTACGACACGTGGCAGGAAACCGTGTGGACAGTTGGCGTATGACATGGCTTGTTTGCGTCGAATGGGATGATGACACGTGGAATTATCATGGCAAATGGTTTGGTGCCACGTGGCACCCTGTAATTGGTTCGGTTGTTTAAAAGTTTATGGAGTCCACCGGACTCGACCCCGCGACCTCCACCCGCATGCAAAGCTTTGACAAAGACCACCAACCAACACGCCACCATAGTGTTTCTTAACACTATATGGTGTGAAATATATTTAAGTTTGAATGTTTTAAAGTTTGGCGCGGGGGTTGGGCTGGGGCTTAGCCCCAGCCCGTGGTTATATTGTTATGGCCATCGGTTTAAACATTGTGTGCGCACATTTCAAACATTTAGCCCCGGTCGTATGTATATACCATAGGACCTCCGACGCACACCTCCGACCGTTGTCATTTGATTTTAAACATAGCCCTTTTTAAATATACGCGCGGTCATATGGTGGCCCATGTGCCCTCAGCCTTGGTGGTTAGGGGCTAAGGCGTGTAATCGTTCTACAGTTCGCACAGGTTGTGCGGTTGCACCCGGTGCTGGGTTTTTCCACATATATGCGCGTGGGGGCTAGGTTGAGGAGACAAGGGTGCATTTTGGCGATCTAAAGACAACAAGTTTGAAGGGGAACTTCCAGGAAGCCTATCTTCTTCAATTTTTGGCCAAACGAGGTGCCGAAAAAGCCCAACTAGGGGTTTTTGGACGTTTTGAAGCCATTGGAGCCATCTATTTGACATTTTGAGCATTGTAAAGCACATATTTGAGCACTTTGAGAAAATAATACAAAAGATCCATTGGAAGCTGGACCAGGAGATGTAGCCCAAGAGAGGGGTGAACTCCTTTATCATTTGTTGTGTTATGTGTTTTTTGTTCACTG